>OY759275.1:32839012-32951512 GCA_963662155.1 Lamellibrachia columna | reverse complement strand
GTCAACCTTCAATAAACACTCGGTTTTTTATCCTCCAAACTTTGGCAGTTTCTTGACCTGTTTGAATGAAAAGCTGCTATGCGATAGCCACCACACTACCGCGGCTGTCCGCAAGTGATCACTACACGAATGACCAACGTGTTGTAGATCATAGACAGGAAGCCGTATAACTGGGCAGTCGACTGGTGGGCGTTGGGCGTGACGGTCTTTTTGATGTTGGTCGGCGAGTTCCCCTACAGCGGCGAGGACGAGGATGACTTGTACAATTCAATCATGGAAGACACGCCCGAGTATCCCGGCTGGCTGAGTGAGGCATCGATGTCCTTCATCGCTAAGGTAGGTTCTTAGACTCAGTCAGCAATAGTGGTAACACGTCTCGTCAGCCGCCATGTTGGTTTGATGCAAATTTGCCCATAATAACCATAACTGGTCACTTCCGGTCCCAACGACACGCTGGCTGCAATAGCATTTCAAACTTAGACACAGCTGGATTTAAAACAGGGAGAACAAGCAATAACACATTTATTTATATTATTTATTATGACAACTAGCAATAAAATGTGATGATACTAATATCAATGGTTTATTTTATAATGACATAGACACATTTAACGTGATCTGGAATGCATATGTTGGGGGCCGGAAGTGCATTATCTCGTCAACCATCGCCTCGACACGAAAATCACTTATGTCCCCTGTGGTCGGTATATTGGTTGGGGTGATTTTTTCCTTACGTAATATAATATGCTGTTTTCACAAACATATGAAGATGCTTTTGCGCATGGAATCAATATTCGAAGCAACAACCAGTTATTTCATCTATCAAACACAAACGAGTTGCTAGAAAAGATGGTTGAGTGAACATATGTGGAACGCCGGAAATATACGTTTCTCAAAGCGAGCCTATAGCCGGAATTTGCCTTAAGAGAAAGAGCGTCTTCAAAAAAGCCTCCTTGTACGGTAACATGCAATGCATTAAATGTATAAAAATTACGGGCCGTTCGATTAGTTTCCTGTAATGATTAAAGCTGCGTACATTTTCGTCTGATAAAATGAGATATGGATTATTTACAAAATGCACCGATGTGTCGTGCTAGTTAGGCCACGTGACGATTAATGTCGAACTAGACATACGAAAATATGACTCAAAAACCTGTTTATGTATAATTTTCCTTCACAAACGTTTTCTTTGTCAGACCTTTATACCCCCAGTTACCAATATATGATTTTATATCGGATTACTGAATGATGCATCTAATGTGAGATCCAGCGAGATCATAAATTGAGGCAAAATCTGGCGTGAGGCGAAAACTACGCCGGTGACTATACAAGGAATATCATGTTTTGCTCACTAGACAGCGGCCTGTATAAACGCAACGCATCGCGGAATCGGGTGTCGACGGAAATACAACACGTAATGTTGTACTCGGCGCACTGCTGTATCCACGACAACGACAAGAACGCAACTATTTAAAGAATTATTGTTTCAGCCCCAGGAAAGAATGCATTGTGCCGACATTAACTTACTGGTATTAAAAAAAAATCACGACGCTAGCATCAGATAAACAATCGGCTGAATAACTTCGAGCGCGATTGACACAGATACGCGATTGTTTCAGCTCACCGCAAAAGATTCGCGCAAATTACGTGTTGTACCTCGGTCAACAAGCTTACTAAACTCGCCGACAGTGGCGCCACATATCACCACTATCACAAGTTGATTATATGAATTCAAAATGGACAATGCGGAGTGGTTTGTTGGCATGGCAACGCGGTTGTTGTTAACGACTTTTTATGTCATTGCAACTGTGCATTTGTGTTTACAAAAAATACGTTCAAACCAAAATGTACGTTATTTTGTTCCTATGCAAATTGTCAAAGCAAACACTACCCACAATTGTATGCAATTGAAATTGAGAGCTTTACTGAAAAAAGTAGCTTACCAAATGAAATTACGATGTGCAGAATCTGCACATCAAATGTAAGTTGTGACAGTGGTGAAACCATTCACTGTGTGGCGCCACTGGTGGGGAGTTTGCAATCTAACGTGATTTACCTTTATAATAAATTAATTATTATTGTTATATTATGCACCAGAAGCGCCACGGGTTATTTCGGGTCAGCTCTGTTAAGGCAATTTAGTTTTTCGCTCGTTTCTTTTTAGAATCATTTCGCAAAAATACCTATCTAGCATCCACTATGACATGCTAGCTCGTTAGTGCAAATAAATTGTTTAGTTTTGATAACAAATTATGGAAATAAACTACGTTTCTTTGGGGAAATACATCTACCTCCCTCCGCCGCCTTCCCCATGAAAGCAACTGTCGTGTGTCATAGTAACATCGATATCTTGAGATCATCCTGGATTTTCTTCCATGGTTATTCCCTCATGGATCCTCTCCCATAAATCATCTCCCATGAATCTCCTCCCAGAAATCTTCTCCCATGGATCTTCTCCCCAAAATCTTCTCCCGTGAATCCTTTCCCATGAATTTTCTATTATGGATTTTATCACATGGCTGTTATTACATGGATTTTATCCCATGGATCTTCTTCGCAATCTTCAGCTGCTGCATCGCGATCCAGAGAGGCGACTGGGCATGGACGAGAAGTCTCCCATCAGAGCGGACCCCTTCTTCAACACGATAAACTGGGAACAACTAGAGGCTGGAAAAGTGGAGCCACCCTACGTACCTAAAGTGGTAAGGACAATGCTAGACTTGCAGGCGTCATGTTTTCTTAATCAGCCTGTATACTTTTGATTATGACGAGGAGTAAATGTCGTAAATGCGTTGTTGTGACGAAATACGGCAACAACAGCGTATCTTATAATGTGACGTCCGCTTAGCCAGCTTTGTTTCACAACAATTTTCTGAAAGAAAAAAATTAATTTACCAAACTCCTGTGGGATAGTTAGCGATTTTTTTATCAGGGTTAAAACTGTGGTTAAAAGTGTTCGTTTATTTAGATATAATTTCCTAGTAAAAACTAGTTAATTCTGTGTTAATATATTATTAACACAAGTTTCCCTGAACATGTATCAATCGTTCAACCATGTATATTACAACAAACAGTTGTTACAAACTTACTGTATTGATGACATGTACAATTTCATAATAATGTAGCATAAAGCATACGTGATCTATGTTGATTTTATCTGTATTTATGTGTTTGTACTATTTATGAAACTAATATAACGTAGACAACTGCTTTCAATTATTGTACAAAAGGGATACTCGTTTCAAACTGGTCTCTCATAGGCTGGTATATTTAATTTGTTTCCCTTGATATGTTCGAATAAACGCTTCTGATTTATTGAAGGAAGTAGGTCTGAGAACAGTAGAATGACAGGTCGTGTGTTTGTTCCAGAGGGACGTGACAGACGTTAGCTTCTTCGGTGATGAATACACGTCCGAGGACGTCCACTTGTCTCCAACTGATGACAAATTGTTGACGAATTTGAGGCAAGACGTGTTTAAAGACTTCGACTACCTGGAACCAGAACTTGAGGGAAAACTTGGCAAACATTAGACGGGCGAAATTTGGCTGCCAGAATGCGATGCCAAAAATAGCCACCAGTAGAAATGTGGCGGCCACAATGTGGCGTGAAAACTTGCAGGCAGTAGGCAGGCGCTATAAGCGACGCAGTGCATTATTTGACACATTTAGTATTGTCAAAGCCAGCCTCTCGTAATCAAGATGGGCTTTGAAATATGTCATAGCAGGAACAGTACTTTACTGTGCCATATCATGCGAAATGCATAGAAACGGGTCTCGTAGTTTTCCGAAAGTGGGTCTTTGACTTGATACTTCGATCGCCTCAGCAAGATCTCACAAACATAGACAGGGATGGAGACACGGAAGACAAGCATACAGCATATACTGGTAATGGTAAGATCTGCGACTGTTGGTATGCCGTTTTCACAAACATGTAAAAAACTTTTGTGCAAGAGATCCATATTCTAAATATCTAACAGTTATTTCATCGGTGCAGTGCAAACACATCGTTAGAAAAGGTGTTTTAGTGAAACAAACTTATATTTATAAAAAAAATGAATTCACGCACCGAGAAGATACTTTGACTGCGGAAATGGTTAGGCACGTATTATCCAATCAACGACCGTTTTATATGGTTAGGCACGTATTATCCAATCGACGACCGTTTTATATGATGTAATGGTCACATACCTAGCAAGGCAAAACCGTAGCGACAGCAGAGATTGGAAAATCAACGGTACCAGAATTATCAGCGAAACCTGTTTTACCGACATGTGTATACTGCGAGAAATGAATATACAAGACGCGACGATGTAATCGAAAAATCTATTCTATCTACGACATGGTAGCTTGTTTGGACGAATGTGTCAATTAATTTTGATGAAATCATCAGACAAACTATTTAATTATTTTTGACCGGATCCGGTTAAAATTCCGCGAAAAAGGCCAACAATGGTCCGGCACTATATACACTACGACATAAGTATATTCATGCTTTAGCAACTGAATGAAGCACATCGTGCATTATTTAAACGATTCTCGTACTACATATTGGAACATCGACGAACCTGATTCGAGATGGGTAAATGAATTGAGTTTTAAGACAGTATTGCTCTCTTAAGGACGGCGTCACGAAGCGTTCGACAATGCACCTTACACGTTTGTCACCGAGTCGCTAAAATGAATGTAGCACATTAAAACGAAACAAAAGTCGCGTTTTTCGGCCTATGCATCTATAAGAGTTAGTAAAACATAACCATTTCTAACTACAATTACGAACATCACGCCAGTGGTTTACTAGGACAATCTTGCTGAACACACAATTGCATGGGCCATACTGTTAGATAACACTACGTCACGAGTGCAGTATTCAGGCAATATTCGCTCACCAAATGAAAATATATTCGTATACACCTATTACCATTCTTGCCAATAGAATATGGCCACGCTATTTGAGTCTAAACTCAAATGTAACATATTTTAGCTTTTGTTTACTAAGCTAGTCTTCTTTCTGGCAAAATAACACGTTTCTTTGAGACTTTGCATTGGCTATGTGTATGCTGGCCTCCTTTAATACGTCACCTTAGTTTAGGTCACCCCTATTTAATACAGCTGCGCATGCGCTTATCGGTCGCGCTGGTTAATATATCAGCCGTCGGTCATTCGGATCAAATGACCGGATTCTCCAACACTTAGTAAACATTCTGAGTAAACCACTGGCATGATATTCTTGATTTTAGTTGCACGTGGTTAGTTTTTATTATCTCTTTTAGGTGCATAGCCCAAAACCATGACGTTTGTTTCGCTTTAAAATTTTTAGACATTTGATATTGTGCATCTCCACCACTGGTTGTTATTTTGCTCACGGTAGAATGTCACAAGTAGACCAATTAGTGTCTACCCAAATATATGGTTAATTTTACTCATTAAATAGGCGCTAATTAGTCTAATTTTAACATTCGATCGTCGTTTTATTCGAGGATGCTTCATATTCGGCGTTGGTTGTGAATAATCAATAAACTTGCTTTTTCGAATGACGTAATTGTTGTCATTATGTTGTCCAGGTAAAGATGGAAAAGAAACGTTTCGACAACAGAACACTGAAATAAATTAATATTAGAGCAAAATCAGATCCGACGCCACAAAAATCTGAAGATACTTTTGCGCATGGTATCAATATTCGAAACAACGACTAGTTATTTCATCTATCGAATGCAAACAAGTTGTTAGAAAAGTTGGTTTGAGTGAACAATTCGCCAACAGGGAACGTAAGTCTCGTGATCTAGTTTTAGCTCTGGTGTCCACTGGCGATCTTGCCTGTTTTCATGCCTGTGTAAAAAATATGATTATATTTTGTTCTTGGATGTACTCACAGAACTGACACCAAACGGTGTAATTTTTTCAGACCGATGAAAAGATGCTAAAGGTGTGTCAAAAGCTATATATATATATATATATATATATATATATATATATATATATATATATATATATATATATATATATATATATATATATATATATATATATATATATATATATATATATATATATATATATATATATATATATATATATATATATATATATATATATATATATATATATATATATATATAAGAAAGCTCGCCGTAATCCTTTGAGCGTTGTTAAAAACCGGATGGCATGGATTATCGCTCGCGCCCTGACTGACACGTCTAAATGAATAGTTTTCGATACTAGCATTCTGTTGATAAACCGTAGTATGTTTTTAATATCTGAAGCGAGATCCGATATTTAGATAGTTATTTCAGGGACAATTTATTGGGAAATTACATTTCTGAATCTTCAAGGTTGTCTGACACAGTTAGTCCTTCTGATCAACAAAGTATTGTATATTTATAAGTTTCTATGATTGTAGAAACTAAGTATTTTACTGTGTCATTATTTAATATATTATTAAAACTGACACTGAAACATTTGTATGACATGAATTACGAAACTTCTGCTATGACTGAATCTGGTGGGTTATATTTATAGATGGATATCACCAGTGCACAAAAAATAATTAAATATATAGTTTCAATGCTATTTGCTATACATTATGTAACATGTACTACAAAAGGTAATAATAATAATGTATATGTCATTCCCATTGATTTGTACACAATAAATTGTAATAACTATACCTTTCACACTGTTAAATGTATAATCACTTACAATAATATAAAATGCTGTTTACTTGTTTAATAATGAATAAAGGTGCGTGATTGCGTAAAATACAGCTAATTTAAATAGCATTAACTTAATCTTTTATCACCAGAAACTATCCAAATAAATAACACTGTAACAGTCCTACTCATCCTATGTGATACACTGTCAGATAAAACCTAGTACCTAGTACAACAACTATCAACGCGTTTTCTTAGTGCCATTTGTTTACCTAGTTATGTTAGTAAAGTCCTGTTACCATAACGGTGTCTAGCCTTTGCCAGGCTCAAGTCAAGGCCATGGTAACGTTAAGTTGGTATGTGATGACTGCACTGCTATTCGGCAGATCATGTTTTAATATAGGCATAACAAATATTTCCATTAACGCTTATCATGTTATTAAATATATTCGATTTACAATTTACGCACCTGTACGTAGTAATTACTTTTTGTAATTACTACGTACATTTATTTGCAACGCCACGCGTGAAATCTACGATTCTTCTTCTTCTTCCATTAAACGACCAACATCATTATGTTGATGATTCTGTCGTTCGGCGCCTCTCACGTGCCGGGAATTGGTGGGTTAGAGATAGAGACCACCACTCTGAGTCCACAACAGGTTACACATTTACCCCCTGTGTGGGATCTTTTACTTCCCCTGGCATAGACACCAGGTAGAAGTCTACAATTACATAAACTGTTCGATGTCGCCTGTGTATATGTAGCGCCCTCTTGTACATAACATCGACTAGGTTGCTTGGCAACGACAACATGAATTAGACGCTGACACAAGGTAGGAAGATGTAGACATTGTTTTCTAGCCATATTCATAAAAACTATCACCTATTTAGAAAACACTGCTATCATGACTGTCACGTATGAACTACCAAGTTCAAGAAAGAAACAAGAACAGCCTATTGGACATATGTTGAATCAGTAATCACACCAAACCAGGATGACCACAACAGAAATGGCAACAAGAAATTGTGGTCTTTCATTAAACACAGACGAACAGATTCAGTAGGCATCGCACCTCTTAAAGAAAATGGAATCTTGAAGGACACCCCCTGGACCGCCCAGTGTCACTCACGTGTGTGTGCAGCAAACTAATGGAACACATAATCTCAAAACACCTAATGAACCACCTCGCAGCAAACAATATCATCTTTGACAAGCAGCATGGATTTCGAAAAAAGCGATCAACCGATACACATTTGCTAGCCTTCACACACGATATCCTGGCCAATCTAAGCGGCGGAAGGCAAACTGATGTAATTATTGTGGATTTCGCTAAAGCGTTTGACAAAGTACCACACCACAGACTAATCCAGAAACAGAAATGTAGTGTACTCCACATAACCAGATCCCGTAACGCAAAATACAAACAATACACTCTTCATGGCCACATACTCCAAAAGGAGGACATCGCGAAATATCTTGGTGTGGTCATAAATAAAACACCGTCCTGGAATAACCACATAAATGATGTCACAAAAAACAAATGCATCCTTAGGTTTCCTACGAAGAAATCTCAAAATTGGCCAGGGAAAATTAAAAACCAGTGCTTATTTCACTTTAGTTAGAGCCCAGTTAGAATATGCCGCTGCCGTATGGGACCCCTACACACAAACGTACACAAACAAAATAGAGATGGTCCAAAGACGGGTAGCACGATATGTTAGTAACAACTACAACCGTGAAGCAAGTGTCACCACTATGTTCAAACACTTGCGGAACCTCGCTCCAAAGCTAAAACTAGGTCTTGAGACTTACGTTCGCTATAGGGAATGACGGAAAGATACGTTTCTCAAAGCGAGGCTAGCTCCGGAATTTGCCTTAAAAGAAAGAGTGTCTTCGAGAAAGTCTCACTGTACGGCAATATGCAACGCATTAAATGTACACAAATTACGGAGAAGACGACACACGTTGTTACATGCAAGCAACCTTCTCCCGGCCCAGGGCGAACTGCCCAGACTAATTTCTCAAACTCGTTCAGGTTGTTAAACTGGGAGTGACACTGGGCATAGCGCCCCCTAGTGACTAGCCTAACAAATATATAAACAGCTAAATCCACCAGGGTTACATGAATCACATTTCCTTTCCTTCCTGTATGCTTGGTTACACGAGGCGAGTGTAGTCCTCATTCGTCATTCGCTTTGGTCGCGCTAGTCTCGCCGACTCTCGCCCGATTTCGAGAAAAGAGTTTGGCCGCAAACACGTGAACATTAGTCTAGATTATCCAGGCTCCCTTCTGTGGCGTAACCTTGTGTCGCACATATCAACGCGTGGAATCAATATTGTTTATGTATTCATTGTGACGGAAATTATGTGTGCATCCAAATTCGGGGTGCATAGATAATTAGCCTCGATTATCTGTGGCGCCACCGTTTGTCGCACTCGTCTTCGCCTGGACGCAGTGTACCTTTCATTGTGACGGATTCTGGGTGCGTACGTAATTCAGGTAATTACAATGTCATCCGGGCATTTAGCTAATTCATAAAATAAAAGTGAACCTTTATCAGTTTAAACGGTGCAATTCGAATTAACTATAAACTGTTATTATATTGACACAGCTGTCAGACTAAAAAGTTAAATCAGGCTTTTATCTGAATGTTTAGTGTGGCATCTAATGACGCTGATTGGCTGCTGGCGCTTCACGCGAACGCCAGACAGTGGGTAACAACGATGCCACGCCTCTGCGGCCAGACTTTTTCTCGTCGAATTCACGCGAGACTAGTGAAGAATCACCTTCCCAACAGTGGCGCCACTCACCATATCACCACAGCCAATAAATTTATTATTCAAAGTGGACGGCTGGCGGAGTTACAGACCGGCCGGTGTCAGTGTTGTTTATGGCTTGCAGCATACAACATTGTGTACAGCTAAGAGACGTACAACGGTTTCTTACAAAAACATCTTGTCTCTAGCCAAAATTTCAACTGAAAATACTATCCATAATTGTATGCAAATCAAACTGACATATTTATTGAAAAAACATTAGGGTAGGGTGGGGCAAGGAGCCCCCTTAAGGGAAAATTGTCATGCTTAATCATAAACTTATTATTTTTAGGTATCTATGCCGTCATACAATTATTGTGTGGTTATGGTAAGAAATACCAAAATATTAGTGACGATTGACAGTATGTGATTGTTAATTAAATGTATTGTATAAAGGGGCAAGAAGCCCCAATTGGTGTGTTTACCCATAACAGCATCAGTCTTTCTCCGTTGTACGAAATATGAATATTGAAACGAAACAAAATATTGCTTAATGTATAACAAACGTATTATGATTTATTGGATCCAAATTGGCAACACAAGTGTATGACTGACCCTGTACCCACACCTCCCGATGTATGACTGACCCTGTACCCACACCTCCCGATGAATGACTGACCCTGTACCCACACCTCCCGATGTATGACTGTCCCTGTACCCACACCTCCCGATGTATGACTGTCCCTGTATCCACACCTCCCGATGTATGACTGACCCTGTACCCACACCTCCCGATGTATGACTGACCCTGTACCCACACCTCCCGATGTATGACTGACCCTGTACCCACACCTCCCGATGTATGACTGACCCTGTACCCACACCTCCCGGTGTATGACTGACCCTGTACCCACACCTCCCGATGTTTGACTGACCCTGTACCCACACCTCCCGATGTATGACTGTCCCTGTACCCACACCTCCCGATGTATGACTGTCCCTGTATCCACACCTCCCGATGTATGACTGACCCTGTACCCACACCTCCCGATGTATGACTGACCCTGTACCCACACCTCCCGATGTATGACTGACCCTGTACCCACACCTCCCGATGTATGACTGACCCTGTACCCACACCTCCCGGTGTATGACTGACCCTGTACCCACACCTCCCGATGTTTGACTGACCCTGTACCCACACCTTCCGATGTATGACTGACCCTGTACCCACACCTCCCGATGTATGACTGACCCTGTACCCACACCTCCCGATGAATGACTGACCCTGTACCCACACCTCCCGATGTATGACTGTCCCTGTACCCACACCTCCCGATGTATGACTGACCCTGTACCCACACCTCCCGATGTTTGACTGACCCTGTACCCACACCTCCCGATGTATGACTGACCCTGTACCCACACCTCCCGATGTATGACTGACCCTGTACCCACACCTCCCGATGAATGACTGACCCTGTACCCACACCTCCCGATGTATGACTGTCCCTGTACCCACACCTCCCGATGTATGACTGTCCATGTATCCACACCTCCCGATGTATGACTGACCCTGTACCCACACCTCCCGATGTATGTATGACTGACCCTGTACCCACACCTCCCGATGTATGACTGACCCTGTACCCACACCTCCCGGTGTATGACTGACCCTGTACCCACACCTCCCGATGTTTGACTGACCCTGTACCCACACCTTCCGATGTATGACTGACCCTGTACCCACACCTCCCGGTGTATGACTTACCCCGTACCCACACCTCCCGATGTATGACTGTCCCTGTACCCACACCTCCCGATGTATGACTGACCCCGTACCCACACCTCCCGATGTATGACTGACCCTGTACCCACACCTCCCGATGCATGACTGACCCTGTACCCACACCTTCCGATGCATGACTGACCCTGTACCCACACCTTCCGATGCATGACTGACCCTGTACCCACACCTCCCGATGTATGACTGACCCTGTACCCACACCTCCCGATGCATGACTGACCCTGTACCCACACCTTCCGATGCATGACTGACCCTGTACCCACACCTTCCGATGCATGACTGACCCTGTACCCACACCTCCCGATGTATGACTGACCCTGTACCCACACCTCCCGATGTATGACTGACCCTGTACCCACACCTCCCGATGTATGACTGACCCTGTACCCACACCTCCCGATGTCTACAGGTCACGAAGGATTCGCCGCATATGACATACGGCCATTCTTCGTTCTCGCTGGCTTCTTCATTGCGTCCTTGGTTCCGTTATGTGTCCCTCGTCTAGCCGCCAGTGGCTCCCCCCATTTGCTTCTCCTTCCCCTTTGCCGACTCATGATCAACGAGTTCGACTTGTGTGTGATGGATTCCAATTTATTAGGAAATATAAAAAAATATAAATGGATGTAGTTTCTCACGGTGAGGCACGTTAATAACGGAGGGTAACGCATATAACGGAAGACGAACTTATTAATTAAAGCGAAACAAAAGTCATGGTTTTCGGCCTGTGTACCTATAAGAGTTACTAAAACATAACCATTTCTAACTACAATTAAGAATATCACGACAGTGGTTTACTGAGAAAACCTTGTTGAACACACATCTTAATTTCATAGGCCGCTCCATACTGTTAGACAACACTACGTCGCGAGTGCTGTATTCTGAAAATATATTGCCATGCAATTTGCGTCCAAACTCAACATATGTAACATATTTTGGCCTTAGTTTACTAAACTAATTTTGTTTCTGGCAAAATGACACGTGTGTTTGAGACTTTGCGTTGGTTTTGTGTATGCCGGGCTCCCTTAATACGTCACACGTAGTCTAGGTCACCCCGATTTTATAGAACTGCGGTCGCGATGGTTAACCTGTTAGTCCTCGGTCGTTCGGAGAAATGACCGGATTCTCCAACTTTTAGAACATACTATGAGTAAACCAATGGCGTGATGTTCTTAATTTTAGTTGCACGTGGTTATGTTTTATTATATCTTTTAGTCACGACACTTGTTTCGCTTTAAGTAATATGGTGTACTCCGAATTGCCACGTACCATCTGTACGAAATGATAGATCGAACAAATGAAAACGAGTAGCTTTCATCACGACTATAAATTGTATAAATCAACCCGGGGGCGTCTTGCCCCTAGTAGACATGGCGTAGACATGAATGCCAGTGAATTGAAAACAACGATTACCAAGAATGTAGTAAGACCTGTCTTGACGTATGGTGAAGAGACATGGACCCTCCGCAAGAATGAAGAAAGAATAACCGAGAGAGAAAGGAGTTGAAAATTGATTGCAGAAATATCTTTGATGGAGAGAAGACGTAATTAAGGCATATGAAAGGAGATGGGTGATGAACTAGGAAAAATCAAAATGAGAAGGTTCTAGGACAGGAAAACAATGCGATAAAGAAGTCGTGGAGGCAAATGTTAAGAATGAGATACGTGGTGAGGAGAGACACGGGGGTGACAGAGGTTGTGGAGGGGACGCAATGGACAGGACATCGTGACAGAGGAGGATCCGAGCGGCCACTCGCAATGGTGATTAAACGGTCGAAAGAAGAAAATGACTGCAAATTGCATCACTTGCGCTAAATACCAATGTTGGTCATATGACATGTAACCCGTTTCGGGGCAAATACTGGTTGCTTTGCCAGTTGGACACGATGTGTGTAAAGCTGCTTAATATGGCACTCAACACAATATGTTGGTAACCCAAATTATAATAATTATGCACCACACAATTACATTTTCGTAATTGTTAGGTCATAAAATTATGATTTATTTGTCATAAATTCAACCACATGTTTTGTTCCTATACGTTAGAGAAATATCTTCGAAGAAGATTGTCAGTCCCAAACAGAATTGTAGTTATTTCTTGTACAAATGCATGCAGAATGAGCGTGAAACACGATACATTCACTTCGATCGATGCGATGTGCCTGACTAACTTGCAGTTGCTCTCGTGTAGTAATGATTCATTTATACGCACACACTTCACTAGTATATTTGCAACATCAGCGGCAATGAATATCGATTAAGGTCGAACGATGATGTAAATATTTACGTAGAAATCGGTAAACGTGTGTTGACATTAGCGTTACTGAAAACGTTGCAAGATATATACAACCTTCTCCAGTTTGTAGACCTAGCGTTAGTTCAACAGTAAATGTCAACAAAGGCAAATCATTGAATAACTGGATGCAATTAATGAAGTTGTTTCTTCAAATAATAACTAAGCAAAATCATGATTTAATATTTTCAGAGTTAAAAACCACATATAATATTATATCAGTATGTCGAGTTTGCCGACATGTTTGTTGTATACACGCAAGTGCACATGTACGCACTTACTCACACGCGCACGTACACGCTTACGCTCTCGCACAATTATTTGTCGGTAGACAAACTGTTGGCGACTAAAGTTTGTTGTTTGTATGTCGAGCTTAAAGCTTGCCATACACATACCGATTATTCAGTTGCCAACATGTAAATACCGACTTAAAGCTCGCCATATACATACCGATTATTCAGTTGCCAACATGTAAATACCGACTTAAAGCTCGCCATATACATACCGATTATTCAGTTGCCAACATGTAAATACCGACTTAAAGCTCGCCATATACATACCGATTATTCAGTTGCCAACATGTAAATACCGACTTTAAGTTCTCCATATACATACCGATTATTCAGTTGCCAACATGTAAATACCGACTTTAAGCTCGCCATATACATACCGATTATTCAGTTGCCAACATGTAAATACCGACTTTAAGTTCTCCATATACATACCGACTTTAGTCGCCTGTTGAACAGACACATACCGACTGATTCACTAGTTGGCGACTATAATTAACTATGCGGCCCTAGCGTACCAACACACCTCCAGTATACAGCTCGTATATTTGTCTTTCGTTTTACGATATGTTGTTGTGTTACTGTAACATAATATCTTTGAAAATGTACCTATTAGGAACATGGTCGACCAATTTGCGGACGAGAGCTTTGTTCTACTACCATACACACATAAAAATATATTTTTATTATTAACATATGTCAGGAATCAACAAATGTTGTTATAATATTAATATGCCATATTATATAACACGGCTTTGTAATGGGAAGTCCCAATCTGAAAGAATAATAATTTTGTGATTCATACTGTTTCAACAGTGGCGTATTTAGGAACTCATAAAGGGGGCGGGCAAGGGGGGGGCAAGCTTAGTCACACATTAGTTTACAATGATGCCACGCAGTGGCGCAACAGGTTATATACGAAGAAAATAAAAATGTTAAGCCACGGGGGGGGGGGCATGTTTCCATGCTGCTTTTCATAATATAAAACTGGGGAATTTTGTACCAACTGTGAGAGGATGTTTGCTTGCATGAGACCAGGCCCTACTGTTAAATCTAACTGGAACGGTTGTACTGTATGAAGACATGTCCTGCTGTTAAATCTAAATGGAATGGTTGTACTGTATGAAGACATGTCCTGCTGTTAAATCTACCTGGAACGGTTGTACTGAATGAAGACATGTCCTGCTGTTAAATCTAAATGGAATGGTTGTACTGGACGAAGACTGTCCTACTGTTAAATTGTACGATACGTGTGCCGTTTGTACTTGAGAAGTCATGACCACTGTATCTAGAGGGCATCTAGAGTTAATGTGCATTTAACGAAACGAAACAATTTGATGCAAGGCGAATATTACAGTAAATGCCGGGGATAGTAATGCAAATAAGGTCATAGTACAGAGGTTTTCGGAAAGACTTTAACCTTTCGGAAAAGCTGGACTAAAGAGTCTTTCAAGAAGGTGCTTTGGCACACCACAGACTAAAGTGCATTCCGGGAAAGCTCTTTAGCCACTTCGTAAATGTTAATATCTTAGACAATCTGATCTGGTTCTGGACTATTGTATTGTACTAGGTGATATCACCGTTGACGTGTAGGTTAATCCAAACAATATAATTGAGGTAGGAAAGAGATGAACGTTACAAAAGCAGACCCGTGGGCTCTATGCCAAAACGTAGCGGACACTGTGACAATTATTTGCATACCATGCGCTATGATTTAAAGATAAACAAAGCATAACACACGGCCTTGCTCTGGCAAGTTGTCAAGCTTGTATTATTACAGCGCTTTGAAATTGGCAAATTATTGTTCTCTCTTCTTGCACACACAACAGGCACATATCAGCCAAACATATGATAAACATATCAGCCAAATATATCAGCCAAACCGATTAGTGGTTGTCTTATGTGTGCCAGAGGTGGAATTATATGTATTGTTAGACTGAAAAGGCCTTCGCAGCATTAACGCTAGTTGACAGCACAACAATGGCCTCGTTGAGTTGGAATCAATAACGACAAGGTCAGGTTGATCTTAACAGAGATGTTTGATCCCACTACACTAGCTCGCTGTGTTGTAACGTATTGCACTCAGTGCACACAGTTGTATAGTCGTACCTATAATGGTTCTTCAAACTGACTAACAGGAAAGTGCTGAAACAATTCGGTTACACGGTCAATTTATGAAAGATATATTACACAATATTGGTAGAACAAGGGAAGATCCCCTAGGAAAAATCAATAGAATTTTTATAGAATATTCCATAGGATTATTGCGCACACTGCTGTGTAGAATTCAGAAAATATTCCATAGAATTAGTATATTATATTGTATTCTACAGGATTTTGACGGATATATCTATAGAATAAGTACTATTATATAGTTTTCTATACACAATTATACTATACTCGGTAGAATTATATATATATTGTTATAGATTACAAAAAAAAGTTATAAAATTGTATAGATTGTTTTTGCTATGTGGAAACAAGTTAAGAAAATCGAAAATCGAATATTGGCGCTAGAAAAAACATTTCACAATTGTCGTAAGACAACAAACATGTAATAAGATCCGTGTATAACGGACAGAGATATCCTTCTGTAACGGATACCGTCGGTCCACGGACTGACACGGTCGTCCGCTATGGATCACGACTTCAAAACAAAAGACGATCCATATACATTTAATAGTAATTAAAAGTGAGAAATAAAAAATGTGTCGATGATTGACGAAACACGTGTTACGTTTGAAACGCATTATCACAGTAGAACAGAGCTAATGGCTCCAATATTTACATTGATTTGACTTGCCGACTCGACTTTAAAGGGAATGTATGACGATTTTCATTTGGTTGTTTCGTATCATTAAAATGCCCCAATTCTCTTAGCTTTTCCATATCAAGGACCATCTAAATTAACAATGTTATATTTCATGTTTTAATCTTCTTTGCTGTGTAGTATATTTACCGTAATAAATTGTATAAAGGGGAATTCGAAAAACGGGCATAATTCACCGATCTTTCCCGTTGCCCGACCGACGCCATTTTACTTTTTCAGTTCATGCGGTGGCCGTTTTACGGGACATTGCGGCACTGAATTTATTAGTATTTGTAGTATTTCTGTTTGCTAAAAATATCCATTCAAAACGTTTTACTAACACGACGTTTCATGCGTTAATATTTCGGAAAATACCTAAGTTTGCCTTTTGAAATAAATAAGCCAGTTTTACGACATAAAAAGATCGCTTTATGGTAATTAGTGACAGATCAATAAATCATCCAATGAAAATCGTTCAACATTCCCATTAAGTCCACACCCCGACAACGCAACAACGTGTTTATAACATGCCTACATAACGTGTAAATATGTGTCGACCAGAATTGCAAAACTGGACCGGCCAGTGAAAATCTACAGTGTATCTACATAATAGGCTACCTAGCAGGCAGCATATCCGGCAGCTGATCCTTTGGTAACTGTATTTCAGAATACCCCTGATTGCCACCGGGTAACCTATAGCTTCGTTGACGTTAATATATACCATTTGTGCACATAACGCAGAAAACAAACTTCCGTTGTAATATCCATTAGACATTGCCTACGAATTTGGAAAGATGCACGCTGTGTCATAATGCATGCTAACTAATTTAATAGGTCACGCCATATGGCATTACACATTACACAATACACATTACACAATACACAATGCACAATACACATTACACAATACACATTACACATTACACAATACACATTACACATTACACAATACACATTAACCCGCAGCTGTATGTAGGGCCTACCTGATTGACCGAATAAGCCAGGATATGACATTTATTCGGTCATGTATAAGTGGTTTTCGCCAGCCGGGACGTATCTTTTCGTTGTCGTAATACTCAAAACATTCCCAACAGGATTTGTTGATATCTTTAACGCAATCTAGTGAAATATCCGTAGCGATGACGCGAACCCGTAAGTAGACCTACGCATGGACTATACTAATGGCTAGCTCGTCATTTCGAAGGCTCTATGGCGCAATGGTTCACTAGTGAGAAACCTCGATATGTTGTTAGATGTTGGGTTGACAAACATAAAAACGTCAACACACTAATCTCAATCTGTCGAAGTAACTATATAACAGTTGCTCCGAATTTTGTAGGGGAAATATATGTGTCGTGTTGACTCAGCGTCACCAACTCAACCCTATACTCCATTGCAGAGTTGTTGTACTTGGCACTGGGCAAGGAAACGATCGTACTTTTCCTCGCACACTTTCACTTTCTTGACGAAGTAGTCGACGTCTTCGGCTGCCTGTAGTAGATCGTTCTGCACCAAACACATGTCTTCAAAGATGGCTGTCTCGCTGACGGTCAACTGACGCGTGCTGGTGGCGTCCGACTCGAACATGCGCAGATCGACGATGTTGTCAACGTCAGATACCCGGATGTTGTCGTCAAAGAACACATGCTGCACTGATCGGTCACTCGGGTCGATCCACAGAGGTTTGCCGAAGCCGTGGTGGAAGTTGTGTCCCCGCCAGTGATAAAAGTCATCGACAAACCCACTGACTCCTCTCCGACGGTTCAGATGGTCGTACACGTCGCGACACGTATCGTAGACGGTGGGAGCGAGTCCCTCTGGCGAACGGACGTGGAACTCCACGTCACCCGAATCGTTGCGGAGTACCCGACCGGGGTGGACATTGACGGGGATCGGGAGCGGCGAGGAAATGCTCGGATGATTGCCGGCGAGGGCGTGCTGGATCGAACTCAGTACGTTATCAGCATCCTTTCCGTACGTGCGCAGCACGACGGCGAAGTCACGTGACGTCCGCCATAGGTGACACAGCAACCGGAAGAAGGCTGGCAGGATGTAGTGGTAGCGGAAGCTGTTCTTGCCTTTCATAGTTAGTCTGTCGTCCACCAGGTGGTGCTCCCATCGCAGCAACTACAGGGCGACCGGACGATTAATCGAAAACAGTCGACACATTATAAATATACCGATAGATATGCCTATATGTGGAGACTAACAAAGACACTCTAAAACAACTCGACGGTACTACGTAGAAATGGTACCAACAGTTTTAAGCATACCTGACAGCAATATGTGACAAAGAAAGTTCTACGTCAGAGTGAGCAATGTCGGAGAAAGGATGCGAGAAAGGAGGCTTAGATTTGTTGGGCACTGCTACATACGCAATGGCATCTAGGACCATCATGTGGCAACCAGCGATGGAAGGGCAAGCCAAGGCAGACCATGCCTCTCTGAAGAAAGATGTGGGACTTGGTGAGCTGCATACGGCAATGAGGGATGGAGATGTATGGAGGTAGATGGTTGGAGTTCTAGTGGCCGACACGATGGCGATGTATGGAGGTAGATGGTTGGAGTTCTAGTGGCCGACACGATGGCGATGTATGGAGGTAGATGGTTGGAGTTCTAGTGGCCGACACGATGGCGATGGTTGTATTGACATACCCGTTCTTCAAACGTTTGATAGATAGATGGACCAGGGAAGTCGAAGAAGGAACACGGCATGATAGACAAAGAAGTATCCGCTATGGATACGATAAATGACTGAAAAATGTCTGCCCACATTAAAAATGATAGGATTGTGAATTCATTAAAAACATAACTGACAGCTTACAACGGAGTGGGCCTTATCCACATTGTAAATTGTTTTAAGCTATATTTGTTGTGACGTTCACCAACATTCTGGAATACCACTAGGAAGAACCTTCTTTACCTTTTAACAGTTACTATTATTTTAAAAGCAGAGTTCTAAACTGGAAGGAGAAGAAGAACAACAACAGCAACAACAAACACCTATATTACAATAATAGTTGTGTTGCTGGAACGTGTATGATTGGTCTAGAAATTTGGCCGTGTCTCAAAGAGAACTTTGTTCCGTTTCATTTAACTAGCGATCAGTCGAAACAAGTATAGTGACTAGAAATGCAAATGAAATGCGTTTAACCTGCAAGTGTTTATCGAAGTACGGCTGGAACCGGCGCCCAATCTCAGTCTGCGTGAACGATCCCGTCTCTTGCCGCAGCAGACTTCGGTCGGACGGCGTATCGACGAGTCGATCCTCCAGGTATTTATAATACGTCACTGCCCCCTTCTGCGGAGGCTTCAGCGATGGCGTGTCGCTACACCAGCGCCACCCCTCGGCTGTCGGGTAGCCCCACGTCACCCCCGTCAGGTACGTGTTGAGGGCTTCCTCGACGTCGACGTTAGTTACCGAGTCAGCCACCAGGATCGTGTTCCGGATGTCGAAATGTAACACCAACTTGCGTGTTGACTTGTATGAGATGTCTAGCTTGTTGTTGTTGGCTCCGTTGAGTCCGTTCGCGTGGATATTGTTACGCCGACTGTCTTCTTGCTTTCCGCCGTCGTTCATCGCGCTGGTAACGCAACCATTTTCCATTTCAATCTACACGAAGCGTAGGCCACGGCAGCCAATTCCAGCAAGCTGTTTCAGACGAAGTGGAGTTCGTATTTACGGTAGCACTGTCGTGAAACAAAATTAATTGCTAGCTCGCGTGCTCTGGGTCGAATTATGTGTCGTAGCAGGTCACGCTAAGCGACTATGTGGTCAGCAAAGCCGCTTTAGGCTAACCACGGCACGGTATTAATATTTAAAGCAGCCTTCACATGCGCTTGTAGAAGTCTATGGAGCCATCCGTGTTACAATGGTTCATACTATCAATGCGACGTCGTTACCACTGGCTAAAACGCTATGCATATTCCCGGTAAACGGTCTGCAGTTCCAATGGACGCTTTGAATTGTTTCGCGGACCGCATACGTGTGATCGTGCCAAGTCAAGTGTGTCGAGCCGGCGCGATTAACATAAATATGGGCCTAGTATCAGACTACTGTATTGAACGTCGGCGAAAACACGCGAGAATCCGGGAGCGGACCAAAAGGTTGACGGTGCATAATAAATAGAACGACTTGGGTTGGTGCTGACGCATCGTGGTCGATCATGACCCAACACGAATGTATTTTAGGCGGTTTAACGAACAGTACGACTCGCCTGCTTAGTACGCACACACGCAAGCACGCACGTACGCACGCACGCACGCACACACACACACACACACATATATATATATACACACATACACACACACACACACACACACACACACACACACACACACACACACACACACACACACACACACACACACACACACACACACACACACACACACACACACACACACACACACACACACACACACACACACACACACACACATATATATACATATATGTTAGTTACCGAATCAGCCACCAGGATCGTGTTCCGGATGTCGAAATGTAACACCAACTTGCGTGTTGACTTGTATGAGATGTCCAGTTTGTTGTTGTTGGCTCCGTTGAGTCCGTTCGCGTGGATATTGTTACGCCGACTGTCTTCTTGCTTTCCGCCGTCGTTCATCGCGCTGGTAACGCAACCATTTTCCATTTCAATCTACACGAAGCGTAGATATATATATATGTGTGTGTGTGTGTGTGTGTGCGTGCGTGCGTGCGTGCGTGCGTGCGTGCGTGCGTGCGTGCGTGCGTGCGTGATTACACAAACACGGAAAGAGTATAGTTTGATTCTGGTTGATGTTGGACAAATTTGCTCTGACAAGCCGACTTGGATAACACGGTGTGCATGTGCAATCATGCATCACCGTGTGCAAGTGCAATCACGCATGCTTGTTTGTGCGCGTGCGTTTCTCTTGGACATGTTTGTACATAGTTACTACTGTGCTCCGCCTGCAAAGGGTCTGCAGTTAATACATGTGCATTGTATCGTGTATTTTATATAACTGCAATTACATACAGGCGATAATAGTTAATAACCATGCTCGTTGTGATATTGTTGCTGCTGCAATCACTGTTGGTCCCTCATAATTTTGACTCGCCCCCTTCGAGGTTCTATCGATAGGTCACGCGTGAACGGGTTAGTGTCTGGCAAACTGTAGTATGGATCACGACCTATTGCATAATTGAAGTCTACTGGCATTTTCCACAAGGCCACTACACGATACTTAGTTGCATAGTCTCTTTCAGTCGGTATCTAGATAACTCAGTTTATTCTTGGAAGATGTCCCGAATAATATGCTTTTCAAGTTTATTTCAAATCCTAGGCATTTTGTTTACAGTGCGTTTGCGCCTTTACAAAAATATTTTATATTACCAGTAGATTGTGGCATGGTTAATTTATGAGATATTGTTGTTTTCAGCATGCGTGCGTGAGTGTTTTACAAATAACCTATATTGATGGTTAGTTGGATGGCTGTAATTCAATTAAATAGTTCCCGAATCTCATTGATTGACTAGCTCTTCGTTACGATTGTGTTTGTTACGTTATACATATTCGTCGATATATCCCATTCCCTCGTTGATGTTAACAGTTTTGCCAATATATTCGTCGCTAGTTGCCTCTGTTCACCCAGCTGTATAAACAAGTACGGCTGATTCTACCACATTTGAACGCAATGGCAAATATTTTTTAAATTATTTGTGGACATGGTTATTTTTTAAACACGATGTTTTTATGTGTGACTATTTGCTAAACAATTAGAAACTGCCTAACACTTTTTGTTTTCGCGTACTGCCAAGCTTGGGTCTCCCGAGGATTTTAGCGCAATGTAAGTTGTATAGCAATGTCATTAAAACGAGAGCGTGACTCAATCACGTCAGTCATATGCCAGTTTAAAGAGATGACTGTGTTTAAGGGTCTCTTGAAAGAGCTGAGAGTGTTCAGTTGTTTAATGTTCTCAGGCAAGTCGTTCCACAGTATGGCCGCGTATCGGCTAAAACAACGTTCACCATAAGTTGCAGTCAGTAGCACAGGTACGACGAGAAGTGACTTCTCCGTTGATCTTAAATTACGCGTTGGTTGATGTTTCTGCACAATGCCACTCATGTATGCCGGTGCCAATCCGTTGAGCACTTTATACGTGAAGGTGTTAACTTTAAAGCGGAGCCGGTATTTCACCGGAAGCCAATGTAGCTCACGTAACACAGGCGTTATGTGTTCGCTCTTGCGTGACCTGGTGATTAGGCGAGCAGCGTAGTTCTGTATACGCTGCAAGGTTAATACTGATTGATGGTGATAAACAACATTTACAAAACGATCTAGACAGATTAATGAATTGGTCTGAGAAATGGCAGATGTTGTTCAATTTTGGGAAATGTAAATGCCTACATACAGGACATGGGAACTTGGATGTAAACTATAAAATGGGAGATACTGTTCTGGGTACTACTGTAAAAGAAAAGGACTTAGGAGTTACAATAAGCGCTGATATGAAAGTTTCAGAGCAGTGTGGAATTGCAGCTTCAAAGGGTAATCAAATTCTTGGATTGATTAGAAGAAACATAACATACAAGGGAAAAAAATTAATTATACCTCTTTATAAAGCAATAGTTAGACCTCATTTAGAATACTGTATACAAGCATGAAGACCATATCGTAAGAAGAATATAGATACGCATGAACGCATACAAAGGAGAGCAACTAAAATGATTCCAGAACTGAGAGACCTTAGTTATGAAGAACGCCTGAAGGAATGTGGTTTAACAACTCTAGAGACAAGGAGGTTAAGAGGAGATCAGATTGAAGTTTTTTAAGATATTGAATGGGTATGAAAATATTGATAGAACTGTTTTTCTCACTCAAGAAGGATAGCAGAACTAGAGGACATGAGGTAAAATTAGTAAAGGATCAATGTAGATTGGACATCAGGAAGCACTCTTTCTCACAGAGGACAATAAATGAATGGAACAAATTGTCTACAAATTGTGTAACTTCTAGCAGCGTGAATATGTTTAAAAACAAGGTTGACACATATCTCAGGAGGGCGGGTTATAAGTAGATGAACATTGTTGGACTCTCGATAAGCCAATGGCTTCCTTGTCCACTTGCAATCTGGGCCTTTGGCTTGGATGGAAAATCTTGCTAAATCTTGTTAAATCTTTCAATTAGCACCTGAGGTAAACCTTGCAGTAGCGCGTTTCCATAGTCCAGGCGAGATGTTACCAGTGCCTGGACTAGACTCTTACAGGCGTCATTTGTGATGTATTGCCTGACTTTGCCAATATTTCGGATGTGGTAGAAATAGGACTTGGAGATCGCATTCACCTGTTTCTCCATTGTCAAACTGTTGTCCATAATAACTCCAAGATTTCTCACGGATTGCACAGTATGTAATAGTCTGCCTCCGATCGTGAGGAACAAGTCGTTCACCCGACGAATTCGGTGTTTGGACGAAGACACAAAGAGTTCGCTTTTTCTTGGTTCAGTTTTAGCATGTTTCTATTCATCCACCCGCCAACATCCGCCACACAGGCTTCAATGGCTGAACTTTCACTGGCCCAGTTCTCATCAGGCTTGATGGACAAGTATATGTGTGTGTCATCTGCATAAAAGTGGTAGCGAAGATTATGTTTCTTCACTATATCACCAACTGGTTTAGTGTATATGCAGTACAGTTTCGGTCCCAACACGGATCCTTGTGGCACGCCGCAGCATAGATTTGCGTTGAACGAAGTTGCGGGGCCGACAGACACATTGCGTTCTGCCGCTAATGAAAAATCACACCCAATCCAGGGTTTCTGCAGTCACACCAAATGAGTGTTTAAGCCGCGTTAGCATAATGCCATGGTCGATAACATCAAACGCACTGGACAGATCAGTCATGACCAAGACAACTACACGTTTTTGATCAAGGGCTTCTGCGATGTCGTTCTGGACTTTCACAAGAGCTGTCTCGGTTGAGTAATTATTTCGGTACGCCGATTGATAAAAATCGCGTAGATTTTTGATGTCCAGGTGATCTTTCAAACGGTGTTCGACCACTTTCTCAAGAAGTTTTGATACGTATGGTAGGTTTGACCGATAATTATTCAGAACTTCCTTATCGAGGCCCGGCCTTTTAAGCAATGATCTCACAACTGCACGTTTGAAACATGCGGGTACTACTGACGTTGCCAACGATTTGTTAATAATGGCTGTAATCAACGGCACGAAATGATCCTGACACTGCCTCAAAAGCCGCGTAGGGATCGGGTCTAAGTCACATGACTTGTTGGGCGAATTTGTGATTATTCGCTTCACCTCGTCATGGGTGGCTGGCAGAAACCTTTGAAGCGGGATTCCGCCAAACATGACGTCATTGTCCAATGCTGTTTCGTAGATGTCACTTGGGTTGCCGATGTTGATGTTTCGTCGGATGGTAGCAACTGTGTCAGTGTAAAAGTCACCGAAAATAGTCGCTAACTGTTCGGCCGATTCATGGGTTGGTAAAATTACCTGTCCCGTGTTACTCATCAAATGACACGTTAATTTGAACAGTTGTTTCTGATCTTTGCCGCAGTCTCTGATTTTTGCAGAAAATAATGTTTTCTTGGCACTGATCATCAGTTAGTTGAATGCGTTGCATTGCTCCCTGAACAGCTGTCGACGAACCGTAAGTTTGGTTCGCCGCCACACCTTCTCTGCGCGCGCGTTTGGCCTGTCTCGGTTCGTCTGAATACCATTGCGCGTTTGGTCTCAGTGTTATCGACTTTCTTTGGACGGGAGCGTGTTGGTCGACAACCGCTTCAATTTCAGTAGTATAGGCGTGTACAAGTTCATTTAGTTCATTCAGTGTCGTTAAAATTGTCGTTAAGTACTTGATAAATTCGGGAATAAAAATGTCCCGAAGCTTCCTGAAAGTGACCGGCTGGCGAACGCTGTCTGGCTTCGTTAAGTTAATTCTAAAACACACAGCCAGATGGTCGCCGGAAGGGTTACCCTTTGTGTCTCAAAGATATAGCTCAGAAACTATTGGCATCCCAATCAACAAGGAAAAAATGTCCCGTGTGATGACAAAATCCAAAGTATGGCCCTTCTTGTGTGTGGGTCCCACCACGTGTTGTACCAATCCGTGAGCTTCCAACGTGCCATTGAAGCGCACCGCATCTGCATCGTTAACGTTGTCGAGGTGGAAGTTGAGGTCACCTGTTATGATTACATCGTTAGTTATAACGCGGTCCAAGTACAAACTCCACTCTTCGAAAAACACATTGTTTTTAAAACCGTTTCGCTTAGAGGGAGGCGGACGGTACATGATGCACAATCTCACATTCACCTCATTGGAAACGACCGAACAGTCCATATGTTCGAAATGTGTGAACATGCCATTCCGTGTAGAATCCAAGGTCTTAATGGTCAAGCCGCATTTATAGAGTACGGCCACACCTGCACCGCGCTTCTCACTGGGTCGAGAGGTGTGTTGTATTGTGTAACCAGATTGCAACAGTTCGTTTATAATCTGATGGTCGGTGTCGGTTCCTGGCCATGTCTCAGATAAGGCTAGCATATCGATGTCCCGGGAAATTAAAAAATCTGCCACCGACAGAGCTTTGTTCTTGACTGAACGAGCGTTAAGATAACATGTTGTCAGTGGAATGTCACGTTCACGGTGTTTAATGACATTTGCATCTTTTACAGCCCGCAGAACAACACCGAAGCGGTGTGGAATGTGTGTTTGAATCACACGTTATTTGCGAAGGCCGGATAGTCCCAAGCGTCTGATCAATGCATGTAATGTACCCGGTAATCGCGGAGTGACACCCGTAGAGGCTGGGCGCAAAGTCCGAATGATATTCAGTAGACGCATCGCGAAACAAAGAGCCTTGGTAATCGCAATCAACCGAATTAGATCACTTGCTTTTTAGGCCTAAGAAGACTTCTGGTCCACAAAATGTGTAGGCGTCACGGATGGCTGGCGTCTGTCCAAAGGCTATATATAAAACTACTTAAATTAAAGATAATATCCACTTTGTAGATATATAAAAACCACGTCGCGACAATCACTGAAGCTTCATGAGAGTGTAGTGATGGTATGAATCAGCAGCTCGACGTATAATCCTTTGAAACCATGATTAGACACAGTGAGTTAAACTTTGGCTTGCTGCCTGTTAGGCGCTACCACGTATTCAAAGTACCTGCCTTCTGTTTCATGTTGTTGTGAAGTGTGGGAAATATCTACAACACAAATATTGACTGCATTTATTTGTTACAAAAGCAATTACCAAGGATTGTCATACAAATGGATTATTTTGTGAATTGCATATATTAAAGCTACCTGATTTTGTAAAATTAAAAACTCCTATTATAATGTGTGAAGCAAACAAAAAGTTTTTATCAAATAATCTGCTGTTATTATTCAACAGTTTGTGACACAACACATGAAATACGAAAAAGTAAAAACTTAAGACAGGTATTTGTAAGAATGACTGCAATAGCCCAATGTATATATGCACAAGGTATACAATTATGATAGAAGCATATTTGGACATATGCAACTAAAAATGCGAGAACATGTAGTGTCCATATGAATTCATTTATTCAGGTAGTGGTCCCATGATGGTGTGACAGCTACTATGTTGTATAATATAATATTCTACATTTTTAGGGGTTTGATTCAGCATACTAACATACAAAACTAATATCCCACTGGAGAAAAAATTAGATGACAAATCTTGTTAAATATGTTTAGGGTTATCTAGATGTTTAACAAGGTTTAACAAGATTTGCCATCCAAACCAAAGGCCCAGATGGCACGTGGACAAGGAAGCCATTGGCTTATCGAGGGTCCAACAATGTTCATCTACGTGTAACCCGCCCTCCTGAGATACGTGTCAATCTTGTTTTTAAACATATTCACGCTGCTAGCAGTTATACAACCCGTAGACAATTTGTTCCATTCATTCAATGCACTGAGGTATCTAATCCTCTGAGCTGTTGATCAGCATGTAACACCCCATTGTTATCAATACAATTCTCAAGGACCCGCCTTTGTTTAGTGGCTTAGACACGTTTCCAATGTGTCCTTGAAGTAAAGTTTATTAACCTTTGATTTATTTCGTTGAGCAACCACACACAATACACAGTAACTAAATCCTTTCACCCACTTCACAGAAAAAAATAATCGTTTGATCCCAAGCCATTCAAAATGTCCAGTCGCCTATTCAAAGATCATATCATCAGTATCAGTATGGAGCCAAACGAAGAATCTGCTATCTGCACTACTCAGCGTTTCAGACAACTTACGTGGCATTAAAATATATATTAGTACTCAGCCAGGGGCGTCCGCAAGATATTTTCCATGGTGCGCTGGAAGATTTTGTGCCGAACTAATCCCATATGGGAGACGATTGTAACAGAAAAGTCCTCTGTGGGTATTCACTGTGGCATATTCCTTCGATGTGTTATCCAATGGAAGTTGCGAGTATGTGTGGCTCAAGTCCAGCTTACTGAACTGCTTTCCACCCGTCAATTTCTCGCAAAGGTCATCCAAGTTTGGAATGGGGTACTGTTCGAGATGTGAGACTCTATTCACAGTCAACTTGTAGTCACCGTACACCCGTACCTTGCCATCCGCTTTGAGAACTGGAACTATCGGAGTTGCCCAATCGGACTACCTCACTGGTTCCATCACGTTTGTCTGCACCAACCGGTCCAACTCTTGCTCCACTTTTTTTCTCATGACGTAGGGAACCGGTCTTGCCTTGAAGAACTTGGGTGGTTTTCCCTCATCCACGTGAATCTTTGCGGCAAACCCTTTTAGTGTGCCAAGTTCTTGCCTGAAGACTTGTGTGTACTTCTACAGAACTCCTGTCACATATACTCTCATGCAGCATACTTTATGCCAATTGAGTTTAATGCGTTCCAACCACTGTAGACCAAATAGTTATGCGGTAGAAATTTATAATTTTGACTAAACTCGATTAGCATGTCAATGAAATGATGATAACGGCAGGTAAGAAATTTAAGAATTTTTGATGTTAAAATTTACTTATAGTCATGCAGAACGTTAACATGGCCAACAATGGAAAATGTAACTGTATCCTGAACCCTTTAGCGCGAGCGTGGATGATTGATTAGCGCTAGCAATAGGGAGTGAGAGCGATTGCTCTCCTAAAAATGATACCCTGCATAATTTACCACGATTATCGGAGAATACAGGCTGGCACAAATGTTTAAATTTAATAATAGTATAATGCCAAATAAGGTACATTTAGAGTGGCATTTTTCATCAAATAAGTACGCGTTTGGATGTAAACGTTGGATGAAGGTCCCCTGCTTATATTATAAGTCCACACATATATAATAGAGATAGGGTATGGGGCTTAGTTGGCATCATCTTGCTTTTTTTTGTGGTTGAGAACATGGGGAATGGTGGCAGGTTTCTTGTCAGCATGGCTGAGAATGTTGCTGTGGAATCCTCATTGTTGGTGGAAATTTGACACAGATACTTATGCATGTTTGCTGCCAGGAAGCATAGTGTTACCATGAGTGTGAACTTTATGTTTACGTCAGGCGAGAGGGGTGTTAAATAAACACAGGGTTTTTCCTGAGAGCCGGGACCCGGGTAATTTACCCGACTATCGTAGAGGAAGGACGATTTGTATTATCCGTCGCATCGGCTAATGACAGACCTGCTTTTGCGTAAATCATTGCAGCGTCGACGTTCTAAAAACAGACCCAGCAAACATAGCAGTATTGGGCCAATGCTGGCATTATACTGGCGAGTACCGTTTGTACCGTCAATGGTACAGCCGGCACTGAGCCAGTACATTGGACAGACCACAGTGAAAGTCGACGTACTGGCCCAGCACTGGCCCAATACAGGGAAGTTTTCAACATTGTTCCACAAGATGGCGCATGTGTAGCTTTTTGTAGCGCCACCTATGGAATGCAATTTTGCCATCAAATTCAGAGGCGTCTTCTCCAATTTCGGGATCATCCAGACGAAGTTGAGAAACAGATTGGGCGTAGAGAAAGCAGCTAAGCTAGTTTTGTGCTACTGTTTTTGAGGTGAGGTACAGAAGAAATTGACTGGTGAACAAGTGCTGTGTAAAAACTGTTACAATAAGCAATCAAAAATGGAAAAAAAAACTATAAAAGAAAAAAAAGAAAAAAACAATTAAAAAAACTATTAAAAAACTGTCATGGCTGCCTTAAAAGCTATCTGATGAGTACCCTTGGTCGGGACGAAACAGTTTTACACCTTCAATTAACATACTAACATACACTTCAATGTAATATAATCATATATACAAATAATAAACAAATTAAATCAAATTAAACAAAAAACATATTAAAAATTCTTATTTCCCAGTATTTCCCACTTTGAAGAGTATTTCCCGGGGCAGGAAATACCGGGAATTACCGCCGGGAAATACCACCCCCGGGAAATACCGGCCAAACCTGGATGCAGTGGTATGCAAAACTTTCTTGGAACGAGGGGCCTTGGCTGCAGACACTTTCCTTAGCTAAAACTAAAATATAAAACAAATGAATAACTAATGTAAGCAATAATGGTCAAAATTTTATTAGCTATAGGTATTTATACTAACTTGTAACAATCAAAAATATAAATGTCTGAATGATGTGCTATTTCCTAAAACTATGTACATTGTCATGCAGCTGATATTCATCACAACACTGGTATTATTAGTTGCTAGGCAATGACAAAGGAACTTGGGCTGTAATGTTCACAGTAATTTTTAATGCAGACCCTCTATTCGGCGTAGTTCATAAAACAAAATGGAACATTGTATATTAATCACATCAGTGATATAAATCAGTCGCAATTTTAATGTACACAACCATGCCTATAATTATTGATTGTTTGGAAACTTTCATCCCCCCACCCAGTAATTTTAATACTCATATTTGCAATGCCATGGGCAAATAAAATTCATGTTTTATATGGGTTATCTTATATGCGAGGGTGATAAACTTTGATGCACGACCAGTTGATGACAGTGATTGCTAGGCCTACCTGCTCTCTCGTCTTGGTGATGGCTGTTGTTTCTTGCGTGTACGTCGAACATTCGACGCAGAAACTGTTGTTGAGATGGCATTGAGGGAACGCTTACGATATTTCTTGCTCTGCCATCAGATTTATAGCTGCACTTGATGTGGCCTGTTCATCGGAAAACTCAGCCCAAAAGGTAAAGTGCGCAGAGCAGATGATACTTTAGAGAGGGGCCAGCCCATTCCATTCTCGTGTTTTTCGCTGCACAAACCAACGACAGGTGAAGCGAAGGAGCTTTTCCTCTGGACGAAACCTGTGCAATATAGTTTCATTCGAGGTGCGGTTACTACAGCCTCCGACTATACACCTTTGGCCACTCATTTTTGGGACTCAAACGTTCCGCTCCTACACAACAACAATGTCAATGGAGTCACTTGAGCGGCTCAAACGAGGTGTGTCTTTACATCACTTCCACCTTGCTCAGTGGCTGACGACCGACCTAGAAATCGTCGAATTAAGCGCGGAATTTGAAGGTTAAAAATTCGATATGTAACCACAGGTACTCATTTGCCGGCCGATACGGGGACTAACTCGCGCTGTATGCATGTTCTACTTAAAGTGGGGAGAGGTGGTATAATGGTTAGAGCACCTGAATGTCGATCGAGAGGACCACGGGCAACTGAATCAGCTTGAGCCCCTGTAACTAATATATATATATATATATATATATATATATATATATATATATATATATATATATATATATATATATATATATATATATATATATATATATATATATATATATATAAAGGGTATGCAACTAGGAATGACCCCACTCACCTTTCAACATCCGTATCTCGGCGTTGCGATGCGTAATCCGAATACTATGACCTTACACAAATGTCCCAATGAATAAACTTTCACTATACCTACTTATCATTAAAAACATATATGGATTTCTTATAAAAAGAGGTACGTTAACGACTGTACGCACAGAAAACACATCAAACCGCATACGGTAACGTGACAATGTTACCGGAAGTGAGGGGCAAAATCCCTTGTTAGCCAAATAGTCTACCCAACAACAGGTGACACCTGCTGAAGAATGTGTCAGACTGATCATTGGTATACATATTTATGCTTTGTGCAAGGTAGTAGTGTAACAGGGGTGTTCGGTAGTTTATAAATGCTAAGCAAAATTATCCCCCTATGTACTGTATTTTAAAAGACAACGCACTGCAATAATGCGCCTGTGCCATACTGAGGAATGGACACGCATGCGAAGAACACATTAATACATTAATCATTCGGTTCTTTTTGGTTCTTTTTAAACTTAGATGTTGCATTTCGCAAAGATTATGTTGGTGTTTCAGTATGGTTTATATCTGTAACTATTAAGCATTTAGGAAAGTTCGTGTGCCAAACCGGATAAGCATATTCAACTACTGTTATAAAATGTACAGGATAATGTTGGCCAAGTTCAGTGACTTTAACATTTCGGGATATGCTTTAACAAACGTTGCCTTTTCTTATAAGTTTGCTTTTAAAAATGCCATATGGACGACTGTATCTTAGACATCTTATTCTAGCGCCGCTAGGGCATGGTTACCGATCTGTCCACTACACGTGACGTGGTTACTGATCTGTCCGCCAGGCGCTCGACGGACTGTCTACTAACTACGAACCACTGACCTATATAATTATCATTTTATTATTATTATTATATATAGATCAGTGCTACGAACAGAGCTAGCTCTGCCACGAACTACAAGTAACGCTATGAATTGTGGGAAGTAAATATGCTTTGGCGACGCCTAAAATATATGTGCGAATTATTTAAAACTGCCGTTTATTAACGCAAAATGACATTCGTTTACCACCACTGTTTTGCTGCCAGTGCCACATACATAATGTCATTAATGATCATCAACGATCGCTGACCTGTTTTCTGGTTGTTAACAATCTTGTGACAGCAGCAAACAGTGTATTATTCCCTAGATATAATGCAGTTAAGGTGACAGATAAAACGTTGCATCTGTGAATAATTTTAAGACATTATTTTAAGAATTTTATCTAAAAATGATTTCATCTTGCATTTTACCTTCAGATAATAAATATTATGTGACAGTACGAGCCATCAACAACATTTAGTTCGGTCCTCCTGCTCTGTCTGTGTGCCATGCCCAGTCTTATGCAGTCAACACCACGCCCCCGATCATCTATGCTGTCGATCACGTCACATATGATGAAGACACCTTCCTGATTTCATATTGAGTCAATGCCACGTAAAAATTCATTTATCTGACTGGTCCATAATTAGGGTTGAAACTAAGTTGCCAATCAGGATTTCTGTCCTTTTTTAGATCCATAGAGATAATGCTTCCTCCTAGTTTGTTAACTAAAATAATGTCTGCTGTATAATCCTTCATTGCTGCAGTGACCTTGTGTCTGGCATCAAGAGTGCAGAGATGGGTCTGGGTCGAAGCAGAATGGACACGTATGTCCTCAGCTGGATGGCTGTGGACAACTATTCCCACATCCAACTACCACATTCCTGAAGACACGAATCTCCAACAATGGTTTGTTCTAATCTCATTCTAAAAGTATACAGGCAGTACGCACTTTAGTTTATGGACATGGTCTTCAATGTTGTGTTATTTTATTGATCGTCCTTATAATATGGGGTTCCTTGTGTGTGTAATATATTCTCAGTTATTATTGTAAATATTTGCAGCATCAAAAGTTTTTGTAACCAGATTGTAGTTTGCCGACATAATTACGAGTTGATTAAGTGAATGTCATGTTTCAGTTGACCTGAGGGCGATCGGCCACACAGGCAAACCAATTATAGTGGACAGATCTCCACCTATTCCAGGGCTTGTTTACGATGGTGACAACCTCAAAAAGGATATCTCCTTCCAGTCATCTTCCTCCCGATACAGCGCCAACTGGAACGGGTTTGGAGACCCATAGGGTGGACTGAGTATGTTTATAGAGTGGGAAAATATTCTCAAATTATGATTGTCTGTCCCCTTTTTGTTGCTCCCTGCAGCAGTGGGCAGAATGCTGATCTAAAATATGTTGGTTTATTCAAGCATAAACTGCACTGAAGCAGAAATAAATTCTTAGCTGTTTATACAAGGTTTCAGTGTTTGCAAAATAGTTAGAAATTATCAATCAATCAGTTGGTAATTTATTTCTAACAACAGTACAAATTCATGATAAAAATAATTTTTTTTTGCAACATTTGGAATTTTTGTATAATTAATAGTTTATTGGAAAGAGTGTGAACAGAAGTCTAATACGTACCTATGGTTCACTCAAAGTAGTATACTTATAGATATGTCACTGAGTAACTATTGTGATATAGATATAATGGTGTTTTGTATTATTACTGAACATTCTTCAGGATAGTTGGTTTGCAAATCAGATAACTTTCATTTTACATATCCAAGGTGTGTTTAATTTACCTGGTAGAGGCTTTCATCAAGGTATCACGTCGACTTCATCAGTACCGATGACGATGAATGACGTCATGAATCATTTGTGTCATATGATGTTGTGTTGCTGTTCATTAAGACCCCGAACAAAGAAGCGTGCGACATCATCAGAAAAAGACTAGAGAATGACAAGACACTAAAGAAGAGAATAAACCTAAACGTAGACGACATCATGGAGTTGTTGAAATTTGTCCTGGAGATGACATACTTCAGATTTGAAGGAGAAATTTACCAGCAGAAGTTTGGAGTAGCCATGGGCAGTCTGGTATCCCCATTTTTTTTATGAACCTGTACATGGAGGACCTGGAGCAGAAAATAATAGCCACAGCACCTGTAGATTGCCAAACGAGAAACTGGAAACGATATGTGAACGATGTAATTTGCCTGGTACACACAGGAAAGGCAAAGAAATTACAACAACACATGAACACTGTAGACCCCACAGGTAGCATAATTTTCACACGGAAAGACAAAGAGAACAACAGCATGCCCTTCTTGGATGTGAAGTTCACCAAAAAGGAAGATCTACAGTGTACAATAAGAAGACGAACACTGACCAAAACCTGAACTTTGCGTCCTACTTCCCCAAACATCAGAACACCCATCAACATAGATGAGGGCAATTACGGACTGCCTCACATGTACGATGACGTCATTCAGCATCATCGGTACTGATGGAGTCAACGTGATACGTTGATGAAAGCCTCAACTAGATAAATTAAACACACCTCGGATATGTAAAATGAAAGTTATCTGATTAGGTGTTTTGTATTGTTAATCAGTTCAAAAGTTGCACTGCACTATGCTTGGTTTTCTTTCAGCCAAATATGTACTCAACCTGGGGACGTCTGCTGGCTCAGATGACATTGTACCTTACACATGACTGTCATACGATGTGACAAGTCAGTGTGTGGACGGCCTACACTTATAACACAAAGTTGTTTACTTTGTCAGTGTCACCGCAGTCAACTGTGGCCTCGTTAAAAGGAACATGACAGTGAACTCGGTTGGCGGTAGGGTACAAATGTATGTACTTACAGGCATCAATGTGTCTATAAGCAATGGTTTAGTAAATAAGTACAGCCGGGTCTAATGTGTTATTTATAGAACGTGTCACATTAAAATCTCTGTCACAGAAGTTATTCTCCTGTCTTCATCATTCTGACAGACACAGACGTCAACCCACATTTGTTGCAGTGTCCTTTGACATGATACCCCCAGTGAAGGGTGTTGTGAAAGACCACAAGGACCCCAACGAGGATGAAATGTACTCGTCAGAGGCATCCACTGTTGCTAGCACCTGGAGGCAATTTGCTGACCCAGAATCTGGCCTAAAAATTTATCTTGTCAACATATGCAGAAAACCTTCAGGTAAATATATAATGTTATATTTCATGATTGCACACTTACTGTGCCTACTCACTTCAAATGAGGAATCCAGCAGTGTCATTTAACAGTTGCTAGTATTTAAGTTGTAATCAAATAACTGAATATACCCTTAATAGTTAAGGCCCTACTAGCAGGGAGGTTGAACTACACACAGAAAAGAACATAGCTTCAGCGTTCAACTCTCTTGAGAGACGTTACTTCCATCCTAATAGACCCTTAATGTTTTAGGCCCCAGTGGCAGGAAGGTTGTACAACTCACAGAGCAGAACATGGTCCATCTGTCAACTCTCTGGAGAGACATCACTTCCATCCTAATAGACCCTTAATGTTTTAGGCTCCAGTGGCAGGAAGGTTGTACAACTCACAGAGCAGAACATGGCTCCATCTGTCAACTCTCTGGAGAGACATTACTTCCATCCTAATAGACCCTTAATGTTTTAGGCTCCAGTGGCAGGAAGGTTGTACAACTCACAGAGCAGAACATGGCTCCATCTGTCAACTCTCTGGAGAGACATCACTTCCATCCTAGTAGACCCTTAATGTTTTAGGCCCCAGTGGCAGAAAAGTTGTACTACTCACAGAGAAGAACATAACTCCATCTGTCAACTCTCTGGAGAGGCATCACTTCCATCCTAATAGACCCTTAATGTTTTAGGCCCTAGTGGCAGGAAGGTTGTACAACTCACAGAGAAGAACATAGCTCCATCTGACCCAACCAGAAATCAAACAAACGCTGGTGTAGATGGGGTAGGAGGGTGGGTAAAAACATTAAAAAATATCAAGAGCAACAAATAATATAAAAATAATAATATAAAAAGACCGAGACATGTACATTACAATGCAAATCCTATAAAGAAAATGTTTTTTGTTCATGACTACCCTATTCCTTGCCAAGCAGTAAAAATAATCATTACTAATCTAGAGAACATGAGGTAAAATTAGTAAAGGATCAGTATAGATTGGATATCAGGAAGTACTCATTCTAACAGACGGCAATAAATGAATGGAACAAGTTGTCTATGGATTGTATAACTGCTAGCAGTGTGAATATGTTTAAAAACAAGGTTGACGCATATCTCAGGAGGCCGGGTTACACATAGATTAAAAATGTTGGACTCTCGATAAGCCAATGGCTTCCTTGTCCACTTGCCTTCTGGGCCTTTGGCATGGATGGCAAATCTTGTTAATCTAAGACAGTCAATATCTTTTATTATTATTTGCTCTGAATTAGGCATACAAATATGGCTGCTACATATTAGAAATGTAGTGAAATGTGACCGTAGCTAGACAATATGCAGGGCTTACTTTAGAGTGCTGATGCTAACTTCTAATTCTGCTATGTCGTAAGGAGCCAATTTGGGCTATAGTACACAAAGGGGTCAACGATATTAACAGTCACACAATCTGTAAAACATTTCAGCTGTATTAGGTTTTTGTTTGGTCTTTGAGAACGAAGAAAGTTATGAGGAGGTATGGCCAGCACTGAGCCCTCGACTTACTGTGGGATTCCAAACTTGCATACTTTCATTGAGGTAGTTCTGACAGTAAATCCCCGTCCCTCCCTCGCATCGTTACAGATGTATTGGCATTTCACAGCATGGGACTGTCACAGCACGGTTATATTGACAAGTTATCCTTGGCTCTGACCAATGCTGCGACCATCTCTCCTGTTTACTATGTTGTATGACTGTAACCAGGTAAGTAGTCGTGGTGGGGTTTGGGTGGTTATACCCAGGTAAGTAGTCGTGGTGGGGGTTATGTGGCTGTACCCAGATAAGTAGTCGGGTGGGGGTGGGTGGCTGTACCCAGGTAAATAATCGTGGTTGGGTGGTTATACCCAGGTATGGAGACATGGTGGGGGTTGGGTGGCTGTACCCAGGTAAGTAGTCCTGGTGGAGGTTGGGTGGTTATACCCAGGTATGGAGACGTGGTGGGGGTTGGGTGGCTGTACCCAGGTAAGTAGTCCTGGTGGAGGTTGGGTGGTTATACCCAGGTATGGAGACGTGGTGGGGGTTGGGTGGCTGTACCCAGGTAAGTAGTCCTGTTGGAGGTTGGGTGGTTATACCCAGGTATGGAGACATGGTGGGGGTGGGTGGCTGTACCCAGGTAAGTAGTCCTGGTGGAGGTTGGGTGGTTATACCCAGGTATGGAGACGTGGTGGGGGTTGGGTGGCTGTACCCAGATAAGTAGTCGGGTGGGGGTGGGTGACCTTTTATATGTATCTGCTGTCAATTTAACACAAGATAGTTTGTTACTAAATTAAACTAATTTTTTTGTAGTGTTTATTGATAATTAATAAATGTTGTTCCAAACATATTTCACTTACTTGTGTACTCTGTGGTTGTTAGGGAGGACTTGTGATTGAGTTGCCTGACACATAGGTCACTTCTGTAAACACTGCAGTTGACACTGATACAAACACAACTCAGCAGGAAGCAGGTGAGTTATTTTCTTCAACATTTATAAATTATACTAATCATTTTGATGCACTAAGGACATGGTTGTTCTTGGTTGACAGGGTTGATGCCTGATTTGACTTTGCTTCATGTTCAGATTTCTGTTATATTACGCACAATGCTGCTCCTACTGCCACTTTTAATTAGTCAGAGCACAGCTTTACCAACATGTAAACAATAGACACCCAGACAACTGCTGACTTACACATAGTCTAACAATGTGTTGACCTTAAGGTGGGGCTAATTCCCCTTGTCTTAGAACTGTTATTTGGACAACTTACTCTTGTGTATTGTTCTTCATTAGCTGCATCTTTCACAAGAATAGACGTCATTTACCAGCGGGCTTTGACACAGGTGGTTGTAGCCTGGCAACCATTTGAGGACCCTGAAACTGAGGTCACAAGGTACTTCACATATATATGTAACACACAAACATATAGGCAGCTAGAATAACAGGTTTGGTAAGATAATGAGTTTTGCATGTCTCTGTTCATGATTGTGCTTAATGATTCTGATTTGTTGCGGCTCTGAGCTCTGGTTCCTGAGGATATAGGCACTATAGAAGTTAATCATTATTATATTAGTTAAACCATTGCACTTTCAATCTATAGGAAAGGGGGTTGAATGCTCTTGATGCCATTTGAAGCCTGGTAAATTTTTTTCACTCCTCAATGTCCCAGTTCACACAGTGGTATACATGAGTACCTGGCCCCTGTTACTAAGGGATCAACCTGCGACACACACTGGCAGCATAATTCCAAGGGAATTGTAAATTCTTATCTTTTTAAGCCAATGAAACTAGGATTAACCATCAGTTATATAGGTAAAAAATAGGATTTATTATTTTTTATTTAATGGTATGTCAAAACATTCATATGTCCATGTCCAGATTCTTGTGCGAAGTGTCTGTACATATTTGCAGATACTTTCAGTAACCATATGGGTCAATCCATCAATATCGTATACTTGAGTGTTTATTATTCCTCTTGCCTCCAACAGATACCAAGTAGCTCTTGGCTCCACACCAGGTGGAACCCAGGTCCACCCATTTGAGGGCATCTCTCCTAGGGCATTGTCTGCCCTCATCCTTCACATTCACCTGTCATGTCAACGGAGGGTTTTTTTGCCACTGTGAAGGGGTACAATGCAGCAGGACTTCCAAGCACTGCAACCTCAAATGGCGTCTACTTGAGTCGCATCAGCGCCGACCTTGAACCACTTGGCGCCTCCTACGTGTATGATGCAGTGACGTCAACACAGACATGTAAGTGATGCATTTCTACTGAAATCATGTCATGTTGTGATTACTACTTCAGATTTTCAATACGTGCAATTTCGATAATTTTACCAATAGAACATTTTACTTACTGAGGCACAAACAACACGACTTTTCAATCAAATCAAATTTAAATTGCTAAACTGATTGCAAAAACTGTTTAATGAATTCGCTTTTCAGCAGTGTTTTTCATAGCTTCAGTGCAGATAGATATGTGACATATATTCAAATCTGGTTAAGTAATGACAAACATTATTAACCCATTAGACCCAGCACATTGAATTAAGCGTGTGCTGCTTTTCCCCGTGCAGCTGCACAGATTTAGAAAATTATGGGTGCTTGTAGTTTTTAAGCTGTAGCTTCAAAAGTATTGATATCTTATAATTGCAAGTTGTGTTTATTTTGAAGCAAATTGAATTATTTATGCAATGGTGTAAATGTGGTGTATATACGCCTGTTATACGTTGTCATTCTGAGGTGTGGAACTTCAGAAATAAATTTTGTGAACAAATATCAAGAGTGAAGTTTGACATGATAGTCATATTTTATTACAATAACATCACCAACTGCTGGTTTCACACAAGGAAATGTTCTTCCTATGCATGGTACTGCACAAAGAATTCCTACAGTAAACAGTGAGCACCCGTAGATTTCGCAACAGACACCTGTGGCAGTTACCGTGGTGCTTAATCAGGAGCACTGATCATCGTCAAATTTATTGTTCTTCTCAGATGGATGTGGCGGTAACTGCCACATCCATCTCAGAAAAACTTTCATCCGAAGATTCACCCCTAAATTTGCGCAAACTTCATCTGCAATGAACGCATCTGTTCTACAAGAAACGGCCATTTTTAAAGCCCACCAGTGCTCGACTTCAAACGCGATTATCTTCGAAACTTTCAGTACAACCATTATGTTAATTTTACCCACAATTCACAGCTAATATATGTAGAATTCCACTAGTTTTAGTTTCATATCAATCCACCCGATGATGCCACCTCCACAGCCTTTTCCCCAGCGGGCGCTTGTGGGTGCCGCAGGGTCTAATGGGTTAAGAGAAATGGGAAACTGAAATACCTCTTAATTTTAATAAGTTGGTTTTTACCTGTAACCATTAGTGGGCAAATGACCATGCTAGCTACCTTTGGTTGCAGGGAGTTCCAGGACCACAATGACAGACTGTCGCCCCATTGGGACACCAGTGGACATCCGTGTCCCAGAGAGAAGTTTGAGTGGGCAATTCACAAGTTTGACGGCACTGTTGTCCTCAACATCACCCGACTACCAGCAGGTATGTGTGCAGAGATGTCACACAAGTAATTTAATTCAGAAATTTATAATTTTAAAACCGTCAGTAGATTAATTAACAGTAGATTTTCACAGATTTGTTCCTTTATATGCATCACCAGAATCGTTAAAGTAAGTATTGTTTCATGGGAGTTTTTGTAGTCTAATACAAGGCTAATGCATATGTATGCATTAGCCTTGTATTATAAGAATATATAAACATATTGTATCATATATATATATATATATATATATATATATATATATATATATATATATATATATATATATATATATATATATATGCATCTAATCTTCTGTATTGAAACATTGAGTACACACTTATTGTAATATATATATATATATATATATATATATATATATATATATATATATATATATATATATATATATATATATATATATATGCATCCAATGTTCTATGTGTTGAAGCATTGAGTACATACTTATTGTATCATATATATATATATATATATATATATATATATATATATATATATATATATATATATATATGCAGCAAATCTTCTATGTGTTGAAACATTGAGTACAAACTTATTGTATCATATATATATATATATATATATATATATATATATATATATATATATATATATATATATATATATATATATATATATATATATATATATATATAATATATGCAGCAAATCTTCTATGTGTTGAAACATTGAGTACAAACTTATTGTATCATATATATATATATATATATATATATATATATATATATATATATATATGCATCCAATTTTCTGTGTTGATACATTGAATACACACTTATAGTATCATATATATGCATCCAATCTTCTATGTGTTGAAACATTGAGTACACACTTGTTAATTTTTCTGAAAACTTTCTTTTCTTCACAGTGTAGATGCATGACAGGCCGAGGCAGATGAGCTGGACCTGAAAGACGGAGAATCCTACTTTGTCATTCTGCGAGTGACCAACAAACTCGGCTTTGTCTACACTGTCCACTCTAATGGTGTCACAGTGAAGTTGGAACCACTGTTGCAAGGCAACGTCCGGGAAGGTGATATTGTTGGGACTGACCTCAATTACCAGTCTTCTGTCACAAGTCTGTCAGCTAATTGGGATAGATTTGGTGAACCAAAGAAGGATGACAGTGGTCCAGTGATTAGCAGTAGGTGTTTCAAGTGTATAGTCAGGGTCTTTTGATTGATTATTATTTTAACTAATCATTCACTATAAGTGTCACTATAAGAATACAAAATAGTGTAAGTTAAGTTGTCTGTCTCTTCAACGCACACGTCTGCATCCAAGCAATAATGTCCAGTCACAAGAGAGTCTGGTCATTTGAGGCAGATTTACAATATAAATAAACTGTCCATGCAACAGATATGTTTCCTGGTCAGAGTCCATTGAACATATACAAGAGACTATTGTATATATAGTCATGTACCCCATACAGCGCATTCTTTGTTCATTTGTATTGACATGTAAACAGGAAAACTGCAATTATCCAGTTTTGTGGAATCATATAGAATATAATTGTACAACATGTATGTAATAAGGTGTCGATGTGTTACAGAAGTGAGTCGTATTGATGCTACGATTATGGGACATCTCAAGATTGAGCACTACAAGGTGGGCGTCAGCACTGATCGTAGATTCCACATTACCAGGAACAACATCCGTCCTTTCATCAACGTTGGTCTCAATATGACATGGATGTTCACTGACTTGTATCTCATTGCACATACCTCCATCTACTACGTAACAGTGTGGGAATACAGTGAGTCATCCTCCATGTCCTCTAACTGCATCAAGGTCGGCTACGGCAGACATGTTGTTTCTGCTGGATCACTGGAGCTCTCCAAGTAAGTCGCTGTAGATGAGGCCACCTGGTAGATGAATGTTCAATGATCACTTGAATTACTTGAAACAAGCTGTATTAGGTGAGATAGTGAAAAGCTGTCTATTGACTGAACCATACCTTAAATCAGTGGTTCCCAACCAGGGGGTACGCCAGAGTTTTTCCAGGGGTTACACGGAGGGTTGGCTGAAGCTAAGATTCCGTGCAGTGGTGCAAAATGTTGTCAGTTTGTGTGGTCCATGAAGGAGAAACTGTTTCTGTAATACTATAAAATTCACACAAAACATATTCCTGTCAAGCAAACATTAAATGCTATTAGAAAACATCATGATCCAAGTCTATAAATTGCTATATTCGAAAGACCAACAGTTTTCCCAGTTAAGATACTTCTCATCTCAAATATTTGTAAGTTACGATAATTTCGCATCAATTCAATGGTTAGTACCTAACTAGTAAGTTTGCGCCATAAAGTCCAACGCCCACAATACCAGGCTCTTGTGCCAAGAGTTCGAGCTCATTGGCTGTCACGGGGAACGTCATTGTCTAGAGTGATGTCACAAAAAAATTAGATCACCAAATTTTTATATGCGTTAACAAGGAGTAGCCTCAAAAATAAATAAAAACCTTGGAGCGAGGTTCTCGAAGCTGGCACGCTTGAATAACATCGTTTTCCATGTGAATTCATTTAACAAGTCACTCTAAGGCTAGTTCACCATGGTGATTGATCTAAGTGTGGTGCTTCACATGCCCAACGTTGGGGGGTTCAAATGAACCCTCCTTTTTGAGAGAATTTTTTTTTGCATTTTCAGAAATTGTCCCAGAAATCCCTGGCTGATTATGTACACTCAAACCCCCCTTTAAACCCTGAGGTTGGGCCTGCTTCAGGATGAAGAAATGGGACATGGATAAATGGGGCAACTTGTGCATGCACACCTGCCTTCCATGCAGAGGAATTTCATACGTACCCGGATCTGAGAGCGCTGCATTCAAATTTCATCCATTCATTGTGGATGATTTGTTGAAGTTTGTGAATAACTCCACCACACGTGATGCATTTGAAGCACGTGAAGCTCTTCCCCTGCCAAAGTGTTGGTCTAAGATGAACAAATCATATCCATATGATGTAGCTGAAGTGCCCATGCTGATGTTTCCATCTACATATCTTTGCAAACAAGGATTCGTGGCAGTATTCTGCATAAAACTAAATTAAGGGACAGGGGTCATGACAATTAGCAACAGCAGTCCTCTGTCTCACTGATCATTCTAGCCCCAGCTGGTACCAGGTAACCAACCCAGCTACCTGCTAAAGCCTGTTGTTTCAATGTTTGTGTGAGCTGATAAGACATGTCTGGGAAGACATGGGAAGGTGGGGGTTCACAAACCAGATGGCTTCATCAGCTAGTCATCAAATGTCTTTAATTTTACTATGGATAGTACTAGGTAGTATTACCTCTGACCAGTTTCCATGAAAGGCTACTACTACTACTGGGCTGACCCTCTAGCTACTCAGATACACCTGTGTATGCATATCCTGTTCTACTATCTAGCTCCTCCCACACCCCAGTGGAACAGGTCGATAAAAAGACAGGTTGTGCCTCATCATTAATTTAGTTCTGACATTATGAGTTGTGAGCTCTCATTAATGATAATGTAATTTTCCAAGCATCCAAGTGAGCACCATGTTCAGGGTGGTAGACCGATTGACCAGCTAAGGCTGTGTGGGAACACTTTGTTATAGGCAGAGTGGTTGCAAATCAGTTGCCAGATGCACACTGTAATTTATATAATATTACTCATGATTTTGTTGTTATTTCTAATTGTTGTACTTTTACTTCTACTTTGACTTCAAGTACTTTTGAAAAGTAGTTTTACTTTTTACTCAGGTACTTTTTTTACAAAGTACTTCTACTTTTACTCAAGTACTTTTTAGGTGAATTACTTTTACTCAAGTACAAAATTAAAGTAATTTAATCAGCCCTGCCCTTACCACTGCACTAAGTAGCAGGGAAGACTGTAACTGTATGTAAGTAACCTCGTCCTTACCCCTTCACTAAGTAGCAGGGAAGACTAAGTGTGTATGTAAGTAACCTCGTCCTTACCCCTTCACTAAGTAGCAGTGATGACTAAGTGTGTATGTAAGTAACCTCGCCCTTACCCCTTCATTAAGTAGCAGAGAAGACTAGGTGTGAATGTGAGTAACCTCGCCCTTACTTCCTCTATGTGCTGTCAGCCTTGGATGAGTGTCTTCTATGAAGTGACACAGTCTCTGTCTTGTTCCAGGAGTGTTCCTCTATGTGCCGTCAGCAACTGAGACTGGATGTTCACAGCAGATCTACCCAATGACTGGTCCAGACTCGAACTGGATGCCGCTTGTACACAAATACTTGCATGGGCTTCAACAGCACAAACTGGACAGTGTCGCCTTCCAAGATTACCAGGTGTGTGGCAAGGAAGTTATGCTATTGTACTAATTAACTGGTTATACATATATTTTCACAAGAGCTACTGTGATTAAACATGGTCAGTTCAGTTCATTGGTCATTCACATGTTGCAGCAGTACACTCAGGTCTCTTGACTATAGACAATGATGGATATGTGTGAACAAATAGGTTTTTATGCAGTAATCGTGAAGTGTCAATTGCTTTTAGCAGTCGTAAGGATGAGATAACATTCTGATCTATGTTTAGGGCCGTTTAGTTTATGGAGTCAAAATATTATCACAATACAAATCATCCAGATTTTTCGGTACTTTTTATTGAAATAAAAAACTCTTTGATGAGTATCTTTAGAATATGTATCATTTAGTAGATTCATACTATGTTGTATTTTGTTCCGTTGGTCTCAGCTGGATTACACAAGAAAAGGTTTGAGTGTCATTGTCAGAGAGTGGTTATTGTCTTGTGTGTGACATCTGTGTTGCTGTCATTGTCAGACACAGTTTTGTGTCGTGTTGTGTATGACGTCTGTGTTGCTGTCATTGTCAGGCACAGTTTTGTGTTGTGTTGTGTGTGACGTCTGTGTGGCTGTCATTGTCAGACACAATGATTGTTGTTGCGTGTGACGTCTGTGTTGCTGTCATTGTCAGGCACAGTTTTGTGTTGTGTTGTGTGTGACGTCTGTGTTGCTGTCATAGTCAGACACAATGATTGTTGTTGTGTGTGACGTCTGTGTTGCTGTCATTGTCAGGCACAGTTTTGTGTTGTGTTGTGTGTGACGTCTGTGTGGCTGTCATTGTCAGACACAATGATTGTTGTTGCGTGTGACGTCTGTGTTGCTGTCATTGTCAGGCACAGTTTTGTGTTGTGTTGTGTGTGACGTCTGTGTTGCTGTCATAGTCAGACACAATGATTGTTGTTGTGTGTGACGTCTGTGTTGCTGTCATTGTCAGGCACAGTTTTGTGTTGTGTTGTGTGTTACGTCTGTGTTGCTGTCATTGTCAGGCACAGTTTTGTGTTGTGTTGTGTGTGACGTCTGTGTGGCTGTCATTGTCAGACACAATGATTGTTGTTGCGTGTGACATCTGTGTTGCTGTCATTGTCAGGCACAGTTTTGTGTTGTGTTGTGTGTGACGTCTGTGTTGCTGTCATTGTCAGACACAGTTTTGTGTTGTGTTGTGTGTGACGTCTGTGTTGCTGTCATTGTCAGGCACAGTTTTGTGTTGTGTTGCGTGTGACGTCTGTGTTGCTGTCATTTTGGAGCCACATTCCAAGGAAGCTCTCACCCAGTAGTTGAATTCCAAGCAGCCTTTGGAACAACTGCCTATTCTCAGGACGTAGTCATGTTCCACAAGGTAATTCTGTTTTATTAAGTGTTCAGATATATCATACTGCATTACATATAAATATAAACCTATATGTTTTTTTTTCTAAAATAAATTCAATCAGCATTCCTACTTAATTCATCAACAAGATAATCCTATGCAACAGTAAAGATGATCTCTCTCTCTCTGGATCCTGATTACCAAAATCATGACTGTCCTCATAATTTGACTGATGGTGTTTCAAATCATTTCAACTCTAGATCCTGATTACCAAAGTCCTGACTATCCTCATCTGACTGTGGTGGTGTTTCAGATCAGATCTGATTACCAAAATCCTGACTGTCCTGTGTTTCAGATCAGCCGACCTTGTCTTCCCTGCAGGAGTGTATGTGACCAAGTTGTCTGTACACCATCCTGTCAGGTTGATGACACAAGTCATCCACTTTGACTTGACAGACCTGGCCCGGGAGCCGTGGCAGACGGCCGTGAATAGCAGTGAGAGTCTCCTGCAGCCATACTTTGTGACTGTCAAGGCTGTCATTGGGTCTGGCCGTACTTTGTGACTGTCAAGGCTGTCACTGTGTCTGGCCGCTCAGTGACAGTGTCTTCAACTGGGGTCTACATTGATACGACACCACCCGTCATTCAGATGATATTCCATTTTGATTTCTCCTTGAGTAAGTCCGAGCCCACAACCTTACAGGGAGATACATTGTCCATTGTCATCTAGTCATCTACTATGAAGTGGTCGAGAGGGAGAGAGCCAGGTAGTGTATCATGTGTTTGTTTGTATGTTTGTTTATATGTTTGTTGTTTCCAGCACTTGGCAATGTTCTATTTACTAACTAGTCTGTATGTTGTGGTTACTACAATTTTATGTTGTCACGAGGCCTCATTCAACTAGCCAGCCTTTTTCGTAACAATAATGCCAAGCCGACCTTTTTATATGCTGACATTGAGGGTGGTCGCTGCCAGGGTGCATGTTGTCCTCAATGGTTCTTTTATGTCCCCAATTAAATGAGACGGAACCAACATTAACATGATCATCCAAGTCACGAGAGATACACAGTCCCCAATGTTGAGGGCTAGGTTTTTACAGTAAACATATCCTTGCCTGGTCCTAGTCTTGAACTCAGAACTCTATCGTGTAAAAAACCAACCAGCCTTCACAGATTCATTCAAAAGTAAGATCTGTTGTGTAAAAAGCTGGGATCAGGTAACCAATATATAATAGAATATCACAACAAATAGTAACCATCAGTAATGTACATTGCTTTCAATATTAGAATATTCATACAACTGTGTATTTATTCTCAAAATGTTTGTTCATTTTCCCCAGTTATGTTTCTCTGTCCAGTACACATGCTATAAGTCATATCTTCATTTATTAATAACTTGGAAACTCACAAAAATATAATTGACTCTCAGGACTATCGGCTATCTTATTGGATGTGGTCGAAACATGGTGGTCTATTGGCAGCTCACCAGGTGGCATTGATGTGCAGCCTTTTGTTGACATTGGAGCCGAGTCATTTGTGAGCAACGCTTCGCTAAAAAGCTTGCTGCTTGAGAAAAAACACCTACTATGTGACGTTGGTGTGTGTCAACTGTGCTGCATTAAATACAACCAACTCTTCACAAAGTTAGACTCACATCATTACTCTTTAATATGTTCCAGTTGTTTATGGAAGTGTGGCTTTTTTCAGCACTCGCAACTGTCAGAATGTACTAGAAACAGAGGTCGCACAAAACTTAGATTCAAAGACATAGTAAGGGGAAACTTGCAGAAAAAAAGATATATACTCCAAGCAGTTGTACTTAGTTGCCGATGCAAGACCAATCTGGAGAGGAATTATTGCAAACTAAGTAAGCAGTACCCCAGTAGCAGGAAGGTTGTGCTACACACAGAGAAGAACATAGTTCCATCTTTCAACCCTCTGGAGAGACATCACTTACATCCTAATAGACCCTTAATATTTTAGGCCCCAGTAGCAGAAAGGTTGTACTACACACAGAGAAGAACATAGTTCCATCTTTCAACTCTCTGGAGAGACATCACTTACATCCTAATAGACCCTTAATATTTTAGGCCCCAGTAGCAGGAAGGTTGTGCTACACACAGAGAAGAACATAGTTCCATCTTTCAATCCTCTTGAGAGACATCACTTAAATCCTAATAGACCCTTAATGTTTAGGCCCCAGTAGCAGGGTGGTTGTACTACACACAGAGAAGAACATAGTTCCATATTTCAACCCTCTGGAGAGACATCACTTACATCCTAATAGACCCTTAATGTTTTAGGCTCCAGAGGAGAAGAAGGTTGTGCTACACACACAGAGAAGAACGTAGCTCCATCTGTCAATTCCTTCGAGAGACATCACTCCATCTGCACCACAGCGACTTTGTCCATGTCGATGTGACGGCAACAAACAGATCCGAGACAAACAGCTCGGTGACATCGGATGTTAGATTTGACAGACCCCGAGATGTTGCAGCTAGTTGATGATGACAACTTGCAGCGTGACATGGAATACACTGTGAGTGTGATGGTGTCTCTGGTAAGGAGTACAAGGCTGTAACACTAACAGTGTATATTAATAATAGGTGTTCATTGTTTCTAAGTTCCTTGAATGGATTGACATTCTTTTTCTTGCACTATGATATTTGATGAAGGCTGAGTGAGTCAGCTGAAATATCAAAGAATAAAAAAATCGTTGACCCCAAATCTGGGATTGACCACTACAAAATATCAGCATACGAACTGCACCAGGGCGAGATGACTATGATATATCCCACCAGGTCAATGTAACTGTTTGTACTGGTTAGTCTTAGTTTAGCAGTAGCTGTTGTTGATGTTTACATTTGTAAAGTGTTTGCTGGTTTCATGTTTCTCTTTTATTCTTTTACGCCACATATTTTATATTGCTGTAGACTCTACAGAGACAATTGCTAGGAAGTATTTATATGTTTGTATTCTCTCCATATGTGACATGTCTCGTATAGAAAAAAAGAGGCAGCATACCAATCACAGCAGTTTGTTTTGACAACAGACATGATGTACTGATTATTGTGGGTTCTATGATGAACTAAACCATTTTTTGGTTTCATAAATCACCAGAGTAGAGTAGAGTAATATTATAGTTACTAGTTGAAATGGAAGCATTTAAATGAGTGTAGATATGAAATCTGGGTGCAATGAATGCAGACCTAACCTAATGGCTGATTTATTACATATGCATTCAATAGCAACACTGTTAGCTGTGAGTACTGCTCAATCACATGTTGCTGTAAATTGTTAGGTCCAGATGGAAGATTGTGCCAGCCAGTGCAACCACGTGGACAACAGATGAGGCTCTGAGTCTTAAGATCAGTGCATGTTACAGGATGCGAGTGACGGCCGTGAATGGGGCAGGGCTGGCTACTGTCCACTACACCAGTGGTCTGTTAGTTGACCCAACACCACTGAAGGTATGGTCATTATCTTATATCAGTATCTAGTCCAAGTGAACAGGGCAGAGTTGGCTGCTGTCCACTACACCAATGGTCAACTGTCACATCAAACCAGATCAACTAACCAAGCATACCATTGCAAAAGTGACAAGACACAAATTGACAAAAACCATTGAATAATTTAATATTGTATTAACAGCTATTAAAAAATATATATACCCCAAAATTACTCGCTCTACTGCTATGATATTGTGACCTGCAGTGCTCCACGGGTCCCCAAACCAATCAAATTTCATTAAGACAAACATAATATATATATATATAACGTTTATTCACACAGCAGAACAATTGACCGTGACAGAATTGTATGGCAGACTAACTAGAATTGACTTAATTACTGTGAAGAACTGTTTAACTTAACGAAAATGAAAAATGCGATTTCCAACCCAGAAAAAGAACAACCGTTACTTGTTACAAGCATATCCCATCTGCTCATCCGTTATTGCACACAATTATTATCGTAAATTGGGAAATGTAAATTCAGCGCTCTTAATGCCAGGTTATACCACCGACCCTAAAAAGGGTTACAACTGTCAGTGTATATTCACTGCATACCGTTATAATGGAGAATAAATGTAAAGGCCTGGGCCTAATGCCAGATACATAAAAGTCACAAGGTCACAATATGGTGGCACAGTTGTAAACCAGTTTCATCCATTCAGTTGTAGAGCTGAATACCTGACAAAAAACTCTGATGGAATTACACGAATGAATACATTTTGTGCACTGGTTGAGGCATTGCTGAATACTTCCCAATGAAGTCAAATTAATTGGTGTTTCAGCGAACAGATCTAGGAGTGGGTGTCAAACAGAATGTCACTAGCCCCATGAATGTGACACTGTGCTGTTTTTAATTATATGAATTTGCTTTATAACAAACATGTATTCTGGAAGCACACTTTTTTAGGAGTGGAAATATTAGGAGCTCTCCAGTACATAAATGTCTTAACTGCTATGTTTTGCTTGTAACTGCATACTGAGTGTACTTTTGGTACACATGACACCATTGGCCATTGTAGACGATGTTTTACTTTTCTATTTATAGATGTCAATTGTGCACGTGGGCACCCTCTTGGGAGAATCTGAGAAGCTAATTGATGGCAAGTTTGATGATTGTTCACAATGATGAAAATGGCCTCCAGGCTTCATGGGGAACAGTGGATGGCGAAAGTGACATCAGTGAATACTATGTTGGCATAGGGACAGCAGAAGGTAAAGTTAGTTGTATATGCAACTTGGTTTCATGCAGCTCATATACTTAACTTATAAAATAATATAATATAATAATAATAATATAAAAAGACCTAGACATGTACATTACAATGCAAATCCTATAAAGAAAATGTTTTTTTGTTCATGACTACCCTAATCCTTGCCAAGCAGTAAAAATAATCATTACTAATCTAGAGGACATGAGGTAAAATTAGTAAAGGATCAATGTAGATTGGATATCAGGAAGTACTCGTTCTAACAGAGGACAATAAATGTCTATGGATTGTATAATGGCTAGCAGCGTGAATATGTTTAAAAACAAGGTTGACACATCTCAGGAGGGCGGGCTGCACATAGATTAAAAATGTTGAACTCTCGATAAGCCAGTGGCTTTCTTGTCCACTTGCCATCTGGGTCTTTGGCGTGGATGGCAAATCTTGTTTATCTAAGACAGTTAATATCTGTTATTACTATTTGCTCTGAATTAGGCATACACATATGGCTGCTACATATTAGAAATGTAGCGAAATGTGACCGTAGCTAGACAATATGCAGGGCTTACTGTAGAGTGCTGATGCTAACTTGGGTACATACCAGATATTCTAATTCTGGAATGTCGTAAGGGGCCAATTTTGGCTATAGTACACAACAGGGTCACCAATATTAACAGTCACACAATCTGTAAAACATTTTAGCTGTACTCTTCTTTTGTTTGGTCTTTGAGAAATCCCCATCCCTCCCTCACATTGTAGGACAAACAGATGTATTGGCATTTCACAGCGTGGGACTGTCACAGCATGGTTACATTGACAAGTTATCCTTGGCTCTGACAAACGCCACGACCAACTCTCCTGTTTACTATGTTGTAGCAAAGGCAGTGAATGGAGCTGGCAGAGAGAGCACTCTTGTGTCTTCACAGTGGGAACCTTAATCATTACACTTTATTACTGTGAAATTGTAATATTACATTAGTGTAAATTAAAGTAACAGCAATACATTTCACTAAAATAATGATGAGCTGATTTCAATTGGATTGGGAAATATGTGTCATTTAGAACTTTAGTGAAATAGGTTCCTGTTCGGAAGGTGTTTAAAAAGAAATTGTTTATAACTTGTCACCACCAACTTTAGTTTAATACACTTTATTTGTTTACAGTTTTAGATAGAATTTCTAATGATTCCAAAACATTAATTAAACAGCTGCTTGGTGTTGCATTAGATGAGTGATTTACTGTTGCATTTATTAATGCAGTTGTTCATTGTACGTTTACATCTTAGTGCCATCAAATATTAAATAAGTGTTCATTGTATGTTGTAGTGCCATTAAGTATTAAATAAGTGTTCATTGTATGTTGTAGTGCCATCAAGTATTAAATAAGTGTTCATTGTATGTTGTAGTGCCACCAAAGTATTAACTAAGTGTTCATTGTATTTTGTAGTGACATCAAATATTAAATAACTGTTCATTGTATGTTGTAGTGCCATTAAGATGGTGTCTGGAAATGTAGCTGGAGTGGTCAGTGACTCAGTGATGGACCGGACACTCAGCTGGACATTGACTACCAAATCGACAAGTCTGAGGTGACAGTGACATTCAACACAAATCCAGCAGATCTAATTACTGCCCTTGGATGGCCAACCCTCGAACGAAGGCGCATTATCAAACAAGCCACTACCTTCTACAAAATTCTAAACAACATTATTGAGATCACCCCCCCTCTGGGCCTACTAACTCGCTCTCGAACCCATGGACAATACATAGCCCCCAAGTGTCGTATAAATGCAATGGTTTTTTCATTTTATCCCAGAGCCATTCGCATATGGAATATGATTCCATCAAAAATTACCAACATAAAAAACCCAAAATCATTTCAAGAAGCTATTATGGAACTCCCTTTCACCACACCTCCTCACCTAAACTGCCTTTAAAACACAGTGCTCAGCGTAAACTTATCCATGGTGTGGGTATGGAGACTGTCTATGTGTGCATGTGGCAAGGCAGCGACAGTATCCATACACACAACCAACCTATTAAAATTTTTCGTTAAACATCCTATACATCAAATAAATAAAACTATCAGATAAAAACCATTTCAGCAACATTAATGATACTAGTCTTTTAATCGAACGTACCACCCACAGCGCATGCGCACAGTCCACCACAAACTCCTGCGTTAGCCCAAGTTTGGGCTGTTTGGAGTAAACCACTTGAGACTTGAGTGGCTATGAGAGTGAGAAAGATAGCTTGGCTCACTATCAGCGGGCAGTTGGCTCGGCTCCAAGACTTCATGACGTCATATGTCAACCTGATCAAGGAGGACGGTGGCACAGATGGAATGCTGGGTAAGATGACACAGACTTTATTGTGCATTAAATCATTTCTTTTAAGTTACATAAATAGTGGAATCAAATTAAACCAGCAGGATTAATTTCATGTTTCTCCTTAATTATCAGACATAAAAAATTATTTTAGACCATGTCTCACATTAACTAATTAATAAGGAATGGAAATGTCATGACTTCATACCTTTGGTATTTAACTAGAATGTCTATTGTTATGTTGATATCATTAGTTCATTATTCAGTATTGCATATTAAACCAAATTTTGGATCAAACAAAGCAAATGTATTTCTTATTTACAACAAATTTTATGAAATAACAATAGACTTACTGCGATCCTTACATGCAGGTGTTGACAGTAATGGCAAGGGTCAAGGCCAGGTGGCGCTGTCATTGTCAGACACAGTGATTGTTGTCTTGTGTGTGACGTTTCTGTTGCTGTCATTGTCAGACACAGTGGTTGTTGTCTTATGTGTGGTGTCTGTGTTGCTGTCTTTGTCAGACACAGTGGTTGTGATTTTTCTGTTGCAGACATTGTCAGACAGTGGTTATTGCCTTGTGTGTGACATATGCGTTGCTGTCATTGTCAGAGAGTGGTTATTGTCTTGTGTGTAACATCTGTGTTGCTGTCATTGTCAGACACAATGGTTGTTGTTGTGTGTGACGTCTGTTTTGCTGTCATTGTCAGGCACAGTGTTTTGTTGTCTTGTGTGTGACATCTATATTGCTGTCATTGTCAGAGAATGGTTATTGTCTCATGTGTGACATCTGTTTTGCTGTCATTTTTCAAAACACAGTGGTTGTTGTCTTGTGTGTGACATCTGTGTTGCTGTCATTGTCAGACACAGTGTTTGTTGTTTTGTGTGCGACAACTGTGTTGCTGTCATTGTCAGACACAGTGTTTGTTGTCTTGTGTGTGATGTCTGTGTTGCTTTGCAGGAGAACTGGGAGTTCAAGTTGGCCTCACATCTGTTGGTGTGGCATTATTTAACCTCGGTTGATGTGACTTGCAGGTTTCCTCCCTCATCCACATAGCTGTGTCATTTTGGAGCCACATTCCAAGGAAGCTCTCACCCAGTAGTTGAATTCCAGGCTGCCATTGGAACAACTGCCTATTCTCAGGATGTAGTCATGTTCCACAAGGTAATTCAGACTTATTTATTAATAACTTGGTAACTCACAAAACTATAATTGACTCTCAGGACTATCAGCTATCTTAGTGTAGGTGGTCGAAACATGGTGGTCTATTGGCAGGTCACCAGGTGGCACTGATGTGCAGCCCTTTGTCAACATTGGAGCCGAGTCATTTGTGAGCAACACTTCGCTAGAAGGCTTGCTGTTTGAGAACCACACCTACAATGTGACATGTGTGTCAACGATGCTGGACTAAATACAACCAACTCATCGCAAAGTCAAACTCACATCATTACTCTTTAATATGTTCCAGTTGTTTATGGAAGTGTGGTTTTCTTCAGCACTCCCAACTGTCAGAGGGTACTAGAAACAGAGGTCACCCCAAACTTATATTCAAAGACATAGTAAAGGGAAACTTGCAGAAAAAAGCAGTTGTACTTAGTGGCCGATGAAAGACCAATCTGGAGAGGACTTACTGTGAACTATAAGTAAGCAGTCATAGTCGCAACCACAGCTGACAGCGAGAGAGAGGTAATATGTATTCTACTACATTTAACTGTCAGTGCATCCTTTCTCCATTCTCTGAAACCTCTGCTTGTCAGTGAAATACTTCAACATTAACCTGCCTGTTCAACCATTCTCAATTCTTTGAGACAAATGGTTGTTTATAACAAGGAAATACTTCTACATGAACAGCATCGTTCTTTGTTCTGGAAAACAGATTGTCTAAAACGGTGAGAAAATTAATTTTTTTACTGACAGAAAGCTGCTTGATAAGTCAAGTTATTTTGTAATTTCTGTCAAATATTACAATGACCAAACTACAACACTTTGACTGATATGTATTGCCTGTATAGACTTGATGTCATCAATCCAGATGTCATCATCAAAACTGAGTCACCAAATGTAGACAACATGACTACATCAATGGACGACATGGAGCCATTCGATGGCACAAAAACTGACGTACCAGCAGTAAAGATGTCACGACAGGATGGCGTTGGTGTCATCTGGGACAAACCACCCAAGGATGAGAACATCGACAGCGTAAGTTCTTGGCTGATGCTGATTATTGCACTCATAGCCCAGTCAGTCTTTACACAGACATTACAGCTTACTTGAAGTGTAGAGTGATTGTTGTACTCACAGCCCAGTCAGTCTTTACACATACATTACAGCTTACTTGAAGTGTAGAGTGATTGTTGTACTCACAGCCCAGTCAATCTTTACGTAGACATTACAGCTTACTTGAAGTGTAGACTGATTGTTGTACTCACAGCCCAATCAGTCTTTACACAGACATTACAGCTTACTTGAAGTGTAGAGTGATTGTACTCACAGCCCAGTCAGTCTTTACACAGACATTACAGCTTACTTGAAGTGTAGAGTGATTGTTTTACTCACAGCCCAGTCAGTCTTTACACAGACATTACAACTTACTTGAAGTGTAGAGTGATTGTTGTACTCACAGCCCAGTCAGTCTTTACACAGACATTACAGCTTACTTGAAGTGTAGAGTGATTGTTGTACTCACAGCCCAGTCAGTCTTTACACAGACATTACAGCTTACTTGAAGTGTAGTGTGATTGTTTACTCACAGCCCAGTCAGTCTACATTACAGCTTACTTGAAGTGTAGAGTGATTGTTGTACTCACAGCCCAGTCAGTCTTTACACAGACATTACAACTTACTTGAAGTGTAGAGTGATTGTTGTACTCACAGGCCAGTCAGTCTTTACACAGACATTACAGCTTACTTGAAGTGTAGAGTGATTGTTGTACTCACAGCCCAGTCAGTCTTTACACAGACATTACAACTTACTTGAAGGGTAAAGTGATTCTTGCTCTCACAGCCCAGACCAGTCACAAGATGCTGACCGGGGGTTTTCTGTCAGCTGATGACTTGACTGCCCAGTACCTGTCAGGGGCATCGGACACATTCAAGTCATTCATTGTCGACCCCGAGTCAACCAGGGACAAAACAGACAGATACATGAGGAACAGGTGGGAGATTGGCTTGTGAAAGGTCACTTAGTATATTGCTCTTGTAGGCTCCTACTTAAAGAACAGGTGGGAGATTGGCTTGTCAAAGATGACTTAGTATATTGCTCTTGTAGGCTCCTTTTACTAAAAGAACAGGTGGGAGATTGGGTTGTAAAAGGTCACTTAGTATAAGTACTTTTGTGTTTTAGTTTGCAGTGTTATTCAAAAGGGTTGTTCATATTTATAATGTTGGTATTTCAATGTTATTTCAATAACATTTTGTCTAAATCTACTATGTTACCAATATAGCATTACTTGATGTCTTCATAAATAACATAATTCTCATTCACCACACCGTGAGATCCCCTGTGTTCCCTGTAGTTGACACTGTCAGACTTTCAACGTACAGGATACAACGATGGGACGGAACAACTGTGTCGACCCTCCCAGATCAGACGGTCAACAAGCCACTCAGCATCACTATGCCATTTGACAAAACTCAGCTGGAAGACTTCATGCAAGACATTCACGCATGGATACTGCAATGGTGTGCAGGTTAGTGACTGTCTTGTCATCTCCTGTCTCATAATGACAGGTTAGTGTCTGTCTTGTTATCTCCTGTTTCATAGTGACTGGTTTATGTCTGTCTTGTCGTCACCTGTTTCATAGTGACATTTTAGTGTCTGTCTTGTCATCTCTTGTCTCATAGCGACAGTTTAGTGTCTATCTTGTCATCTCATGTCTCAGTCTCATAATGTCTCATAATGACAGGTTGTTGACTGTCTTGTCATATCCTCTCGCATAGTGACAGGTTTATGTCTGTCTTGTCATTTCCTGTCTCGTAGTGACCGGTTAGAGACTGTCTTGTCATCTCCTGTCTCATAGTGGCAGGTATGCATGGGGCAATTAACTTGAAAAGTTAATTAATTAAATTACAATTAACTCAGAAATGTTCCCATTAAATTAAATTAACCTCACACATTTATCAGGTCAATTAAATTAAATCTAAACTCACAAGTATGTTCGTAAATGCTACTGTCACGATAGTACAGTGTTCATATATATTAATTAAATTACTTTACTTATTACATCTGAGGAACAGTATTATTATCATCAAACAAATCTGAACATTGTGTTGACTTATAAAAGAAATATGTTTTGTAACGTTGTTGGAAAAAGATGTGCTCATACAATATTTATATACCAAGACATTTGTTTATGGGGTATTTGATCACATTTAAAAAGTTGTAGATGCTTGTTAAAATTAATGTTCTTTTCTGAAAGGAATGTAAATTTGTGGCTGAAGATTTGCAGGGTGTGGAGTTTCCTCCAGTATTCCACCACCAAAGTAACAAAACCGGGTAAGTACATACATCATTTCTATGCACCAAGATGTTATTTATGTAACATGTTAATGCTAAATCATTAGGTTTCCCCTTTATACACTAGCATTTAAATATTTATACACAATTATTTTTATGTATCACTTGAACTGGCATGCTTTTGATTCCAGTTGGCGCTGCACTGGTAAAAATTGTTTTCTTGTTTTAAGAAACAAAACTTAAAACAAGAAAATTTTTCTAGGGAGCCATGTAAGAAAATTATGCAATCAACAACACAAGCCAGATGTAAAGATATGAAAAGGCCAAATGAATAATGTTTATTAAGGGTATGCCAAATGGCATATTATTCTGATTAAGAGCATGAAATGTGGACCCTGCAACATATGCCAAGCCTATGGCTGAGCCTCATACAAAGCCACCTGGACACAATGCTCCTAGCGCCCACATTTCGACATAGCAATACAGTACATGTAGTAATATTGCTACAACACCAGACAATTCACAAAGCTGCCTGGACACAATGCTCCCAGAGCCCACATTTCGACATAGCAATACAGTACATGTAGTAATATTGCTACAACACAAGACAATTCGTGGCATCGTCACCAGCACATTAAAACATTAACCCAACACCGACAATATTTGACACAATACCTATTTGCATACACTACAGCACTGGACTACACTACTTGCTAAAATTCCTACTCTATATATTTTAGTAACCTAAAAAAAGGTGGGGCCATAACGCCAATTATCAATAAACCATCCCAACATCGATGGAAGGGAAGTCATCTTCCACTCCGCACCAAAACCCTACGTGAATGGGCAGATAGCCAAATGAAAAACGCAATGTCCACTGGGAAAGCGTCATACGGAAGGTGGTGACTTCACTTCCACCGTCAATGTACAAAATGTTGCCTAGCACAACACTACTAAACACATTAATGTGACTGTATGCAGGAGAAAGTGGGGAGGAGGGTGGGTCGAAAAATTGTTAAAAGAATATTTTTCTTGTAGTCATTTTGGATGTTTTACGTTAGTCAGAATATTTTTCTGAAAACAAGAAAAACCATCTGAAAGACTTTTTCTTGGAATAACAAATATTTTTATTATAAAAAGAAAAACTACTGATCACTGATATTTTAACATTATAAAACCTTTTAGATGACAGATTTTCTACAGATGACACTGCATAAAGGACCAAGTGACAATGGAATAGTGTTTTATTATGAGAAAATGGAGTGTGTGACCAATAGTATCACGTGTTATTGCGACAACCAATAGTATCACGTGTTATTGGGACAACCATGCAATCAGTCTGCAGCTCTCATACCCAGTAAGGTCATTCCTTGTCAAATCAACCAATTTTCAGGAAATTAAAAAAGGTGATGTCTCAGAAATTTTTTACCAATTAGCAAATGGTATATCTAAGCAACTTTGCAAAAAAACTAAGCTAAAGGGTAAACGCACTTGTTATATATGCCTCTAACTACAGAGCTTAAATTTGTTGAATGTCTAGATATATTCGTACAGATGTGCATCACAAAATTAAAGAATGATAACGAGAAGGATAATTTATGTACAGAGTGTACAAACTTTAATTTTGTTATTTTATTTTTATTGCTGAGAGTGATTTTAGCAGTCTGTATTTCAAATTGTTATTTTATAGGACAAATTCCAAAGTGCTACTGTATGCTGTCAGGGATACTTGTAATGACTTCTTAGTTCAATAGGAATGTAGTTACTATATCTTCAGAAAAATTCAGCCTTAAACTCGATATTTTACAAATTTCAACTTTCAGAAATCTTATGATCACCGTATTTGCACTGTGCACAATCCTTTACATACTGCAGCTGAAATATCACTGTTCTGTCTAATTATATTTTCTCCCAAATTGGCGAGTGACAAATTTATGAAACTCTTACAAATTACTGCACGACAACAAATAGCAACGGCTATACCTTATTGACAAAAAAACTGGATAAGGTTGCATGCCCAAACTTTGAGCATTGCCAATTAAAAAAACGACAACTGATCATATAATTCTGTCATAAGACCTGCCTCATTGTTTCTTAAAGGGAGTTATTCAAGGGTGATTTGATTGCACTTGCTGCTCTGTCACAAAATTTGTCTGTGTCAATAACTTAATTTATAAAATGACAAAAGGGAGCAAGTGACACAAAGTCACCAAATAACCATGTCACAAAAAAGTACTAATAATTTTTATAAATACACTTAGTCAAATAGTCCAAAGAATAGTGTACAATTACTGTGCTGTAATATGCACAAGAGAGCAAACCAAAATATGTTTTGTCCGATATTTAAAAAACCATCGTCACTTGCTCACTTTTGCCATTTCACTGCAATATATTGTAAAATGCAAGATCACAGATTTAAACACCAAACGCACACAAACACACACACACATTACAGCCCTTGTACCTCTACAGAACGGGTGTACAAACAAATGCAAAACTAAATTGCCATAGTAACAATTAGTTGAAATTTCAAAAGTATTTGAATTGTGTACAATTTCAAAGACATCGTAGCAGTGGCATGATTTAGATGTCTGTCACCATGGTAACAATGCAGGAAAACAGTGGGAAGAATTCAGCTTCCTCATACAGCTGTATATGATTTACATCCTTCCTGCTTATGATCCTGACTACAGGGATGATGTATCACTGAAGTTTGATCCACCTGAACATGGTAATCTGACACTGTACCACCAAGTAAAGATCATCAACCTCATTGAACAAGACTGCTTACAGCCCTGGGATATAAGGCGCCCTCTGTGGGATAAACTCGCCAAACTAATTTCTGATTCGGTCACTATACGGGAGGTGTCACTGCCAAACCCATGTGGCACGGATTTTGTGACCTGCAAGCTAGCCTGGGTTGTCACAATGTTCAAATACAGGCCATTTGAAGGATACTTTGGTGAAGATGTCATTAAGGTAAGGCACTTCTTGAGATGTTCCATGAATTCTTGAAAATTGTACAAACTTGTCAAAACTTACAGTTACTTGCATTAATGTAATTTTGAGTAACAATGACCAATCATCAGTGCTGGACTTTGTGTGGTCTGACTAACTATTTACGGTTATACCATCCTGTTTTATGTAGTACGAATAACTGTTTACGGTTGATGCCATCCTGTTTTATGTAGTCCTACTAACTGGTTACGGTTTATGCCATTCTGATTTATGATGTCCTACTAACTGGTTATGGTTTATGCCATCCTGTTTTATGTGGTCCGACTTTATGGTTTATGCCATCCTGTTTTATGTGGTCCTACTAACTAGTTACGGTTTATGCCATCCTGTGTTATGTGGTCCTACTAACTGGTTACGGTTTATGTCATCCTGTTTTATGTGGTCCTACTAACTGGTTACGGTTTATGCCATCCTGTTTTATGTAGTACGACTAACTGGTTACGCTTGATGCCATCTTGTTTTATGTGGTCCTACTAACTGGTTACGGTTGATGCCATCCTGTTTTATGTGGTCCTACTAACTAGTTACTGTTTATGCCATCCTGTGTTATGTAGTACGACTAACTGGTTACGGTTTATGCCATCCTGTTTTATATAGTATGACTAACTGGTTACGGTTTATGCCATCCTGTTTTATGTAGTACGACTAACTGGTTACGGTTTATGTCATCCTGTTTTATGTAGTCCTACTAACTGGTTACGGTTTATGCCATCCTGTTTTATGTAGTACGACTAACTGGTTACGGTTTATACCATCCTGTTTTATGTAGTACGACTAACTGTTTACAGTTTATGTCTTTCTGTTTTTGTGGTCCGACTAGATGGTTATGGTTTATGCCATTCTGTTTTTTTTCAAATATAACAAAGTAGATTTACCATCAGTTAATCATCACATGTAATGCATAATGTTGTACAAATGTGCACAACACATAAATGTGCACAACAAATCTTATGCTTCGACCAATTCCATTGCACCTCCATTTATCTGTCTGTGTGTGGTGTCTCCAGCCATCAGTCTGTGTGTGGTGTCTCCAGCCATCAGTCTGTGTGTGGTGTCTCCAACCATGTGTCTGTGTGTGGTGTCTCCAGCCACCAGTCTGTGTGTGGTGTCTCCAGCCATCAGTCTGTGTGTGGTGTCTCCAGCCATCAGTCTGTGTGTGGTGTCTCCAACCATGTGTCTGTGTGTGGTGTCTCCAGCCACCAGTCTGTGTGTGGTGTCTCCAGCCACCAGTCTGTGTGTGGTGTCTCCAGCCATCAGTCTGTGTGTGGTGTCTCCAGCCATCAGTCTGTCTGTGTGTGGTGTCTCCAACCATCAGTCTGTGTGTGGTGTCTCCAGCCATCAGTTTGTGTGTGGTGTCTCCAGCCATGTGTCTGTGTGTGGTGCCTCCAACCATGTGTGTGGTGTCTCCATCTATGTGTCTGTGTCTGGTGTATCCAGCCATGTGTCTGTGTGTGGTGTCTCCAGCCATGAGTCTGTGTGGTGTCTCCAGCCATGTGTCTGTGTGTGGTGTCTCCAGCCATGTGTCTATGTGTGGTGTCTCCAGCCGTGTGTATCTGTGTGGTGCTTCCAACCATGTGTCTGTGTGTGGTGTATCCAGCCATGTGTCTGTGTGTGGTGTCTCCAGCCATGTGTCTGTGTGGTGTCTCCAATCATGTGTCTGTATGTGGTGTCTCCAACCATGTGTCTAAGTGTGGTGTCTCCAACCATGTGTCTCTGTGTGGTGTCTCCAACCATGTGTCTGTGTGGTGTCTCCAACCAAGTGTCTGTGTGTGGTGTATCTAACCCTGTGTCTATATGTGGTGTCTCCAACCATGTGTTTGTGTGTGGTGCCTCCAGCCATCAGTCTGAATGTGGTGTCTCCAGCCATGTATCTATGTGTGGTGTCTCCAGCCATCAGTCTGTGTGAATTGCCTCCAGCCATATATCTATGTCTGGTGTCTCCAGCCACCTGTCTGTATGTGGTGTCTCCAGCCATGTGTCTGTGTGTGGTACGTCCAACAATGTGTCTGTGTGTGGTGTCTCCAACCATGCATTTGTGTGTGTGGTACCTCCAACCATGAGTCTGTGTGTGGTGTCTCCAACCATGTGTCTGTGTGTGGTTTCTCCAACCATGTGTCTGTGTGTGGTGTCTCCAGCCATCTGTCTGTGTGTGGTGTCTCCAGCCATCTGTCAGTGTGTGGTGTCTCCAGCCATCTGTCTGTGTCTGGTGTCTCCAGCCATCTGTCAGTGTGTGGTGTCTCCAGCCATCTGTCTGTGTCTGGTGTCTCCAGCCATCTGTCAGTGTGTGGTGTCTCCAGCCATCTGTCAGTGTGTGGTGTCTCCAGCCATCTGTCTGTGTGTGGTGTCTCCAGCCACCTGTCTGTGCGTGGTGTCTCCAGCCATCTGTCTGTGTGTGGTGTCTCCAGCCATCTGTCTGTGCGTGGTGTCTCCAACCATGTGTCTGTGCGTGGTGTCTCCAGCCATCTGTCAGTGTGTGGTGTCTCCAGCCATCTGTCTGTGTGTGGTGTCTCCAGCCACCTGTCTGTGCGTGGTGTCTCCAGCCATCTGTCTGTGGCTGGTGTCTCCAGCCATCTGTCTGTGTGTGGTGTCTCCAGCCATCTGTCTGTGCGTGGTGTCTCCAGCCATCTGTCTGTGTGTGGTGTCTCCAGCCATCTGTCTGTGCGTGGTGTCTCCAGCCATCTGTCTGTGTGTGGTGTCTCCAGCCATCTGTCTGTGTGTGGTGTCTCCAGCCATCTGTCTGTGTGTGGTGTCTCCAACCATGTGTCTGTGCAGTGTCTCCAGCCACCTGTCTATGTGTGGTGTCTCCAATCATTTGTCTATGTGAAGTGGTTTATAGAAGATATAATCATTCCCATGGCTGACGAGCCCTCCCCGTGTCAAGTGACCAGTGGCACTAGTGGTGATGTCCAAGATAGATCTAAAATGTTTATTGCTGTCAAATTGTAACGAAATGTAGGGAAGAAATCAATATAAGTTTTGCGTTTAGCTCTAGATTTTAATTAGATTTTATGGTGTGGCATCCCTAGGTAGGCATACATGATTAGCCCAACATTGGGCTGTTTGGAGAATAACTACTTGAGACTGCCAAGATTCTAATAGTATACCAGGATTTTTATGGCAATTGATAATTGCCCAATCGGTGCATTTAGGGCTGATTAGCTGATTATTTTAGGATGATTTACCCCCAAACCTCTCTTTGACTTTGGCAATAAATTGGGAATGTATAATGTAGATGTATTACTGGGCCTAGAAGTATATTTTTGGCATAGATTGAAAATGCCACAGCATCTGTCAAATATCAGAATAATTGTGCAACAATTCAATTGCTAATTTTTGCCACCCACTATTAAAAAATTACACATAATATTTTATCTACAATCGCAGGCGGAAAGGGCAGGGAAATTAACATGGGCGAGATGACCCAAAAACTACAATTTTCAAGCTAACTGTTCAAAATTTTCACACCTGATGGCATGCAATTTTAGGGAGGGAGCTCAAGCCAGGTGAGATCCCCAGTATATCATAATTTTATGGTTTTGTGAATGCCCTGTAGCAACTGTTGTAGATTTATACCACCTGCAGACCAAAAACCAGACAAAAAACCAAAAACCAGACATTAAAAATCAGACAGTGCCTGATATATGAAGCCAGAAGACAGTGGAAATGTGAATGAAAATATCACTAATATTTGTAGGGAATCACCAGCATAATTATTAGTACTTTTGTATACCGTACTAGATGAATTTCTCCATCAGAAATAAGAAAATAGATCACAATTGTATTTCTCTCAGCATTATTACTACTTTTTCTTTGGCCGGAGATGCTCGGTTCGACAGTCCTGGACATTGTGCAAAGTGTGGCTGTTATAGTTTGCTGGAGAACCGAATGAACAAAGTACTGGATGTCCAGCTGGTGCAGGTATTTACCATATAAGCATGATTAAATATTTATTCACCAACCAGCAAAAGCCATTAGGGGTCAATGATATTGACTCAGCTTAGTTTAATACCATATATTCAAGGACTACCTACGATAGTAATAACCACTAAAATCTACAACTGTAATGATGCATTTACGTATAACAAATGCATTAATTAAAGTTACCGAGAGTTTTGCATAAACTAGCTGTACCAGGCATGGGGCAAAAATCAGAAATGTTCCAATTATATTAACCTCCCAAATTCTTCAGTTAAATTAACAATTAACTTTAATTCAATTAACAATTCCATTATTTTTGGTACAAACCAAACCAAACAGTGGCTTATTCCAGGTAATGAAGTCACTACTGAATATAAATTAACAGAGACGTACAGTTGTTTTCTCCAAGTCTTAGCTCAGAATATACAGACAATTTTCTCATATACAGAATAACCCATCTTGAAATTAACTGGACAAATCTTATAATATTCACATATCCATACTTCCAATAAATCCTCAAAATATTGCAGTATATAATATTTGTAGTGTTTTATTTTCAGGTTCTAAGGCTGCAGTAATATTGGAGGAGGAAATGTTACACAAGAATGTGCTGCAAGATGTCAAGAAACTCACCACACCATCGTACTGTCAGCCTGGAGACTTTTCACAGTCTTGTCAATCATTTTGCGACCAAACACACCAGCTTTGACAAAGTTTATATATGGTGACATTCTATGCTCATCCAAAATTATATTTAATTAATTTATATTCGACAGAAAATTTTTTCCATTTGTTTTAGAAGTACAATATTCTTGTGAACATGTTAAAGTACACGAAAATGCTAATATTATGAAATTGATCTTTCTATAGGATATGTTGGTAACATCTTTGATTATATTCTGAAAGGATACAGAGATGGGCCCAAATAACCACTGGTTGAGCTATCCTAGCTAATGATGGAGATGGTTCAGTTTCTGGCACAACTTTTCACACTTATACTGCATGCACATAATACTTGTGGTGGGAGAAGCGTTTGTCACCTTCACGTGGTTCCTACTGTGGATCACGACAGCAAACTTTGCTGTCGTGTGAACTAAGAACAGCGCATACTGACACTATCTTGTCAACCGTGGATATTGTGTTTGTTTTATACTTAGTGCCTTGGTGCTCAGTGAAGTCATCGGTTGCTGACTCAAGACGGTAGGTGCACGGTTTTGTATCGAAAGGGAAATGTGGTTGATACCAACTAAATATTCGACTGCCACATTATTCAGCTTGACGTCCCAAATGATGGTGATATGGAGCCTGATTGTTCTGAAGGAAACACATTTGGCTCGGTTTCATTATTGACAGTTGCAGACCCATGTTTGCTGTTGTGACTAATTATGTACAGCAGGAACATCGTCATGTCTTCGGGATGGTCTACAACTGAGCCTCCTTTTCTGTCTCTGGTATTTCAAGAGGTACCTCTTTGACAGCCTAGACAATGTTGGTTAGTGCAACAAGGTAATGAACATAACCAGTTACACGATCCTCTCATTGCTATCTCATTTTTTCTCCAGTGGGATAGTACTTTTGTATGTTAGTATGCTGAATCAAACCCCTAAGAATGTAGAATATTATATTACATAACATAGTAGCTGTCACACCATCATGGGACCACTACCTGAATAAATGAATTCACATGGACAGTACATGTTCTCGCATTTTTAATTGCACATGTCCAAAATTGCTTCTTTCAAAAATATATACCTTGTACAGATATACATTGGGCTTTTAGAATCATCCTTACAAATACCTGTCTTAAGTTTTCATTTTGTTGTGTTTCACGTGTTGTGTTCATAAACTGTTGAATAATAACAGCAGATTATTTGGTAACAACTTTTTGTTTGTTTCACACATTATAATGGGAGTTTTTAGTTTTACAAAATCAGATATACATTACTGACAATCCTTGCTAACTGCTTTTGTAGCAATGAAAATTATTATATTCCTTGCTTCTTTGCTTCCACATCTGAGCTAGCTCAGTTTCATTATTACAAACACCCCTGTTCCGCGAGGATGGGCGGTCCTAGTAGCGCAAAGATCAATTCGAATTGCTTGACCCTTAACAGCGTGGGAAGGTGAACACGTCACCATGGTCATTATGTGGAGTGTATCCATAATATTATGTAGTCAAAACTGGCAGTTGGGTCTTCATTGTGCGTTTTGAATTCCATGTGTGCAGTTGTATTTTACGTTCCCATGGGCCACGGCAGTTTCGAGTGTTCCAAGTTGATTCGGACCTTCGAACGTTAGCATTTCTTTGTAATCTCTGTATGAACTGCGCCACGTGTTTGTCCAATGTATGCCTGCATATAAAATATTATGTCATTTCGCGAATGGTTGTACTCTATGCATTTGTTAGTGCTAGCAGAAAACTTATGGAACGAGACAGCGTCATTTTTACATACCCCATGGGGGAAGTAGGGGCATAACGGGATAGTTAAATATATTCAGCCAATTGAATAATCTATGAATATAATTTATACTGAAAGGCAACGTGTAATGATGTATATAATAGGATGAGCTGATGATAGGGTTATAAGATGGCGATATGAAATCTACCTAATATTTTTTCAATATTCAGCAGATAATTGTTCTTGTTATATCAAGAAACTGGTTACCTATCTTGTTATGACAAGAAACTAGTTATGCCACAAAACATGTTTTGTGATTTGCACCATGTCCTTTCTACGCTTCAGTAGAGATCGTTTCCACTCCAGTTGCGTCAGCAATTATTTGAGTGCAACAAAAAGTATTTGACCCAAGTCCGTGTATTAGAATGTAATATTCAGGTCACGTTCCACCTCTAAACATGCACGCACGGACGCGTGCACGAACGAATGCACGCGCGCACACGCACACGCACACGCACACGCACGCACGTCTTACTGTTGACGTATTCGTGTTCATTGGCCCTGAGAGACTGCATGTGTTCGCACGTGGATACCATCAACGCAGCCTACCACGTTAGGAAACCATGCAAGTGATGGGGATTTCCTTTAATTTATAAGTGTCTCTCGAAACATATTTGACGTATCAATACGCGGAAAAAGTCATGTTGTAGGTATTGAATTGCCGAACACAGTTATGTAAACTACGATAAATCCACGTTTCAATTGGTCGATATACCAGGGAATGATGAACTCAGCCGCCCTTTGTTTGGCAGATTTGTCCGAGCGAGTGAAGCACGAAAGCTTGAACAACGAGGAGTCCACACACGTGTGCTGATAGCCACCATACTGCCAGTCCCGCCCAGTCACCGCCAGCCTTAGCAGCTATTCCAGCATGACAGTTATACTGAAATATCAAATTGGATGATTCAGCTATTATATAGTTCTACGAAATCACCTGTGTGCTATCGACAGTTCAGTAAAGGTATAAACCACCAACAATTTCATAAAAGGGATCATCTACAAATTACGTACGCCAAAAATTGTCCGCCCCCTCCCCCTGTATGCGCACCGTACGCGTGACGTCTGACCACACAGGCAGTGTAATGCTAGCGGTGAACTAACTAAACCAATCAACAATGCCATCCCAGAAGCCCTGATACTGAACTTCCGCATAATGTTATAATTACCTTGATACAATTTTTATCAATGGTTTGACAACCTGGGATGAAGTTACCAGAAGCCTACCTACTGCAGTACCAAGCTGGCAAGCCGACAGCGCAAGCGGACAACTAGGCCAATTGCGTACGGTACGCATGCAGTAGCCTATAGACCCCCCGTGTATGCACTGCCTATGCAACCACTGCTACCAACTCCTCCTTCCTTGCTTACGTAATTTGTAGACAACCCCGAAAAGAATAGCTGAGGCACCCCTTCCCCCATTATTGGGAAATCAAGGTTAGAGTAGCGTGATTCACATGACAGGCTTCTCAAGCAAATTTAAGTCAACCTAGATCTAAGAGCTGTGTATTGTCAACAATACGAGTTATCTTCAAGAATTAGTTTGTAATACTCAGATATCCTACTTTTCAAACATAATTGATTATACACACATACTGACATTTTATATTTTTAGTTGTATGAATAGCGTCGGGTGATCTTCATTCGCGTTTTACCCTTGTGTAGTAGGTACAGGTAGTTAGTGTCACAAGACAACAAAATATATGTTATTACATAGATGATCTATTACTGTGTAGAAATACAGGATGATTAAATAGCATCAGATGATCTATATGTATGCCCTTATTTATATTGATGTTAAATTTTATTTTTCATTCTGCTATTTGACGAGAAGTATACCAGATAAGTATGGTTAACACAGAAGAACTGTCACGTTGAGACATTGAGTGAATGCATTGTTAACACAGAAGGACTGTCATGTGGAGACAATGAGTGAATACATTGTTAATACGCACTCCCGGATTTGTCATCTGTTCTTGGTGCAAAGACCTAGTTAAATGTATCCTCTGGTGAGAGAAGTAAAATGTTAGTGGTAGCTCATTTCAATATACCATTTTATTTATGCTCACATAGTGATTCACGTGTAAACAAAGTAGGGAGTTATGGTTGTCTCGCTTAGAACGGATATTATGCGTTATCATTACCGTACAATAAATGAGTTGTATCCTACATAATTTGTCTTGATTTATAGTATGCACCAATCGACCTCTACGGAAATGTGTTTTCTCGTGTTCTGAACCTGTTAACATAAGTTTATGTACACGTGTTTTCACGGGGAAATGTGTCCACAGAATTTCGTGAATTCACGTTCGGTAAAACATGAATTGAACCAGTTGAAACACGTGATTCCACATGTTCTGAACCAGAGTTAATAGTGTCTGTACACCCAATTTGTCCACAGAATATCGTGAATTCACAAATGGTACCACGTGAATTGAACCCATTGAGACATGTGATTTCACGTGTTCTGAACCACTGTACACACTTGTGTGTACACCCAATTTGTCCACACAAACCCGTGAATTCACGTACGGTAACACGTGAATTAAACTAATTTAAACACTTGATTTCACGTGTTCTGAACCAGTTAATACACGTGTCTGTACACCCAATATGTCCACACAATCCCGTGAATTCACGTACGGAAACATGTGAATTCACCTTGAGAACACGTTAAATCACGTATCAATATTACCTGGGACATTTAATTAACGTCATGCTTGGATGCTGCAATTACTCGACGAAAACTATTCCTACATTTAAGATATAAGCCATGTGGTCTTTTTTGGTGGTAGGCAACGAATCACGACTAGCATTCATTACCACAGTTCACTCAGATATAAAGCTAGAGACAGTGGTGGAAATGTGGACGAATAATCTTCGCAAAATAATTGCAGCGTGGCTGAATGCTTCCCGGAGAAGTTGAGATGGTGTTGTAATGAACAGGCGTACCAGGGGGTGAACTGGTAAGCACGTTGAACAATCCCAACGACTGGATAGCGTGCTGTATAACAACGTACCTTTACTTGAGGTCTTCTTACAGGTGCTGCTGTAGCCAGAAACAATTATGATGGACCGAGAGTAAACAATATCACTAAAGGTCACTTCAATCGGATCGCTGTTGCCTATCCCCACTTTGTGTGTTTGCACAGGTAGGTGTCATAATGTCGGATTTCTGCGAATTGCTATTATATGAACTATTTTACTGGATATGGTGAGGTAAATGTTAAAGTGTATATAGACGGATTACATCAACAAGTTATGCAATAATAGTATCCAAGTGTGGTGTGGGAGCCCACATTGGAAGTTTATTGTTAGGCGTGGGGCATCAATTGGTTATGCAATAATTGTACCCATGATGTTTTCGCTTTTGGCATGGTACATTATATTAAAAGGGGTATCAACGTAATGGGACCGTCCACGACACGGTCGTTGTCTCCATGTCATGTTGACGGCCGACCTATAGAGCGTTCAGCCGACTGTTCAATTGCCTTCCCCGCGCGCGCGACACCAATGCGTCCGCACGAGCCTCCTCACGACACGTTATCCGTCTCCACGACATATTGACGGCTGGCGTACTGTATGTCCAGCCGACAGTTCAACTGTCTTCCCCGTTTGCGACATCAGAGCGTCCGCGTCAGCCGTCGTCACGAAACATCCCGTCTCCACGATCTATTGACATCTGGCCTACTATTGACCAGCCGACAACAACCTCGACATCACTGCGGTCGAACGTATTCAGCTGGCGGCGAGATCATGCGACCGACGGCCACATCTGTTATCATTCTATTCAACCCAGCAGAATGACGCGAAGGGTATTGTTGACTTTGTGCGTCATAAGGCACGCTTCTGTGACTATTTTTGTTTTGTTTTCTGAACATTATATTATAAGTGTGAAATACGCCTTTCTGCTTGTGACGAATTTATTAACACTGATGTCTATTATTTCATTTGCACCATTTCAGTTAGGTTTTGATTAATTGTAAACATATTCATGTTGATTACCTTTGTGTTGTTTTTCCTTTGTGGACATTTCTTACACTCATATGTTGAGTTTAATGTAAGTACGGCCCAACCCTGGTTTTGCGTGGACCATCACCGAAATCCGTGACACATAACTAGACATAACAGCCTTGCAAACAAACCAGTCGTGGTCCTCATTGGATTCATGACTGGAACAGATATTACAAAAACTGTAATGATGAATGGTGGGGAGGGGGGAGAATGTTATATTAGATTCAAAAACTCACTTTTACAGGTGTTCTAATAAATCAGTATTGGTGCTGAATGGTAATGGCTTTTGATTTGGTAACATGCTTGAATTTTGTGATGTTATTATTTATCCTTTCCCTGTGCATCCTTCTTGTCAAGGGATATATTTATTTTGATAAGCATGCTGTACTCAAGAAGAGTATGTCATTTATATATGAGTACAAACATCTGTTAAAATGGATATCGCTCAAACAGAGATAAATATAATTGGTTGATTCTGTAATTTTCCTCTTCAGAATACCAAAGTGTAGGTGTGATCTGTGTCACTGAAGCAGTTCTATGTGACTTGTGTGTTTGTGTGAGACAGGATGAAGGACTCTGCAGGCTGGCATCTCTGTAACAGGATAGTGACCGCCGCCTTCCACTCCACCATCCAGTTGTGGAGCGTCATGATCAGTCATTTATAGATAAGTACAATAATCTGGTAAAATGGATATCGCTCAAAAGGAGATACATACAATTGGTTGATTCTGTAATTTTCCTCAGCAGAATACCAAAGTGTGTGTTTGTGATCTGTGTCATTGAAGCAGTTCTATTTAACTTGTGTGTTTGTGTGATACAGGATGAAGAACTCTGCACGCTGGCATCTCTTATGGTCTGACGGAGGTGATAGGTCAGGTGGTCCTCAATGCCAAGGTGCTCAACGCTGTCCAGGAGAACTGTAACATGTTGGTGGCCGCCGCCTTCCACTCCATCATCCCGTTGTGGAACGTCATGATCAGCAATGATGGCGGCCTCGTCACACGTGAGATAGGTCAGTCAGTGAGATAGGTATGTCAGGAGAAAAGGGCTTTGAGGAGAATCATGTCACTGTCATGGGCACCAGGTGTCTAAATGCTGCACCATAGTCACACAACACCATGTTTGTAGAGGGATGCTAAAAGTTGGCAAACTTTGTATTGAAATGATGTTTCTCATAAGCATTTTATACACTATTTATGAAAATGTTGACCACATCATTGAATTTATTAAATATAACTATTTACCAAGCTAATGGTGCTCTTCCTTCTTGTTCACCGCTTTATAGGGTTGAGGGTCAGGTGAAACATTCATGCTTCTTTTGTCCAACCTCTTTGTTCTTTTTATTCGACGAACCAAGTTGTTCTCACAAACTTGCAGCTGCAATTGCTGATGTTATGTCAACGCCACTGTCTACAGACCATAGAGGCATGCCGGTGCAACACGCTCACTCAGGACTTTCCCTTTCAGCATTTTCAAAACGTTTCTCTCCAACATGACTCCTTCTACGTTTCTCCAAGCATTCGCTCCCGCTTGTATACGACGTCTCACTTCTACCTCTGAATGCCCATCCTCCGTAACCTTTCATCTAAGGAACACAAAGCCATCCACTTGCTTGATCTCCTTACCTTCCAAACTGATGGTCAGCTCCTCTCTCTGGTGTCCAACCCACGTCCGTGCTTCTTGAACGCCCCCTTCCATTCCTCCAACACTTCCTGTAGTTCTTGTTTGTTCTCTGCTATTTTGGCCAAATCGTCTGCATACACCATCTTCCTGAGAAGGTCCACAAATCCCATTGCCAATCTCCCATGCATCTCCAACCATTTCTCTACCAGCTGTATTAATGCAAACATCCCATCAGTCGTTCTTTTTCCCTTTCTGAATCCCTGTTGTTCTTCCCCGAATTCTTGCTCTACTCTCTTTCTGATCCTCCCATCCAGGGTCCTCTCTAGCAGCTTCATGATGTGAATTAGAAATGCGATGCCTCTGTATTTCCCAGGTCTTGCGCAATGGCTGACTGACAGAAGACAACGGGTTGTAGTAGATGGAGAATTTTCAAATTGGAAATCGGTTTTGAGTGGGGTACCTCAAGGATCAGTATTAGGACCTATATTATTCTTAATTTATATCAATGAATTGGACGACAGTATAACAAGTAACGTACTGAAATTTGCGGATGACACAAAACTGTTTAGAAAGGTTAATACTGATGGTGATAAACAACATTTACAAAACGATCTAGACAGATTAGTGAAATGGTCTAAGAAATGGCAGATGCTGTTCAATTTTGGGAAATGTAAATGCCTACATACAGGACATGGGAACTTGAATGTAAATTATAAAATGGGAGATACTGTTCTGGGTACTACTGTAAAAGAAAAGGACTTAGGAGTTACAATAAGCGCTGATATGAAAGTTTCAGAGCAGTGTGGTATTGCAGCTTCACAGGGTAATCAAATTCTTGGATTGATTAGAAGAAACATAACATACAAGGGAAAAAAGTTAATTATACTTCTTTATAAAGCAATAGTTAGACCTCATTTAGAATACTGTATACAAGCATGGAGACCATATCGTAAGAAGGATATAGATACGCTTGAACGCATACAAAGGAGAGCAACTAAAATGATTCCAGAACTTAGAGACCTTAGACCTTAGAGGACATGAGGTAAAATTAGTAAAGGATCAATGTAGATTGGACATCAGGAAGCACTCGTTCTCACAGAGGACAATAGATGAATGGAACAAATTGTCTACAGATTTTGTAACTGTTAGCAGCGTGAATATGTTTAAAAACAAGGTTGACACATATCTCAGGAGGGCGGGTTATAAGTAGATGAACATTGTTGGACTCTCGATAAGCCAATGGCTTCCTTGTCCACTTGCCATCTGGGCCTTTGGCTTGGATGGCAAATCTTGTTAAATCTTGTTAAATCTCCCTTCTTCTACAATATTGGGACAATTAGCCCTGTTCGCTACTCGTCTGGTACGTTACCTTTCCTCATACATGTATTCACTACAGACAGACCAACATACACTTCTTTATAGGTTAGATAGAGTACCCAGAATATGTAGTTTTCAATGTCTGCATACACATATTGAAAACTAAAGCTGATTGATTGTTATTGTTTCTGCATCCTACCTACACAAATGCAGAAGTTCCCGCTGAGTATGAAGGGCAGAGACCATAGTGGGAACAGAATCACACCCCTCAGTGTCTATATCACCCCAAAACAATCTCCCTGCTTGCTACATTTGACTAGAATATTTAAACTAAAAGTTATAAATACTGACTAATTCATAGAAACTGCACTTAAGACGTCTCATTTAGATGTGTTGATTATATTTGTTACGCTAATGTGCAAGTTGCTCCTGTGAAGCAGGGCAGGTTAGGCATTGCACATTTCTTGACTGTTTTCAGCCCTGAGTTGGAAATGGATTGAGATAGCCTACTGGACAATTTCGGGAGCTGTGCAGCACCAAGAGTCAGTGGGACAGGGCCCACAGCTCTTCCAGACATTCACCGTACACACCAGTCACATCACCAAAGTGATGTTGTCAGCGAAGCATCTCGTCTCTGGTAAGTCCAATTCCCAGGTATATTTCTGGGGAAAATATTCAAATATACCTGGAAAAGCTTTGTTTCATGATGGTGACCATGTCACCTTTATGGCATGATTTTCAGTGGGCCATCAATCACATATACTACTATATGACATCCACAGTTATATAAAATATACAAGTAAAAGCTTGGTTTTCTTTTCAAGTAATCCAAATTGAAGCATTGATTATGACCATATCAGCTTTCTTTTGATACGACGCGGCTTATCAGTAACAGGTGCTTGAATAAAGGAAAGTTAATCACTGTAGCTCACTGCTGTGTTTGCAGTGTGCTCTGAGTATAACCATGTACATACGTGGAACGTGACCTGATTCCTTGCCATGACCAGTACACAGCCCGGCTCAGTTGCCTTGGCATCATTCAAGGTTATCTCCATGGAGAGGGTGGAACCACACCTTCAGTATATCCACAGTAACAACTTTGGTAAGTCACATTGACAGGATCTAGAATTACAAGAATTAAATATTCCAGTAAATTAGATTATATTCGGTTACGTAATAAAAAAAAAAATTTGCCTTTACCTTCCACTGTGCTGCGCTACAAAGTGATGTCCGTGTCGAAATGTGGATAACTATAGTTGTTGTTCCTGCTGTTTTATTGGAAAACTGGGAATCCCTTTTTCTGAGACAGGACCCGCCCGTTATGTGAAGACGAATGCTTTTATCTAGGAAAAGAAATCAAATTCACATTCGAGGAGCCATCTTAAAATGTTTATTTAATCAAGTTACTTGGCCAGCAAATTGTATTGTTTACTGATGTGATAATAACTTACTATCAACTAACCGTAATTCAATTATAGGCTTTCATATGCAAACACAGCCGTAATCAACCTCGAAAAGTGGACAATTTGCAGACATTCTGTGTGTAATGCAATAGCAGAATAATATCCAGGATATACTTATGAAGAGATACTGTTTCATAAACAGTATTTCTGGAATATTGTCCGTGGAGTTAATGATGAGATATTGTCCAGATAATATTGGTAAGGATACAATCAGGAGGGTCAGCGAACATACCATGACTCGTGCAACTCTTTTGCGCACCGCCGCATTCGGGGAATTATTTTTGGAATTACATGCATCCTGCTTATATTGAGTACGATAACTTATTAGTCTTTTCTCAATTGTATCACCTGTAAACAAAGGAAAGAGGCATTTGTTGTAATTTTACAATGACACTAAACATTCAAACACTACCACACCCAGTCACTGTGCAAATATGCGCATGGAACAATTTTATAATATTTCATCAATTTATGAATGGGAAGGTATATTTTATTTGCAAACTCCATTTTTACTTGACAACTATTATAGCCTGTGTACTATAATAATATTTGCATATGTGTTTGTATGTATTATTATTCAGGCAAAGTTTCGACCACATTTATATGGACGAACCAATGTGGTACATAACTCCGTATGTTATGCATGGTTGGGCAACCTAAACTGACTTTACCATGAACTGTCAGGGCGATCAGGGCGAAATGCCCCAAGTATATGGGTGGCTGTCTTGCCCCAGAGTGCACCAATATGGCTTTTTGGGGTATGCTTCCTACTGCAAATGTTCATCCTCCCATGGTCGTCGGCATACTGCTTCGAATGTTCATCCTATCATTCCACCATAATTTAACATATGTGTTGCTCATTTACATGTTGGTATTGTTCTTACGTAATATAGCTATCTGTAATATAGATGTAATGTTTGGTCGAGTTAGAATTATATATTTTTGAAATGCAACCATTCGTTGATTCAGACAGAAAAGGAAGCATTTATCTAGACCGTTTTTCTTACATCTATGCGTAACAAGATATTTGTAAATTTTGTTTTTTAACATAATCACATGACCTGCATTAACATAAACTGTAGATAATCTGTCCCATTCATTTATTGGCCTTAGGGAGGATGAAATGACAACTTCTTTGTATATCACTCCAGACACAAGGGGAAAAATTAATGAATTCGGTTTTGCTATAATTGATGAAATCATGCCAAAGACGTATCACGTTCCATCTATTCGTATTTTAGCGCCTTTGTTTTTAAAGACCTCTGTCCAGATATACAGATTATTGGAGGTTTCATGTAAAGTCTCTCAATCCCGCTGAGCCTAAAAAATTGTTTGGTAATTAGACTGAATTAATATTACACAATTAATTGTTTCAGTACTATGAGGGAAAGTGAATTTTTGCAAAAGTGTAACCTGTACGTGAAAACGCCCACATACAAATGTATTTATTATTACGTTAACTTTAAATAATGTCAAAATTATAACTTATGTTTGTTTGTTTGTGCAGTCGGGGTTCCAACAAAATGAAGGCATTGCCACATGGTTCCTCCTGGAAGTGTTTAAGGACAATCAGTGCGGACAGTACTGGTGACACAGCAAATGATAAAGACTGAATTTATACCATTCAGTGAACCATGCAGACTTGAGCGGATCCAGACACTGGGTAGTGGGTCCAAGCAGTGTATAGAAAGAGACCATTTCGTTGCTGAGGCTATCTGCCGCATTTGATACCATTGGTCAAAGGACGACTTATTAAAAGCATGTCAGTGTGGTGTGGCATAACTGGCACAGAGCTGGTTCTCATCATATTTAACTGATAGATACAAAAGAATGAAGATAGCGAATTGTTTCTCAGCTGCGCTCCCTACTTCACGTAGTGTTCCTCAGGGTGTTTCACTCTCTACGCTACTCTACTTGGCTCAGTTATCCAACGTCACAACTTGGATCACCAAGTGTATGCAAATAAATCACAGACCTATTCTATTTTGTCTACACGAGATACAAATCACTTCCAAAACTAGCTCAGGGATCGTCTCCACAAAATCTTCCATTGGATGACAGAGACCACATTAAAGTTAAATGCAAGTAAATCCGAGTTTGTTATTATTTGTAGGGTAAATGTTGCATGTCTATTTGAATCGATTAGGTGTGCACAATATGTTGCAAGACGTTTCCTTATGTGTCAGACTTTAGATTGCATGTAGAGAAGCACAGTAAATCAAAACCTGTGGAAAGCATTAGCTTAACAGTGTGACCTGGCTGTTCTTCGAAGAGAACAAATTTGCATATGTGCAGGAGTGCCATAAAACACTATAATTATATAGCCTTTTTGTTTTGGGATTGACGTAGAGTGATATAATGAAAGCATTGAGTTACTAAAATGCAAGGAAGGACATCAACATAATAATTTACATGTAAATGATTAAGGATTGACAGACGTTTGGTACGATGACAATAAAACTGATGCCGATTGATCAACTAATGCGAATCGAGAATAATAAACTGAATCTGAATATGTAATGATCGATATTCTTTTGTTTAAAAAATAAGAGACCAATGACGTGAGTGACACTCAGCCATTTGGCTGCACCTCCTATCGGTCGGTGGAGAGACCAATCCACAGTCACCGAATCTCTTATAGTTGCGTATCGATCAGCTCTCAGGGGAGAGGTTTGTCGGCCCCCAGACCGTTGTAGTTCTCCACCCAAACTACTGACAACCCCTATGTGTTGAGCTAGCAACCTCTTATGACAACACGTCTACCCGTTTATATAGTAGGTACACCCTTTTTAGGTGAATTTATGGTGTGAACTCTTGAAACATGTTAACTTTACATTTATCTGACATAACATTTATTAATTAAACAATTTAGTTAATTAGAATGTTTCTTAAATAGCATATTTCATGTTGTAATGGAGCAAAGTGTATAACATGCATAAATAATATTACTAGTCACTAATGTTATTGGTATTCATTTATGCAGATTTATTGGTGGAAATTATGCGCATGCGCCGGAAGTGATCACTCTAAGATGGCGTCTACTACAGCGTCGGTCGAGTACCTGTTATCAATAAACCTACATAACCCTACCTAAGGAATACAACACACTCCAAGTGGGAAAGGTTTATTATATGGCCAACAGTATCATCGAACAGTTGTGTTAACTGGTATGTCTGTTTATTATCTATGCATCTAGCAGTTCCCACTGCCGTTACTTTGTCGGTCAAAACGCTTAGAAAGTGTCTCGTCTCCCTGCCAGCAACAGACTAGCCACATTTTCATGCAGCTAATATACAGTCATGAGCTGCATCAGAAGCAGAAAAAGATAGTTGTCACTAACAATTAATATCTGTCCCTATACACTAAACACAATTCCATATGAAATGTACAATCTTATGTAGAATGCCAGCAGAAAGGTTCGTAGAGCCATCCTCGAAATATGTATCCAAATTAACACCATATCAAATATGTTTACTGTGTAGTATAGATATTATTTATCTACAAAACCAAATGACGTTTATACATAAACCATCCGCATTCTGTTAGGTCACAAATTAGTTGTTTATAATGCACCTTTTGTTTTCATAGTAGCTGTCTCGAAGCATTTCTTTGTTCACCCATTTCGTCCGACTGGCTGTCAACGCAATGCACTTTAGCTGATATCAGCTTTTACAGACAACACCACAGGAAGCACGCAGTGTGTGCTATGGACATACAACGTATGTTGATACAGATATCATGCAAGTCAACACAGATATAGCACACGAAATGCTGTCTTGCACACTCCTCCATATTTTTTCAATTGGTCGTTCTTCAGTCATGATAGGCCCCACACAGTATGCCATTTGTCGCTTCATTAGCAGAAGCACCAACTTCGCATGGATTGTTATATACGACACGCTAAATGCAAGAATTCCCTGCATGCTGGCTGGTGGACAGGAATTAACACCTTTTGTCTGGGCTGGCGTAGGTAATCAACGAACCCCGACAGGCATTGTCCATGCGCTCGGACGGCGTTGTCCTGTTTGCATCAGATAAACTTTAGCAGCACCACGCCTTGACACTTGTCAACGCCGTGAATGACGTTGTAATCCTCACTTAGAAGCGCAATTTCTGTATCGCAATTATTCTGGTATCCTAATTGTATCGACACATGCTTGTTGTTCTGTTGAGGATACGTAATCGTTCTGTTTACAGCCATTTTCTCAACACGTTTACCCACAAAAATAACAGTACGCATCAGTTAGTGTGTGTTCCATGTTCTGCTGTAAATGTGACTTCAATGTGAACAGAAAAGGACAGCCCCTCACACTGGACTCACAAGCATGCACACACGCATGCACGAGGGAGGGAGGGAGGGAGGGAGGCGGGGATGGAAGCAGACAAGTGGAAAGCGGGAAGGCAGGCAGACAGACAGGAACATTGCTTTCGTGGTATCCAGTCCTTGGGATTGCTCAAAGTGTTTTACATTTCAACCCATGGCAGAAATGTTCGTTCAAAACCCACCTCAACTTCTCTGGGAAGCAATTATTCTGGTATCCTAATTGTAATTCCATCCCCTCCCTACCTTCCCCCTCCCTCCCTCTCGCCTTTCCTCCCTCCCTCCCTCCCTCCCTCCCTCCATATTGACGTGACATCAGGAGTCAGTCGTTCCAGCATTTGCATGCGACCCACAAACATTTAATTTATCAAATGCACAATCAAATGTACGATCAAATGCATGCGTAATTGTATAAATAATTATTGTTTTTTAGATTCACTTTCACATACCATTAAAAAGTTCTCTGAAGTGAGCAGTACCTTCAACAGATTATGAAATCGTTGAATTCACTTTCACACCGTGCTCCTTAAAAAGTGCTCTGTATGTCAAATGTTCAATGCCTGAGCTGTTGTTTATACAAAATGAAAGTACTAACTGGTCTGTAGGATTATGGCTTCAGAGATTACCTGTTCATTGAAACAAATTAAACAATGCAGTCAAATGACTCCCTTGTGTTGTGTTGACACTGTTGGGGTGGGTTTAGTTATCGTTCTACTCAAACCAGCAGAATGACGCGAAGGGTATTGTTGACTTTGTTCGTCGTAAGGCACGCTTCTGTGACTATTTTGTTTTTCGGAATATTGTATTATAAGTGTGAAATACGCCTTTCTGCTTTTTGACGAATTTATTAACACTGATGTCTGTGGTACCGTCTTGGAGTTCTAATAAATCAGTATTGGTGCTGAATGGTAATGGCTTTTGTTTTGGTAGCTTGCTTGATTTTTTTCGATGTTGTTATTAATCCTTTCCCTGTGCATCCTTATTGTCAAGGGTTATATTTATTTAGTCAAGAAGAGTACGTAATTTTTATATAAGTACAACAATCTGGTTAAATGGATATCGCTCAAACGGAGATACATACAATTGGTTGATTCTGTAATTTTCCTCAGCAGAATACCAAAGTGTGTGTTTGTGATCTGTGTCATTGAAGCAGTTCTATTTAACTTGTGTGTTTGTGTGATACAGGATGAAGAACTCTGCACGCTGGCATCTCTTATGGTCTGACGGAGGTGGTAGGTCAGGTGGTCCTCAATGCCAAGGTGCTCAACGCTGTCCATGAGAACTGTAACATGTTGGTGGCCGCCGCCTTCCACTCCATCATCCCGTTGTGGAACGTCATGATCAGCAATGATGGCGGCCTCGTCACACGTGAGATAGGTCAGTCAGTGAGATAGGTATGTCAGGAGAAAAGGGCTTTGAGGAGAATCCTGTCACTGTCATGGGCACCAGGTGTCTAAATGCTGCACCATAGTAACACAACACCATGTTTGTAGAGGGATGCTAAAAGTTGGCAAACTTTGTATTGAAATGATGTTTCTCATAAGCATTTTATACACTATTTATGAAAATGTTGACCACATCATTGAATTTATTAAATATAACTATTTACCAAGCTAATGGTGGGTCAGGTGAAACATTCATGCTTCTTTTGTCCAACCTCTTTGTTCTTTTTATTCGACGAACCAAGTTGTTCTCACAAACTTGCAGCTGCAATTGTTGATGTTATGTCAACGCCACTGTCTACAGACCATAGAGGCATGCCGGTGCAACACGCTCACTCAGGACTTTCCCTTTCAGCATTTTCAAAACGTTTCTCTCCAACATGACTCCCTCTATGTTTCTCCAAGCATTCGCTCCCGCTTGTATACGACGTCTCACTTCTACCTCTGAATGCCCATCCGCCGTAACCTTTCATCTAAGGAACACAAAGCCATCCACTTGCTTGATCTCCTTACCTTCCAAACTGATGGTCAGCTCCTCTCTCTGGTGTCCAACCCACGTCCGTGCTTCTTGAACGCCCCCTTCCATTCCTCCAACACTTCCTGTAGTTCTTATTTGTTCTCTGCTATTTTTGCCGAATCGTCTGCATACACCATCTTCCTGAGAAGGTCCACAAATCCCATTGCCAATCTCCCATGCATCTCCAACCATTTCTCTACCAGCTGTATTAATGCAAACATCCCATCAGTCGTTCCTTTTCCCTTTCTGAATCCCTGTTGTTCTTCCCCGAATTCTTGCTCTACTCTCTTTCTGATCCTCCCATCCAGGGTCCTCTCTAGCAGCTTCATGATGTGAATTAGAAATGCGATGCCTCTGTATTTCCCAGGTCTTGCGCAATGGCTGACTGACAGAAGACAACGGGTTGTAGTAGATGGAGAATTTTCAAATTGGAAATCGGTTTTGAGTGGGGTACCTCAAGGATCAGTATTAGGACCTATATTATTCTTAATTTATATCAATGAATTGGACGACAGTATAACAAGTAACGTACTGAAATTTGCGGATGACACAAAACTGTTTAGAAAGGTTAATACTGATGGTGATAAACAACATTTACAAAACGATCTAGACAGATTAGTGAAATGGTCTGAGAAATGGCAGATGCTGTTCAATTTTGGGAAATGTAAATGCCTACATACAGGACATGGGAACTTGAATGTAAACTATAAAATGGGAGATACTGTTCTGGGTACTACTTTAAAAGAAAAGGACTTAGGAGTTACAATAAGCGCTGATATGAAAGTTTCAGAGCAGTGTGGTATTGCAGCTTCAAAGGGTAATCAAATTCTTGGATTGATTAGAAGAAACATAACATACAAGGGAAAAAAGTTAATTATACCTCTTTATAAAGCAGTAGTTAGACCTCATTTAGAATACTGTATACAAGCATGGAGACCATATCGTAAGAAGGATATAGATACGCTTGAACGCATACAAAGGAGAGCAACTAAAATGATTCCAGAACTTAGAGACCTTAGTTATGAAGAACGCCTGAAAGAATGTGGTTTAACAACTCTAGAGACAAGAAGGTTAAGAGGAGATCAGATTGAAGTTTTTAAGATATTGAATGGGTATAAAAATATTGATAGAAATATGTTTTTCTCACTCAAGAAGGATAGCAGAACTAGAGGACATAAGGTAAAATTAGTAAAGGATCAATGTAGATTGGACATCAGGAAGCACTCGTTCTCACAGAGGACAATAAATGAATGGAACAAATTGTCTACAGATTGTGTAACTGTTAGCAGCGTGAATATGTTTAAAAACAAGGTTGACACATATCTCAGGAGGGCGGGTTATAAGTAGATGAACATTGTTGGACTCTCGATAAGCCAATGGCTTCCTTGTCCACTTGCCATCTGGGCCTTTGGCTTGGATGGCAAATCTTGTTAAATCTTGTTAAATCTCCCTTCTTCTACAATATTGGGACAATTAGCCCTGTTCGCTACTCGTCTGGTACGTTACCTTTCCTCATACATGTATTCACTACAGACAGACCAACATACACTTCGTACAAGACAAGGTTGGACCTCTAGAAGACAGTGCTGGAAATATAATATCACAGGGGTTTTTAATGGCGGAAGACCTAAATGGTTACTTCAGTTCAGTGTTTACAAAAGAAGATATTAGTTCATTACCAGTTGCTGATGCTAAATTTCAGGGGGCTAAATCTGACTATTTAGGACCGTTAGTTGTAACTCCAGAATTGGTAGCTAGGAAAATAAAGGCAATGAAGGATAACAAATCACCGGGAGTGGATGGGATTCCTCCAAAATTACTAATGGAAACAGTAGATCAAATCAGTATACCACTTGCAAGAGTATTCAACTTGTCATTAAAAGAGGGAGTTGTTCCGTTTGAATGGAAAGAAGCAAACATCATACCATTATTTAAAAAGGGTTCGAGAAATAAGTCAGAGAATTACAGACCAGTGAGTTTAACGTCAGTGATTTGTAAATTATTAGAAAGGTTAATTAAAGACCATATGGTGGACTTCCTCGTTAAGCATAAATTATTAAATTCATCTCAACATGGATTCCTTAAAGCGAGGTCATGCTTAACAAATATATTATGTTTTTTGGAAGAAATCACTAAGTGGATAGACATGGGATCGCCAGTAGATATTATCTACTTAGATTTTCAGAAAGCTTTTGACAAAGTGCCACATCAAAGATTGCTACTTAAATTAAAAGCCCATGGTATCGGGGATAGCATAACTGACTGGATAGAACAATGGCTGACTGACAGAAGACAACGAGTTGTAGTAGATGGCGAAGTTTCAAATTGGAAATCGGTTTTGAGTGGGGTACCTCAAGGATCAGTATTAGGACCTATATTATTCTTAATTTATATCAATGACTTGGACGAGAGTATAACAAGTAACGTACTGAAATTTGCGGACGACACAAAACTGTTTAGAAAGGTTAATACTGATGGTGATAAACAACATTTACAAAACGATCTAGACAGATTAGTGAAATGGTCTGAGAAATGGCAGATGCTGTTCAATTTTGGGAAATGTAAATGCCTACATACAGGACATGGGAACTTGAATGTAAACTATAAAATGGGAGCTACTGTTCTTGGTACTACTGTAAAAGAAAAGGACTTAGGAGTTACAATAAGCGCTGATATGAAAGTTTCAGAGCAGTGTGGTATTGCAGCTTCAAAGGGTAATCAAATTCTTGGATTGATTAGAAGAAACATAACATATAAGGGAAAAAAGTTAATTATACCTCTTTATAAAGCAATAGTTAGACCTCATTTAGAATACTGTATACAAGCATGGAGACCATATCGTAAGAAGGATATAGATACGCTTGAACGCATACAAAGGAGAGCAACTAAAATGATTCCAGAACTTAGAGACCTTAGTTATGAAGAACGCCTGAAAGAATGTGGTTTAACAACTCTAGAGACAAGGAGGTTAAGAGGAGATCAGATTGAAGTTTTTAAGATATTGAATGGGTATGAAAATATTGATAGAAATATGTTTTTCTCACTCAAGAAGGATAGCAGAACTAGAGGACATGAGGTAAAATTAGTAAAGGATCAATGTAGATTGGACATCAGGAAGCACTCGTTCTCACAGAGGACAATAAATGAATGGAACAAACTGTCTACAGATTGTGTAACTGCTAGCAGCGTGAATATGTTTAAAAACAAGGTTGACACATATATCAGGAGGGCGGGTTATAAGTAGGTGAACATTGTTGGACTCTCGATAAGCCAATGGCTTCCTTGTCCACTTGCCATCTGGGCCTTTGGCTTGGATGGCAAATCTTGTTAAATCTTGTTAAATCTTATAGGTTAGATAGAGTACACAGAATATGTAGTTTTCAATGTCTGCATACACATATTGAAAACTAAAGCTGATTGATTGTTATTGTTTCTGCATCCTACCTACACAAATGCAGAAGTTCCCGCTGAGTATGAAGGGCAGAGACCATAGTGACCAACCAACAGTATCACACCCCTCAGTGTCTATATCACCCCCAAAACAATCTCCCTGCTTGCTACATTTGACTAGAATATTTAAACTAAAAGTTATAAATACTGACTAATTCATAGAAACTGCACTTAAGACGTCTCATTTAGATGTGTTGATTATATTTCTTACGCTAATGTGCAAGTTGCTCCTGTGAAGAAGGGCAGGTTAGGCATTGTACATTTCTTGACTGTTTTCAGCCCTGAGTTGGAAATGGATTGAAATAGCCTACTGGACAATTTCGGGAGCTGTGCAGCACCAAGAGTCAGTGGGACAGGGCCCTCAGCTCTTCCAGACATTCACCGTACACACCAGTCACATCACCAAAGTGATGTTGTCAGCGAAGCATCTCGTCTCTGGTAAGTCCAATTCCCAGGTATATTTCTGGGGAAAATATTCCAATATACCTGGAAAAGCTTTGTTTCATGATGGTGACCATGTCACGTTTATGGCATGATTTTCAGTGGGCCATCAATCACATATACTACTATATGACATCCACAGTTATATAAAATATACAAGTAAAAGCTTGGTTTTCTTTTCAAGTAATCCAAATTGAAGCATTGATTATGACCATATCAGCTTTCTTTTGATACGACGCGGCTTATCAGTAACAGGTGCTTGAATAAAGGAAAGTTAATCACTGTAGCTCACTGCTGTGTTTGCAGTGTGCTCTGAGTATAACCATGTACATACGTGGAACGTGACCTGATTCCTTGCCATGACCAGCACACAGCCCGGCTCAGTTGCCTTGGCATCATTCAAGGTTATCTCCATAGAGAGGGTGGAACCACACCTTCAGTATATCCACAGTAATAACTTTGGTAAGTCACATTGACAGGATCTAGAATTACAAGAATTAGATATTCCAGTAAATTAGAATATATTCGGTTACGTAATAAAAAAAATTAATTTTGCCTTTACCTTCCACTGTGCTGCGCTACAAAGTGATGTCCGTGTCGAAATGTGGATAACTATAGTTGTTGTTCCTGCTGTTTTATTGGAAAACTGGGAATCCCTTTTTCTGAGACAGGACCCACCCGTTATGTGAAGACGAAAGCTTTTATCTAGGAAAAGAAATCAAATTCACATTCGAGGAGCCACCTTAAAATGTTTATTTAATCAAGTTACTTGGCCAGCAAATTGTATTGTTTACTGATGTGATAATAACTTACTATCAACTAACCGTAATTCAATTATAAGCTTTCATATGCAAACACAGCCGCAATCAACCTCGAAAAGTGGACAATTTGCAGACATTCTGTGTGTAATGCAGTAGCAGAATAATATCCAGGATATACTTATGAAGAGATACTGTCTCATAAACAGTATTTCTGGAATATTGTAGGTGGAGTTAATGATGAGATATTGTCCAGATAATATTGGTAAGGATACAATCAGGAGGGTCAGCGAACATACCATGACTCGTGCAACTCTTTTGCGCAACGCCGCATTCGGGGAATTGTTTTTGGAATTACATGCATCCTGCTTATATTGAGTACGATAACTTATTAGTCTTTTCTCAATTGTATCACCTGTAAACAAAGGAAAGAGGCATTTATTGTAATTTTACAATGACACTAAACATTCAAACACTACCACACCCAGTCACTGTGCAAATATGCGCATGGAACAATTTTATAATATTTCATCAATTTATGAATGTGAAGGTATATTTTATTTGCAAACTCCATTTTTACTTGACAACTATTATAGCCTGTGTACTATAATAATATTTGCATATGTGTTTGTATGTATTATTATTCAGGCAAAGTTTCGACCACATTTATATGGACGAACCAATGTGGTACATAACTCCGTATGTTATGCATGGTTGGGCAACCTAAAGTGACTTTACCATGAACTGTCAGGGCGATCAGGGCGAAATGCCCCAGGTATATGGGTGGCTGTCTTGCCCCAGAGTGCACCAATATGGCTTTTTGGGGTATGCTTCCTACTGCAAATGTTCATCCTCCCATGGTCGTCGGCATACTGCTTCGAATGTTCATCCTATCATTCCACCATAATTCAACATATGTGTTGCTCATTTACATGTTGGTATTGTTCTTACGTAATATAGCTATCTGTAATATAGATGTAATGTTTGGTCGAGTTAGAATTATATATTTTTGAAATGCAACCATTGGTTGATTCAGACAGAAAAGGAAGCATTTATCTATACCGTTTTTCTTACATCTATGCGTAACAAGATATTTGTAAATTTTGTTTTTTAACATAATCACATGGCCTGCATTAACAGAAACTGTAGATAATCTGTCCCATTCATTTATTGGCCTTAGGGAGGATGAAATGACAACTTCTGTGTATATCACTCCAGACACAAGGGGGGAAATTAATGAATTCGGTTTTGCTATAATTGATGAAACCATGCCAAAGACATCTCACGTTCCATCTATTCGTATTTTAGCGCCTTTGTTTTTAAAGACCTCTGTCCAGATATACAGATTATTGGAGGTGTCATGTAAAGTCTCTCAATCCCGCTGAGCCTCAAAAATTGTATGGTAATTAGACTGAATTAATATTACACAATTAATTGTTTCAGTACTATGAGGGAAAGTGAATTTTGGCAAAAGTGTACCCTGTACGTGAAAACGCCCACATACAAATGTATTTATTATTACGTTAACTTTAAATAATGTCAACATTATAACTTATGTTTGTTTGTTTGTGCAGTCGGGGTTCCAACAAAATGAAGGCATTGCCACATGGTTCCTCCTGGAAGTGTTTAAGGACAATCAGTGCGGACAGTACTGGTGACACAGCAAATGATAAAGACTGAATTTATACCATTCAGTGAACCATGCAGACTTGAGCGGATCCAGACACTGGGTAGTGGGTCCAAGCAGTGTATAGAAAGAGACCATTTCGTTGCTGAGGCTATCTGCCGCATTTGATACCATTGGTCAAAGGACGACTTATTAAAAGCATGTCAGTGTGGTGTGGCATAACTGGCACAGAGCTGGTTCTCATCATATTTAACTGATAGATACAAAAGAATGAAGATAGCGAATTGTTTCTCAGCTGCGCTCCCTACTTCACGTAGTGTTCCTCAGGGTGTTTCACTCTCTACGCTACTCTACTTGGCTCAGTTATCCAACGTCACAACTTGGATCACCAAGTGTATGCAAATAAATCACAGACCTATTCTATTTTGTCTACACGAGATACAAATCACTTCCAAAACTAGCTCAGGGATCGTCTTCACAAAATCTTCCATTGGATGACAGAGACCACATTAAACTTAAATGCAAGTAAATCCGAGTTTGTTATTATTGGTAGGGTAAATGTTGCATGTCTATTTGAATCGATTAGGTGTGCACAATATGTTGCAAGACGTTTCCTTATGTGTCAGACTTTAGATTGCATGTAGAGAAGCACAGTAAAATCAAAACCTGTGGAAAGCATTAGCTTAACAGTGTGACCTGGCTGTTCTTCGAAGAGAACAAATTTGCATATGTGCAGGAATGCCATAAAACACTATAATTATATAGCCTTTTTGTTTTGGGATTGACGTAGAGTGATATAATGAAAGCATTGAGTTACTAAAATGCAAGGAAGGACATCAACATAATAATTTACATGTAAATGATTAAGGATTGACAGACGTTTGGTACGATGACAATAAAACTGATGCCGATTGATCAACTAATGCGAATCGAGAATAATAAACTGAATCTGAATATGTAATGATCGATATTCTTTTGTTTAAAAAATAAGAGACCAATGACGTGAGTGACACTTAGCCATGATCAGCCATTTGGTTGCACCTCCTATCGGTCGGTGGAGAGACCAATCCACAGTCACCGAATCTCTTATAGTTGCGTATAGAGCAGCTCTCAGGGGAGAGGTTTGTCGGCCCCCAGACCGTTGTAGTTCTCCACCCAAACTACTGACAACCCCTATGTGTTGAGCTAGCAACCTCTTATGACAACACGTCTACCCGTTTATATAGTAGGTACACCGTTTTTAGGTGAATTTGTGGTGTGAACTCTTGAAACATGTTCACTTCACATTTATCTGACATAACATTTACTAATTAAACAATTTAGTTAATTAGAATGTTTCTTAAATAGCATAGTTCATGTTGTAATGGAGCAAAGTGTATAACATGCATAAATAATATTACTAGTCTATGTTATTGTTATTCATTTATGCAGATTTATTGGTGGAAATTATGCGCATGCGCCTGAAGTGATCACTCTAAGATGGCGTATACTACAGCGTCGGTCGAGTACCTGTTATCAATAAACCTACATAACCCTGCCTAAGGAATACAACACACTCCAAGTGGAAAAGGTTTATTATATGGCCAATAGTATCATCGAACAGTTGTGTTAACTGGTATGTCTGTTTATTATCTATGCATCTAGCAGTTCCCACTGCCGTTACTTTGTCAGTCAAAACGCTTAGAAAGTGTCTCGTCTCCCTGCCAGCAACAGACTAGCCACATTTTCATGCAGCTAATATACAGTCATGAGCTGCATCAGAAGCAGAAAAAGATAGTTGTCACTAACAATTAAGGGAGGGAGGGGGGGAGGGAGGGAGGCGGGGATGGAAGCAGACAGGTGGAAAGCGGGAAGGCAGGCAGACAGACAGGAACATTGCTTTCGTGGTATCCAGTCCTTGGGATTGCTCAAAGTGTTTTACATTTCAACCCATGGCAGAAATGTTCGTTCAAAACCCACCTCAACTTCTCTGGGAAGCAATTATTCTGGTATCCTAATTGTAATTCCATCCCCTCCCTACCTTCCCCCTCCCTCCCTCTCGCCTTTCCTCCCTGCCTCCCTCCCTCCTTCCCACCCTCCCTCCCTCCCTCCATATTGACGTGACATCAGGAGTCAGTCGTTCCAGCATTTGCATGCGACCCACAAACATTTGATTTATCAAATGCACAATCAAATGTACGATCAAATGCATGCGTAATTGTTTGAATAATTATTGTTGTTAGATTCACTTTCACATACCATTAAAAAAGTTCTCTGAAGTGAGCAGTACCTTCAACAGATTATGAAATCGTTGTATGACCTGTGAATTCACTTTCACACCGTGCTCCTTAAAAAGTGCTCTGTATGACAAATGTTCAATGCCTAAGCTGTTGTTTATACAACATGAAAATACCAACTGGTCTGTAGGATTATGGCTTCAGAGATTACCTGTTCATTGAAACAAATTAAACAATGCAGTCAAATGACTCCCTTGTGTTGTGTTGACACTGTTGGGGTGGGTTTAGTTATCGTTCTACTCAAACCAGCAGAATGACGCGAAGGGTATTGTTGACTTTGTTCGTCGTAAGGCACGCTTCTGTGACTATTTTGTTTTTCGGAATATTGTATTATAAGTGTGAAATACGCCTTTCTGCTTTTTGACGAATTTATTAACACTGATGTCTGTGGTACCGTCTTGGAGTTCTAATAAATCAGTATTGGTGCTGAATGGTAATGGCTTTTGTTTTGGTAGCTTGCTTGATTTTTTTCGATGTTGTTATTAATCCTTTCCCTGTGCATCCTTATTGTCAAGGGTTATATTTATTTAGTCAAGAAGAGTACGTAATTTTTATATAAGTACAACAATCTGGTTAAATGGATATCGCTCAAACGGAGATACATACAATTGGTTGATTCTGTAATTTTCCTCAGCAGAATACCAAAGTGTGTGTTTGTGATCTGTGTCATTGAAGCAGTTCTATTTAACTTGTGTGTTTGTGTGATACAGGATGAAGAACTCTGCACGCTGGCATCTCTTATGGTCTGACGGAGGTGGTAGGTCAGGTGGTCCTCAATGCCAAGGTGCTCAACGCTGTCCATGAGAACTGTAACATGTTGGTGGCCGCCGCCTTCCACTCCATCATCCCGTTGTGGAACGTCATGATCAGCAATGATGGCGGCCTCGTCACACGTGAGATAGGTCAGTCAGTGAGATAGGTATGTCAGGAGAAAAGGGCTTTGAGGAGAATCCTGTCACTGTCATGGGCACCAGGTGTCTAAATGCTGCACCATAGGAAATACATGGAAATACATTGGATTTATGACTGGAACAGACATTACAAAAAACTGTAATGATGAATGGTAGGGAGGGGGGAGAATGTCACATTAGAGTAAAAAACTCACTTTTACAGTTGTTCTAATAAATCAATATTGGTGCCGAATGGTAATGGCTTTTGTTTTGGTAACCTGCTTGATTTTTTTGATGTTATTTATCCTTTTCTTGTGCATCCCTCTTGTCAACGGATATATTTATTTTGATAAGCATGCTGTAGTCAAGAAGAGTACGTCATTTATATATGAGTACAACCATCTGGTAAAATGGATATCGCTCTAACGGAGACACATATAATTGGTCGATTCTGTAATTTTCCTCAGCAGAATACCAAAGTGTGTGTGCGTGTGTGTATGTTTGTGTGCGTGCGTGCGTGCGTGCGTGCGTGCGTGATGAGTGTGTGTGAGTGTCATTGAAGCAGTTCTATGTAACTTGTGTGTTTCTGCGTCTTGCACATCTCTCTTCTTTTACCATATTAGGACAGTTAGCCATGTTCGCCACTCCTCTGGTACTTTACCTTTCTTCATGCATGTATTCAGCAGCCTCTTTGTCCAGCTGATTCCACTCTCCCCCGCTGCCATTACCATCTCCACATGCATATCATCGATACCAGGTGCTCTTCCTACTTCATCCCTTTCATCCCGGTTTGCATCTCTGTATCCGTAATATCAGTTAGCTACTCTTTCCCATCTACATTCAGCGGTAATTCCAGATCGTTGTTATTTCCTTCCTGGTTCAGTAGCTCCTTGAAGTAGCTTTCCCAGACGTTCGGCACTACCTCTTGTTCGGTCCTTTCCCATAGCATAGGGTTTTATGCCTTGTTTGATCATTTTACCTGTAAGATTCTGCTCAGGTATTTGTTGATGAAGGTATCGTTACGTGCATCAGCAAACCGTTTCTACCAGGCCCCACGTTGAAAGTCCGGCACTCTCGATAGAAGTTATTGCCCTTTGCAGTTAACCCCACACATAAAAAATCTGACCACTCATTGGAGAACTGCTGAACAAAGTAGTCACCAGTCGTTTTGCGTCAATTCTTTGAAGTCCATAACATGACATCATCGGCAATCCTCGCGCATTTCTCGCGGTTTCCGCGGATCAACGTACTGTAGCGTTTCTAATGGCTGGGTGGCTCCCTGCGTTTCTACATACTCGCCGCTTACTCCATTTTCCAGCGTTACTACAAATTCACTGTTTTCTCCATTTCCCGCGTTTTTACAATATCGCCGTTTTCTCCATTTTCCCGCGTTTCTACACGCCTTTTCTCAATTCTCCCGCGTTTCTACCAACTTGGTGTTTTCTAAATTTTCCCGCGTTTCTACAAACTCGCCATCTCATCGATTCCCGCGTTTGTACATGTGATGTGATTACGTGAATGTGATGGTGTGAATGTGAAGATGTGAATGTGGTGACGTAAATGTGATGACGTGATTGTGATCATGTGATTTTGAATGTCATAGATAAACGTAAAAGCATTTGTACATAATAATAATAATATAATATATAAAATAGCTTCGCTTGAATAAACATATCATATACATACGGTGTTTTGTGGTGGCTATATAGTAGTTATCGATGGATTATGCTTGACCAATACTCTAATAAGACGCTTGACCATGTCTCGAGACGCTTGACTAACGTCCTAAGACGTGTGACCAATACTCTTAAGACGCTCGAGACTCTTAAGACGGTGAAAAGAAATAAATGACATACATATAAGTATGACAATGTCACTGATAACTTTAAGGTAGATTTTGGTTAAGATAAAGAATTACGTCTGCTACACCACCATGAATGAATTAAGCAAAAACTTGAATAACAGCCTAAAGAGGCAGTGTATTTTTGACAAAATCCTTCACCAATCGTAATTCGAATTCGCATTATGTTGCCTACATGTAAGACGCGTTCATATGCCAAACTGCAGCATTGTAAGTGTCAGTTTAAAAAAAATATTTTAATCAGGTAACGTTTCCTGATTGTTAGTGATAACAGAATTGCTGATACACGTATCACGCTTGAAAAGTGACAATTTTCACTGGTGTTTTACGTATTGTTGACAAAACATAATAATCACAAAACATAATAATCACAAACAGGTCATTATGAGACAGGAGATGACAATACAGACACTAACCTGGCATTATGAGATGGGAGATGACAAGATAGATATAGTTATGAAGAACGCCTGAAAGAATGTGGTTTGAAAGAATGTGGTTTAACAACTCTAGAGACAAGGAGGTTAAGAGGAGATCAGATTGAAGATATTGAATGGGTATGAAAATATTGATAGAAATGTGTTTTTCTCACTCAAGAAGGATAGCAGAACTAGAGGACATGAGGTAAAATTAGTAAAGGATCATTGTAGGTTGGACATCAGGAAGCACTCGTTCTCACGGAGGACAATAAATGAATGGAACACATTGTCTACAGATTGTGTAACTGCTAGCAGCGTGAATATGTTTAAAAACAAGGTTGACACATATCTCAGGAGGGCGGGTTATAAGTAGATGAACATTGTTGGACTCTCAATAAGCCTATGGCTTCCTTGTCCACTTGCCATCTGGGCCTTTGGCTTGGATGGCAAATCTTGTTAAATCTTGTTAAATCTAGTGTCGATGACGATACCAGGCGCCTCGTCATTTGAAGAAAGAACTTGTCAATTTACTACTGAAGTATTTTATACATTATAATTATTTTGTACACATGTTTTTACGTTTATCTATGACATTCACATTCACGTCATCACATTCTCGTCATCACATTCACGTCATTATATCGTCATCCTGTCAAATATGCATCCACAGACATGAGAGTTTCTACTCGTACAACTCCTTCCTTGATTAATTTAACCCATCGTGATTCAGGTGAATAACAAATCGATTAACTTGTGAAAGTATCAATACCCTGATATCAAATTACGAAACTACCTAGGTATCTTTGTCGCTTTTCTCCGAATTTCCACTTGACCTAGTTTAAAATACATTAATATTTTGTCGTCATATAGGCGGAGGGCAATGACTTCATTTCCGAGGCTAGTAGTGAGGCAAAGTACAAAACACCATCGCGATGTCTGTCAACAAGGTGGCGCTCTCGTCGTCCTCCGTCATCTTGCTCTGGTCTTCCATTGATGACTGGCTGATGCCGCGAATGTCTGATGGAAGCATTGACCTTTGGAGCACATAAAAATACGTCAATTCGCATTGAATGTACTACTTACGTGTTGACGAACACGGGAAGAAGACTTATTGAATACACGCGTTTTATTTGTACGGCTGATGATGCCAGAATTACCCGGTTTAATACGATGGTGGATTTCGTTACTAACCTTATTCTAATTTATCTTGAATATATATGCTATACCTCCTAGACGCTTTGCATCTCGGGCGACACACTTTCAGGGTTTCTTGTACGACCCCAGAGTAAGCTCGTCTCAGTGTTATTTGTTTCGAAATTCACATCGGTATTACGTTTTCTACGAACAATGGAATTACCCGATGCAATTATTACGTGCAAATTATCCGCAACGCTGTGAAAACAATTACGTTCAATTGTTGACAACGTCATGCGTCTTTTCTTCGATTGTCCAAAGTTACGTAATACAAGGGCAAGGCGTCAATAGACGTTACTATAGCTGCCAGCATTAGGTCGCAATTTCGAGAAATATTGACGGGCAGCATCAAGTACCAAGGCATAGATGCATATTTCAATATTATGTATCCTAAAAAAAATTTAATACGAAATACCTAGTTATCCGTCCGGGGGATGGTTTTTTCCGTATACTTAATATCAGCACACTAAAGATATTAATGTAATTATCCATATATAAAAGAAACCACAACAGACCTACCAAAAACAATAGTATAATTTTGACGTTTACAAACAATCAATTTATAGCAGCTTCATATTATTTACCATCGCCATATGGATTAAAATTTAAATAAATTCATCAGTAAATGTAGACAAACTAACTACTCAGTTACTTATATAAATATGAAAATAGCAGATTTGTTTCATGTTCTTATTAAGATCGTAGTTTAGATCTGTCTACTCCACAGACTATGGTCTACTCAAGTCGCTGCTGCTCCTTGAAACTTGCACCTGTATACACCATCACAGTGGGTTAGTATGACGTCACCAAACCACTGGTCAACATTTCATGGCTGTCATGTCCTATTCAAATGTTATTAATACGCAATTGCATCATCACATAAACCTCTTATAGAAATTTATTTCAAAATCTAGTTGAATGAAACAATGAAATTTATCATTAACTTTAACAAAGGAAAGAAGAAGTGTAATTAATACTTGTACAAATAAAATTACATAGTTACTTACTTATGTCATCCACTTAATGTGGTGACATTATGATTTCTTTCCAGAGGTTTCGGTTCTTCATAGCCGCTATTAGATTTGTCCCGCTGAGGTTCGTCTCTCTCTCTAGTATGTTTTGTAGAGTAGTTGTTGGTCGACCTTTTCTCCGAGGGCCATCGGGCTTCCAAAGCAGGACTTTGTTGGCTGCTTCGTCATAGCGCATCACTTGACCTGCCAGACGAAGACGCCGTTGTCTCACGATGGTGGTGATCCGTGGGAGGGAGCCGTACAGTTCGTGGTTGGTCATGTGGTGGCGCCATGACACATTTAGAATTTTCTGCAGCAATCTTGTGTAGGTGCCATCCAGTGCATTTTTTTACTGATTGCGTTAGTGACCACGAATCGCATCCATATATCACGATCGGTTCAACCATCGTCCTGAAAATCTTCGGTTTGGTGAGTCTGCAGATGGGCGCTCTCCAAACTTTGTCAAGGACGTGAACTGCTGCCCATGCCTGTTCGTTTCGTTTCTGTTTCTGCACTGGATGTCATGCTGAGAGTTTGTATAGGATCCGAGATATTGAAAAACCTCTACTTTCTCAATTTGACTCCCATCTGATGAGTGAACGCTATCATTAGCAGAAGGATAGATATGGATGTACTTTGTTTTGCTTGGGTTGAGAAATAGTCCAGTAGATTTGGAAACAACACAACGAGTGACTCGACAATATTTTTCCTGACCCTAACCCATGTACAGCAGGGAACAAAGAGGAAAAGCACCGTTAGTTTGGTTAAAAAAAAAAAGTTATGTTTAATTAATCCAAGAATATGTGGACTGGAAGGTGGCGGCCACCATCCTGTTACATTTCTCCTGGCCAGTGTTGAGTACCTTGGCATTGAGGACCACCTTATCTATCAAATCCATCAGAAAAGTTACATAGAGCTGTAGATCTGCTTCAATGAAACAGTTCGCACACCCACACTTTGATATTCTGCAAAGGACAACAATCTATCATATGTATCTCTGTTTGAGCAATATGCATTTTACCAGGTGGTTGTATTCATATAAATGACGTACTCTTCTTGACTACAACATGTTCATAAAAATAAAATATCCTTTGACAAGAAGGATGTACAGTGAAATAATAAATAACAACATTAAACAAATCAAGCTGGTTACCAAAACAAAAGCCTTTACCACTCAGCGCTAATACTGATTTATTAGAACAAATGTAAAAGTTAGTTTCTCAATCTAATGTGACATTCTCCCCTCCCCCACAATTCATCGTTATAGTTTATTGCAATGTCTGTTCCACTCATAATCCAATGAATTTCCAAGAGGACCGTAAATGGCCTGCTTCCAAGGCGGTTATGTCTACTTATGACACCAACCTGTAGCAACACACAAAGTGGGGATAGGCAAGAGCGATCCGATTGAAGTGACCCTTGATATTGTTCACTCTTGGTCCACCAAAATTGTTCCTGGCTGCTGCAGCACCTGCAAAAAGACCTCAAGTAAAGGTATGTTTATGTTTACACAGCACTGTATCCAGTCCTTGGGATTGTTCAACGTGCTTAACAGTTCATCCCTGGCTGAACAGTTCATTTCAACAACTTCTGAATTTCTCTGGGAAGTATTCAGCAATGCTGTAATAACTGTGCGAAGATTATTCGTTCACATTTCCACACTTGTCTGTACCTGGGTACTCATTTACAGCTGAGTGAACTGTGGTAATGTGGTGGAACAAAATTGTAAAAGCTTTGATACGGCAGCAATTGGATTTGAACACGGGTTCCCTCAGCCGAGTCTGGCGTTCTACCCTTATGAAAATATACCATGGTAAATATGCCATTGTGTAAACCATGGTAAATACCTGATATACCATTGTATACCATGGTATACCATGGTATACAATTATATACCATGATATACCATGGTATTCCATGGCATACAATGATATACCTTGGTATACCATGGTATACTATGGGATACCATGGTATATTTTCATAAGGGTTGTATCAACATACAAGATAAACCCCGTCATAAAGGTGTCTAAAACAATGTCTTCATGCACGAGGGAGCATACTGTCATTGACATGTGCCTATGTTGTCATCCAGCAAGGCAACTGTAAATATTTGCACAACACAGTAACATAATCTTCTGATATGGTCATCTCTTTCCTCTATTTAATGACCACCTTCATTTGGTTGAAGATGTTGGGGGTAATCTTTGGCAGCAGGAAAGAGAGAAGAAATGTAGTAGTGCGATTTAGTGGAGTTAGGGGATGTAGAAGGGAGGGGACAACCAAATAGGCCACAGCACTTTTTAAAGACCCTGGTTCCACAGTTAGTTGATCAAATACGGAAAACCAGAGACCAGTACGTTCACGCACGATATGCAATGTATTTTCTAGACTATCCGCCAGATCGCGCCACTTAAATAAATCGAAATACGTTGCTATTTTGGCCTGGGGTTGGCTGCATTGAAGCGTCAGTCTGATTTGGACAACTTCATTGCTAAAATAAACCAGGCTGCACAAATTGTCGAAAAGACGTATCAATATATAGATGCGTAAATCGTCTGTGATGAAAGATCCCGGGTAACAAAATACTAAATGTGTGTCTTAATATAACGTGTTCAATAATAAACATGATATATGTCATGCAATTGTCATCACAAACATTGAATCGAGCTATATATGTCAGACCTTACTTTCCCGGTGTAGTCAAGTAAACCACGGCAATTTATTCACTTAGTTAATGCAGCAACTGAGACAACGTGAAATAAACAAATCACTCCCAAAGTATCTCAATGCAACTTATATACCATATAAGTTAAACTTATCTCATACGTAGCCATAATTGAGTGTTAGGTCCTCAAAAATGGTGGTAGGTTGAACTCAACATTGGTGGGAGGTTAGATTGGTGGGAGATGGTACTCTCAAAACTGGTGGGACGTTGCCGCTCCCCTAAACAGGTGGGACTTAGGTTGAGACCCCTCCCATTACCGTTCTTAAAAGTACGAACGGTAGTAAACATTAGTGGTGTTCTCCCTGTCCTGCTAATAAATATAACTTAGATATCTAGCTTACATCGTATGTAAAACTTAAACATGTCTTCTTTGAAATAACGTCTGCAAACTGATAAGTATTCACTAATGGATACCATTGTATTTGTGTTTAAGTAGGAGTATCTCGGCGCGAAGCTTATTGAGCACATGTGACCGACAAATCCAGCTGACGTGAGTGCCCATTAGCTAAGGAGCTAGCAAGGTACAGCTAGCAAAGTAGAACTCTGCTGAAACTGTCTAATGCGTTACGCAATGCTTCCCACCATTTTCTGCAGTGACCGGAACAGGAGCGGCCAGATGAATGCACGTGTTTACCAGACTCACCGTGACACTGTAATTGAACGACCGCCACATTACTAACTTGTTGAACAGAAATAGCCGCACCTCGTGTTCGCATTAGTTAGTGCTAGATATACTTAACACATAAACCAAGGTTATAAATAACTTTCAATTTAATTTCACAAATCACCAATCATATATAATAAAACATAACAATATAACATAACAAACAATTAGTTTCATGCAGATTATATACTAAGTATTTATTTAAATATTTATTGAAGTATTTAAGTTTCACAGTATGACACTGCCTAGGCATACACGAACGACATTGAATTCAACAGACGAGCTTCTTGCGACACTGCCACGCCCGTAGCTGAAGGGCCCAATGGCAAATTCAAACACGTAATCTAAACTACAGTTTTACCAAGTCTACTTCATTAAAAGGCAAATATATATGAATATATGTGACAAAACTAACTCACCATGGTGTAGAAATGTAAAGCTGATCCGGAGAAGGCCAACGTATCTAACGTTGAGTATCAACGTCTGCACACGTCTCCGGTCCAGGACAAACTGCAGTGGTCATTCACTAAAACCCGTCCGGCTAGTTAATCTGAAATGCCTCTGCTATCCTAGTGACCTCTAGTGAGTGACTCAAGGTACTAACCATGCGATATAATTGTGCACAAATTAGGGTTAATTTCCCCCACTTTAAAGTTTAGAAATCCGCTGCTAAAATACATATGACAGTGGATTACTTAGGGGTATTGGGCCATATGACCCCTCTGGCTGAAATCTGATTTTTTCCGAGTGTAACCTGTTGCGCCGCCTCATAGAAGTAAGTTAAATTAATGAGTTACTATGATTGACTTGTCGAGATCCTAGATGTGCTATTTGTGTTTTGTGTAGGGCCAGGTTACTCAGTTTGAACAGGCAGTACCGGCATCGTGCTTACAAATATTGAAACTAACTGTCTCTGTGTTTCTCTCTCCGCCCCCCCCCCCGGCGCTTATCTGAACTCAAGGCGACAAAATTTCCTTGTACGCAGCTCAGCGCCTCTGGAACAATCTACCCTTTGCCACAGAGTGCCATAACAGCTTCGAGATGCAGCTACAAACTATGCTTTTAAAACTGGATATGTTCTTTTTAAATGTGTGTGCATGTTATGCTGGAAATGTATTGATGCCATTTTTGCTATTTACTTTAAACTTATTTAACTTTATTACTATTCACTTTTGATTTATTTGAATTAGTTATGTAAATTGATGTATCTGCGCATGTGCGTATTTTGAAGCAAGGGCGTTGCTGGTTATAGATCGTGTGTACGTATATATATATATATATATATATATATATATATATATATATATATATATATATATATATATATATATATATATATATATATATATATATATATATATATATATATATATATATATATATATATATTATTATTATATTTCCGCTTTTGCGTGTTTAGATGGGGAGGAATATATTTTACGGCCGAAAGTCGAAATTCATCCATTATTTCCCCTGGTTGACATTCTCTATCATAATTCATTGCTATTATATACAATACATATTATTATAGCTATAATATATTTACGTTATTAATAAACTGATGTAAACTACCGGCTCGTGGGCGAAGAGAACATCAGAAAATACAGTGGACGTGAAGTAACTTATTTTGAAATAGAACTGTATTGGAAGTGGCTAAAGAGAAAGGTTCTATAGGGGTAGATTGTGTATCATATGCAGGCTTACAGAAAAAGAACGGTGTTGTTTGGTTACAAGGTTAGTTTTCACGGAGAAAAATACATGAATGGAGCAACTTATCTACTAACTGTTTAAATGCTAGCACTCTGAATATGTTTAAAGCAAAACTGAGAGATATCTTATCAGGGTGGGTTACACAAATACGTAACAATGTTGCTCGAGAAAACTAAATGCAATGTTGTCCATTTGCCATCTGGAGTGTATTGTTTTTCGTGGCAATCATATTACAGAAGGCATTTAATTGCATCACCCAAAATGGTATCTAGGAAAATGATGACGAAACATAACATATATCAGCTTGGAGGACATAGCAGTAAAGGTTAAAGAGACGCAGAGACAATAAATCGGAGAGGTCGGGATGATTTCTGAAAATGCTGCAGTTAAAAAAACATGCTCTCAAAAGATGGTTCGTTCGTTCAGTTGCTACAGTTAGTGAGATCACCATTCTTTGGTATTTTTGTACAATGGTACCTTTGCACCAGTCATCGAAATTGTTATGTTTTCCATTCATATCTTCATGAATAAGGGTAAGAGATGTCTAACATTCTGGTACGTTCCCAACATTGCCTACAGTCTACGACGGAGGGTGAGTGCGCATAAAGTCTGTTGGTTGAAGTCACCCATTGTTCCAGCCGCTCAGTGAGTTGGTGCCATTCAACTATTATCTTTACAAAATCACAATTCCCAGATTGGTGTGTTTGGACTATAGGCGCTAATAAGTACCTGGAGTTATTGATTTGAAGTTTTTCAACGATATTAACGGTCACAATTTATGGCGGATCCAGATTCTGAAAAAGGGGGTGCCAAGTTTACCAGAAAATACACCAGATGGCAGTTTTTCTGCATGCTACACACAGGCACGCACATAGTACTCCACCTTTTTATAATGCTACCCCTTTTGAAAGTGTACAATGACCTTACAACAGCGGTAGCCTCTCGTGAGGGGAAATTATCATGGAAAAGTCTTAATAATAAGTCTTAATAACAACATTCTTCTTCACGTAACGGGCGGGTCCAGTCTCAGAAAAAAGGGTGCCCAGTTTTCCAATAAAAATTGTTTTATTATGTAACTCAAGAAGCACGGACTGAAAATGAGCCGGGAGAAGACAGAAGTGATGTGGGTTGAACATCAGAGAGAGGACTTGAACATTAGTTTGGATGGTAAGGAGATCAACCAAGTGGACGGTTTTGTGTACCTTAGAGGAATGGTTAATGAGGACGGGCATTCAGAGGTAGAAATGCGATGTCGGATACAACAGGGAGCAGTATACAGTCGTAAACGTAATGGGTTGGACAAGTGCGTTTCTAATGTAGGTACCATGCATTTTTTTGACGATTCGGAATTGAATTTGGATTAAGTTTTAATTAATTTAACACTTTGGTATTGGCGCGCTGCCGAGCTCGGTTTTCAGAGGATTTTGGCGCTAGAGAAGTCTTCTTTATTGTATTGTATTATCCAGTCATGACAACCACACAACAAACAGCACAGACTCAACTTTCATTAAGATTCTTTGCTTTGACTTCTAGATACTTGCAAGCATAATTGCTACAAGCCCTCCACGCTGCTGCCTTACGGAATTTTATGCATATTATTGTACTTAATTCCCATCATGGCCCTAGATAACTGAAGTCAGTTGATTCCCGAAGGTCTGAGTCATCCTTGGTCTCACTTTTCCCACTGATATCTCAATTTGTTTTAGTAGTTCTTGCGCCTGTTTAATTCCTTCAGACAGAAGTGCGATGTCATCAACAAAGTCGAAGTCTGTGACAACCGCCGGTCCAATCTGTCTATACTTAATTCTGCTCCTTTTTATTTTAAAGCCTAATTCTTCTTCTTTTCCACAAATGGCTGCCCTTAAAGCAAAGTCGATGACTATAACAGAGATATGGCGCAAAGGTGTCTCAAAAAGGAGGGTTTTCCTACCACGCGTTTTCTGAATGTCCTAGCTATATTAGTTGTGGGTGGAGTCGAAGGCCTTCTTGAAATGTATGAACGTTATTGTGGCAGGTTATTTGCCCTCTTTCTCTCTATTATATTAGGGTAGATTACATGTTCCACTGTAGTTCTTCCACATCGAAAGCCATTGTGGTTGCACCTTAGGTAGATGTCAAGTTCGGGGATTATTCTAATTAAGATCATTCAGTTGTAGCTTAATTTTTGTCCACGATGTGTGTTAATTGCACGATATACCTTTTGCAGTGTAATTGCAGTAATATTACGACACGATATATCCGAGATGCAAAACAAATCTTTAATCACACACACTGATATGCTTAACAGCAGGCCATGTTAGCAGAAGCAAATGGTTAAGGACAGCCTAAGGAATGAAACTTCACGCTGGTTGAAAGAGGTCACCGGTATCACAGTTGACGGGGTGCGGACCATAGTCACTTTTCCCATAGACCATTATAACGTTCTTGTGCCTCATTGAAAATGTATCGTACAATTTTTTGTCACAGCACATGAGAAACCCACTAAATTCGTGAAAATTACATACCTTCTTTTCGCACTAATTGCTTCAATACATGACATCCCTGCATTTCTCCCATGAAATCCTCCGGTTTCCAAACTATGAGTACATCCTGCCTAATGGCCAGTGTCCTTACGCAATAGGTATATCAAATTGCATCATTTCAAATCTCAGATGCTACTGTGCACAAAAACATCACACTCACACAATTTCTATTCTCACTAATACACCCAAACTGCACAATTACTTTTTTCTTATGGACTCTATATGTAATGGTGGATGCATGACTTGTTCCTGTGAAGGACTAACTTCCGACGAAACCTAGCGGATTAGTTTGGTGTAGGTACATTTCGTAACCTGATAGATGGCGACACTCGTGCTGAACATGTCAAGTAAAAAATAAGGATTTCAAACCAAACAAAAAGCCACGTCTGGTGATAACAAGATTGGAGTTGTTGACCATAACAATCGTTATAGATCATAATAAATAATACACGGTTCTTTTAGTACACACATACACTGTTGAGCATGATACAAGACAACCCAGTATTACATTAGTTAATGGTGCAGTGCAAGAGTGGCATCCATCCACAATGTACAGGACTGATTTGGATAATAAATAAACCACAACAGGGAATATATTTAAATGGTAAACAATTGTATATTACTGGTACTTTAACAGCCTTAGTTATTTTGAAGCCTAGTTGATGCACAGAAATCAGATACTTTAATGATATCTCTGTAACTTACTTTTTAAATAAAGAAATAAATAAAGAAAAGACGTGACTCAGTGAGAAATTGTGCAGTTGGTTATATAAGCATGCTTAAAAAATATGAAGGCACAAACTCCAGTTGTTTCTGTTCAGATAAATATATTGACTATTAAAATATATTGTTAAAATGTATATATAAAAAAAAAAAATTTAATGCAAAAACTTAAATGATAACAAATAATTCCTAATATACTGGCAACCAATGGATTATATAAAATTCCGCAAAATCTTTAAAAAATGCGTAATCCAGTTTTCTAATTGCTAACTTAGTGAAATTTTCAGCGTTGGCCAGAATACAATTTTCACAAAATGAACACCACCTGTTAATAGTTTCCAGTAATCATTCCCAGATAGTGACTGCATAGGTGTGAATATGAGTGTCTATAATTAGTAAAACAACAGGTAAATGGGTGCTACTAGAGCATGTGCCCATAGCATTCTCTTTCCATCGTCCATATCCATATGTAGTTCATCAGTCCGTACTTGGTTGAGTGTTTCTTGTCTCTGTTGATGGCTGAAGTTTCTCACTCAACCTTCGACAAAGTCTAAAACATAATTATTGCAAAAATACTATTACTAACATATAAATACATGCCAGAAAACACCTCACATTGTGAAACATAAACTGTGGTAAGCTGGAACAGAGGTCATCAGTCACATGTGGTTAAATACAAATAACAAGTGATATCAAACTGATACTCAGGATTTTTCTGAAAACAAAAACAATAATAAGAGAATATGGCATGTAATTATAATTAGATGATTGTTAATACTGAATCATTGACTATTTATACTTGCAGGGGGGTTACCTAGAGGTGTCTCAAGCAGAACAAGAGGCCACTAGCACAGATAAACCAATATCAAATCATCCGAAAAACATCTCTGAAAAAGGTTATAGATGCGTATGTTTAAATGCAAGGGGCATAGTAAATAAGAAAAACGAATTAAACATTATGGTAGAAGATATTGACCCTCACATAATTGGTATAACTGAATCATGGGCCAACATAGATATAACAGATGCTGAATTAGGACTGACAGGATACGTAATGTTTAGGAAAGATCGAATAGGAAGAAGGGGCGGGGGAGTTATTTTATATGTTAAAGAATCTATTCAGGCTTATGAAATAAAACTAGAAAGGGAAGCAGATTGCGATGAAGCTGTTTGGTGCAAAATTGTTTCAGGAAATTCAAAATTAACTATTGGATTAGTTTACCGAAGTCCAAACATAAACGAAGAGGACAAAATAAAAAACGCTATAAAGGAAGTTAGTAAAGGGGAATGTATCATAATGGGAGATTTTAACCATGGACACATACAATGGAATTCTCTAGAGAGCACAGGGATTGAGGATCAACAATTTCTATGTTTAATCCAGGATAGCTTTCTTACTCAGCACGTACTAGAACCAACCAGGGGAGAAAATGTATTAGATATAGTTTTGTCATCACAAAAAGAATTAGTGGACAATGTAAAAATATTTGAACCATTGGGTAATAGTGACCATAATCAAATACATTTTGACATCAATGTAAAATCAGAAAGTAAAAATAAGAAAACGTACAAGAGAAACTTCCACAAAGGTAACTACAAAGATATGAGAAAATACTTAGCAAAGCTAGATTGGAATAACATGCTGATGAATAAGACCGCAATTGAATGTTGGAATATTCTAAAATATGAAATTGAGAGTATCATCGATAAATTTGTTCCCTTCCAAAAACAAGGAAAACGGTGTAGAAAGAAACACTTGTCAAAAGAGGCAATTAGAAAAATAATGCTAAAACAAACTATGTGGAGGGTTTATAGGCATACCAGAAAGGAAGAAGACTATGCAAAATACAAAGAGACACTTAACGCAGCTACAACTGAAATCAGACAATCTAAAAGAAGCTATGAGCAAAAACTAGCATGTAACATAAAAAATGAAAGCAAGAGTTTTTATGCATATGTCAGGAGTAAACAAAACGTACAAGACAAGGTTGGACCTCTAGAAGACAGTGCTGGAAATATAATATCACAGGGGTTTTTAATGGCGGAAGACCTAAATGGTTACTTCAGTTCAGTGTTTACCAAAGAAGATATTAGTTCATTACCAGTTGCTGATGCTAAATTTCAGGGGGCTAAATCTGACTATTTAGGTCCATTAGTTGTAACTCCAGAATTGGTAGCTAAGAAAATAAAGGCAATGAAGGATAACAAATCACCGGGAGTGGATGGGATTCCTCCAAAATTACTAATGGAAACAGTAGAACAAATCAGTATACCACTTGCAAGAGTATTCAACTTGTCATTAAAAGAGGGAGTTGTTCCGTTTGAATGGAAAGAAGCAAACATCATACCATTATTTAAAAAGGGTTCGAGAAATAAGTCAGAGAATTACAGACCAGTGAGTTTAACGTCAGTGATTTGTAAATTATTAGAAAGGTTAATTAAAGACCATATGGTGGACTTCCTCGTTAAGCATAAATTATTAAATTCATCTCAACATGGATTCCTTAAAGCGAGGTCATGCTTAACAAATATGTTATGTTTTTTGGAAGAAATCACTAAGTGGATAGACGTGGGATCGCCAGTAGATATTATCTACTTAGATTTTCAGAAAGCTTTTGACAAAGTGCCACATCAAAGATTACTACTTAAATTAAAAGCCCATGGTATCGGGGATAGCATAACTGACTGGATAGAACAATGGCTGACTGACAGAAGACAACGAGTTGTAGTAGATGGAGAAGTTTCAAATTGGAAATCGGTTTTGAGTGGGGTACCTCAAGGATCAGTATTAGGACCTATATTATTCTTAATTTATATCAATGACTTGGACGACAGTATAACAAGTAACGTACTGAAATTTGCGGATGACACAAAACTGTTTAGAAAGGTTAATACTGATGGTGATAAACAACATTTACAAAACGATCTAGACAGATTAGTGAAATGGTCTGAGAAATGGCAGATGCTGTTCAATTTTGGGAAATGTAAATGCCTACATACAGGACATGGGAACTTGAATGTAAACTATAAAATGGGAGATACTGTTCTGGGTACTACTGTAAAAGAAAAGGACTTAGGAGTTACAGTAAGCGCTGATATGAAAGTTTCAGAGCAGTGTGGTATTGCAGCTTCAAAGGGTAATCAAATTCTTGGATTGATTAGAAGAAACATAACATACAAGGGAAAAATGTTAATTATACCTCTTTATAAAGCAATAGTTAGACCTCATTTAGAATACTGTATACAAGCATGGAGACCATATCGTAAGAAGGATATAGATACGCTTGAACGCATACAAAGGAGAGCAACTAAAATGATTCCACAACTTAGATACCTTATTTATGAAGAACGCCTGAAAGAATGTGGTTTAACAACTCTAGAGACAAGGAGGTTAAGAGGAGATCAGATTGAAGTTTTTAAGATATTGAATGGATGTGAAAATATTGATAGAAATATGTTTTTCTCACTCAAGAAGGATAGCAGAACTAGAGGACGAGGTAAAATTAGTAAAGGATCAATGTAGATTGGACATCAGGAAGCACTCGTTCTCACAGAGGACAATAAATGAATGGAACAAATTGTCTACAGATTGTGTAACTGCTAGCAGCGTGAATATGTTTAAAAACAAGGTTGACACATATCTCAGGAAGGCGGGTTATAAGTAAATGAACATTGTTGGACTCTCGATAAGCCAATGGCTTTCTTGTCCACTTGCCATCTGGGCCTTTGGCTTGGATGGCAAATCTTGTTAAATCTAGATTACAGTAGAGTGAGGACAAAAGGAGCACAGTTTTAAATTCATTATAATATTGATAGCATAAAGCATGTTTAAAAAGTCCACCCTTATTGAAAGGACAGGCTGGTCTGGAAATAGGTTATGTCAACTTTTTGTCATATCTTAAAAATTACTTACCTCATTTTGACTAAATTTACAGTTTTTTTATGATTATGTGGAGAGAACGTCACTTATGACATCATAAGTAATCTGCATGACATTAACCATGGTAACCAGATATTCTTAGAAAATGCTAATGGGGTGGCTTTGTCCCATGAAAAACAGAATTCACATCCAATTTGTTTATTTATTCTAACAAACAATACATCATATTGTGCAATGAAGCAGTTTGGCTGAATAAATAATATTATTGATAAAAATATGATTTTTGCCACATGTTACATTGACAAAAATATTTGTTCAATGTTAAAAATCACATTTTTATCAAACTTATTAAATTGGAATATTTGGATTTCAAACAAATCAGACTCCACCACTCTACAATGTCTCTTAGTGAGAGTTGTACGGATAACGTGAGATGTAGACGAACACGTAGACATGGGTTGTTTATACCTACCAGTTCTTGGGGATCAACATCGCCGTGGGAAACTGCACCAGAAATCTCACTGATGTTGCTCTGTGAGAAGCCACGCACAACTTTCTCATCCTGAGATGTGAGAAATATCACTGATCAGCTCAGAGTAACGAAAATTTAACAAGATTGCCATCATAAAACAACAAGTTCCAGATGGCAAGTGGACAAGGAAGCAATTGGCTTATCGAAAGTCCAACAATTTTCTCATCTATGCCATTATCAAATATCTGTCAATTCTATTTTTAAACATATTCACACTACTAGCATTAACACAATCATTTGGCAGTTTGTTACATTCATTTATCACCCTCTGTGAGAAAGAGTACTTTCTCATGTCCAACCTAAAATGGGAGAGGCAACAGCTGAATGTGAATGGTATTGTTGGAAGATGGTCTGAAATTCAGTGATTGGAGTAGGGCCTGCATTTGTTCCTAATTTTTTTGTTAATGCTGCATCTAAGACTGTTTATCTGATTCTTATGTGAGGCGTATTTGTGAATCTCGATTGCAATTTCAAACCGCCTAAGCGAAGCCAACATCAGCGATTGATGTCGGCGGCAGCGTCAAACAAACAACAAGTTGACACTCATTCATTGACATTGTTCACCTGTTTCTTGAGGATTGTCAAAGCAATTCTAAGTATGTTTAAGCATGCCCATTTAGCATTCCCCCTTGGCAGAAAATCAGGGTTCACGACCAACAGCCTTATATCCGAATCCGCGATAGAACATTGTTTTCCGCACTACACACAGCGCTGTTTGTATGTCGCCATTTTGGAAATAAAATATTTCAAGAAAAAAATCACGAAAATAATTATCACTGTCCGCCTTAGCAGGGACAGAATACCAAAATATCCTGTCCGCTGTCCGCGTTCACCAGGTGTCCCCTCATCAGAGGGACATTAACATGGTAAAACAGTCCATACATTGAGAAAGTGTCCCGACATAGCAGGTGTCCGCTCATCGGAGGGTCCGTTGAAGGCAGATACTACTGTACTATCAATAACATACACATTGGAGTTCAAATTGGTATTGATAATATTGCATGATGGAATGTAAATTTTAGCGACAGTTTGAGACTATCATTCTAGCTGTATTCTCTCTTAAAAAATTATCCTTGACCTATGTTATGTTAACTATGCTTCAATCTGTATAATTATTGGTCAAAACAAATAAATGTGTCTGTCTGCCTGAATACATTATTTTACTTTTATTGCGTTATTGAATTTTTAATAAGTCTACCCAAGATGAAAAAAATACATTGTCCAACTACACCATTGGTGACTTATTGATTTTATATGATTCCTGATACAGGTAACTATAGACAACCGTAGCAGTGTCAACTGACCTGGACTGTTGTTTGTCATTAATTTGACGAAATACAACACAGTGATGAAAGTGTACAATAGTGACTTCTTTCATTTACAAATTGTGGTCTAATGTAATGTAAGGGGCCGTTCATATTTGTCAACATTTCCCTATTCCTCTAAGGTGTATTAAGGGGGAGGGGGTTCTGAGAATTAGTATACTTCTCAGATTTTTTTATAAACATAATATACATATGAACTGCTGCATGATGGATTTCACTGAAGCTAACTTCTGTTTAAAATTTTCAATTCTCAAAAACGTCAGCTTTTCTACATCACATTGGCTCAACAAACTTGACTACTTACAATGCTCTGTGCAGCGGCTGCTGGGGCCGTCTTGCTCACAAGAGGTGGCATGTCTCCCAAAAACGCATTACTACATCCAATCTTTGTGTGCTTCTTGTGGACGCAGTACACAATGACGACGGTGCCAAGAGTGACGGCAATGGTGCCCAGCAGAGACCCAAGGATGATGGTAACCAGCAGCGAACCAGCTGTGAGAAGCAACACATAATATTAGGGAATAACACACTGTTTGTTGATGTCACAACAGTGTTACCAGTGAGATAACATTATCTGGCTGGTAACCCTCGAGTGACATCAACAAGTAGTGTGTTATTCCCATTATATAAGGACTGATTAAAATTTTAACATAAGTTTTCACTTCCTATGTTTGCAAACATGCAGCTGGGGCCAATTTCATGAAGCATTCATATCATACAGTTTGAATTCTCAGAACAAGGTAGTTTTATTGCCGTGCATTATCCCCCACGATAACACGCAGCTGCCTCGTTCTGAAATCCTTGTTAAGCCTACGTTTCTTAATAATGTAAGACATTACATAAAATTGGTTCCATGGGGTGTGGGGGTAGCAGCTGTTTTGCGCAACGTCATGCATTGATTTCTCAAAATATTTTTTATTTTCTGACCACAGTACGTAAGGGTGCTTGCTTTAAGTGATCACAGTTCATAAGGGTGCTTGCTTTAAGTGATCACAGTTCATAAGGGTGCTTACTTTAAGTGATCACAGTTACAGAAGGGTGCTTGCTTTAAGTGATCACAATTCGTAAGGGTGCTTGCTTTAAGTGATCACAGTTCTTAAGGGTGCATGCTTTAAGTGACCACAGTATGTAAGGGTGCTTGCTTTAAGTGATCCCAGTTCTTAAGGGTACGTGCTTTAAGTGATCACAGTTCATAAGGGTGCTTGCTTTAAGTGATCACAGTTCTTAAGGGTGCATGCTTTAAGTGACCACAGTATGTAAGTGTGCTTGCTTTAAGTGATCCCAGTTCTTAAGGGTACGTGCTTTAAGTGATCACAGTTCTTAAGGGTGCATGCTTTAAGTGATCCCAGTTCGTAAGGGTACGTGCTTTAAGTGATCCCAGTTCTTAAGGGTACGTGCTTTAAGTGATCACAGTTCATAAGGGTGCATGCTTTAAGTGATCCCAGTAGTTTTGCATTAAGATGGTTAAGTGCTACCTGAAGTTACCGAAGTTGCACACAGGTCGATGTAAATCAAAGTTTCATGTGGGAGTTGGGGGGTTGGGGGGGTCAGATCTAAATGACATAGGTCTTGTGTTGTACAGTCTCGATGCCTTAAGACCAATTATAATCTTACATTATAATCAATAAACCCATAGATGGACAAACCTAAATAAAAATTTACATCTAATGAGCATTACATATCTTCATTTAAATTATTACTGTAATATGAACTAGTAATACGAACAAAAACTAGTAATATGAACAACAAATAGTAATACGAATACAGCAGGTACCTACCTTTTTTCTCTTCTAACACGTCTGCAAGAATGAAGACAAAACTCAAATATAACGGTTTATGTAACAATAATCATTATTCATTCATATTTTACAAAGAGATGTGAAATAAAACCAGCCGTGTATTTGACTAACTAAATAAATAACTACAGTTTCCAATAGACGCACATTGCGTCACTGTGAAGGCTTGGATGCATGTTTATTAATTTCTCAAAAGGGGTGCAAGCTAATAAATATACTGCTAAATGTTAGGCAAGTGTGCTAATTAGCATAATACGCTATTGTTTTTAAACGGAAATGTGTGAATACTTTATTGATCTTTACACATGGTTCTGATGCCACTGTTATTATAACTGTGTGTCTTCACTCCTGAAAATCTTATGTTTTCTCATATGGTTTCACTTCTGAAAAGGGGGTGCACTATTAGTATTATTAGGTAGTGTGCTTATATTGGAAACTATACGGTATCTGGTAATAAAATAAGTATATCAATCGTAATGAGTATAATTTATTATTAAGTAATGGTTCCCGGTAAAAACTACTGTATCGCTGTGCTGTAAATGTCAATAACAGTGTCTCTCTCCCCTTTCTCTCTCTCTCTCCCTCTCTCCCCTTTCTCTCTCTCTCTCTCTCCCCCCTTTCTCTCTCTCTCCCCCCTTTCTCTCTCTCTCCCCCCTTTCTCTCTCTCTCTCTCCCCTTTCTCTCTCTCTCTCTCCCTTTCTCTCTCTCTCTCTCTCTCTCTCTCTCTCTCTCTCTCTTCTCTCTCTCTCTCTCTCTCTCTCTCTCTCTCTCTCTCCTCTCTCTCTCCTCTCTCTCTCTCTCCCCTTTCTCTCTCTCTCTCTCTCTCTCTCTCTCTCTCTTCTCTCTCTCTCTTCTCTCTCTCCCCCCTTTCTCTCTCTCTCTCTATCTTTCTCTCCCCTTTCTCTCTCTCTCCCTCCCCCCTTTCTCTCTCTCTCTCCCCTTTCTCTCTCTCCCT
>OY759275.1:32612087-32838812 GCA_963662155.1 Lamellibrachia columna | reverse complement strand
AAGAAATAATGATATGTCTTTTCCCGTCACCACACACAAGCTAGCTGCACTATCAAAGTTAATTCAATGTAATAGAGGAGAGAGCATGTAAGTCTACATTTCTGTTCTCTCCATTTTCAACACAAGATTTTAGTACAATATGATTGTAATTACCCTGGTCGCACAATGTATTATATCTTTTTATATGCATGATTTAAATGAGTATTGTATTGATTGTGTGTATATATATTTTGCATTAACATGAATCAAACTATGAACACTACATTATATGTAATCATTACATTACATGAATCATACTATGAACACTACATTATATGTAATCATTACATTACATAATGTTGGAAACAAACTATTGTTATTATGTTATCATTATATTATCATTATTATATTATCTTACTATTATTATTCTAGTGAGCACTAACCAGAGAAAGTGATACTGGAGGCATCCACGCTGTAGTCACCAAGTTTACCACCGTTGTTGTTGACACTGTTGACAAGTATATGTTGTAGCACATCGGTGTTGGTGACACTGTCCAGATGTAGAATGAAGTCAACCACGACGCTGCCCTTGCTGTCATAACAGAGTACACCGTATTATACAAGGAAATCGGAAATGCCTATTAGACCCAAAATTATACAACAATATTATTACAGCACTTAAGAACAGTATCGTTCAAAACAAATTCTAAGTATAAATTCACATATCCTAATAATATATAAAGTGCACTAATGAATTTAATTTGATTAATAAAAAACTGATTACTTTACTTATTTTATTGGTATAGTAGCAGCCACTTTAATGAATTACACTAAATAAAAATTAACACCGTTACACACTTTCCATGAAAAACACACATATGCATCCATTATCAATCAAAATGATACAACAATGAGATTAAGAGAATATCAAACAGAAGATTTTAAGACATTAACTTCTCACAGAGGATGATAAATGAATGGAACACATTACCTACTGATTGTGTAAATGCTAGCCGCTGTGTGAATATGCTTTTAAAAAATTTACATATATCTCATACAGACAGGTTTAATATAGGTTACACATGTGTTCAACTGTTGGACTCTCGTTAAGGCGTCGCTTGGGTCTAAACGCGTTTTATTTTCTTATTTCATTATCACTGAACCTACAGAGCTGAAACTTTCATAGATTGCAAGTCCAGGTAAGAGTAATGCTGTGAAATTTTTTCAGAAAGTTTCATACATATTTTCCCACGGTATGCAGCCATCTTGGATTGAATGTTGCGTGTGACTTATATCAGTAACCATTGGATTTAGAGGACTCAAATTTGGTGTGTAGTTACTCCACATAATCCCAATGAAAACAGTCAGTTGACTTTCCAAGTTTTCAAAAAACTTTTGTTTTCATGATTTTTTTACATCTGAATGTATTTTTTCATCATGAAGTTTTACATTGATGGTTCATTATATAAAATATAAATAATGTTTTCTAAAAAGTTACTACATAGTTTTCAAGAGCATACTATCAAGAAACACTGTAGAAAGTTTCAAGTAATTCTGTCAAACAATAGCAGAGATAAGTGACACGGGAGGCAGTAGGTGTGAGGGAAAACATGTTTTTGAGAAAATCGTGTTCAAAGTTTATGTACATTGGCACATACATTTCAACATCTGAAAAGAAACCTAGATGATTGAAACTTTGCATACATATTACTGAATGTATAATCTATCAAAAGGCAAAGTTAAGAGTCATTGGCATTGTAAAATAAATTTCACACAAGTCCCGAGTACCCGACACCCATGTCCATCGTTGCCGACACAGCTGATCTCACCACGACAAATGGGACATTCGTCGCCTGAGTCCCATCGATACAGTCTGATGACAGTTGCATTGATGACCTTGTCGCAACTGGTGCAGAAAGTCTCGAGGCCACACACCATGCCGAGGGTGCGGTGCGGTCGACAGCTGGGGTGGAGAGTGTATGCTTCCTACACAACGTGCATAGCAGGTTCGCAACAAGTGATGGCAACACGGCACAGCATACAAGTACTGTTGAAAGATCTCCATCAGCATCTGTCTCATCCTCAACCAGGAATCGCGGGACACCTATCTCCTCCAGAAGATCTGCATAACCAAACTTCCGTTCAGTGACAGACAGTCTCCGAGACGGATCAGCTGGTACTGTTGATGACCGCCTTGATGCCTGGAAAAAATACACAATATAAATGTATTTCATGAACAAAAAGTATCCAAGACATGTTCAACAACAAAAGCCCCCCCCCTTACTACGTATGCAGGGGTATGGCATTGAATGCAATTTATTTTATTGGCATTGCCATATTATACACACACACCCGCGCGCGTGTGTGTATATAGGCTATGTATACAATAATTACCAGGGCAAATTGTAGTAATATAATAAACCATAGTTACAACTCTGCTTCTGATGTGCCTGGATGGCCCCTGGGCCTGAATGTCAACACAACCACGAACATCAACAGCATGAACTAGATCAGCGTCAAATCGTTTATACAGTAATAGTTATGCCACAAAGGCGATGTTTGGATAAAACGCAAGTGAACATATGAAATATCAGAATTAAACTTACACTGCGTGCCATTCTCGCTGGCACCACGGACGGTGATGGTCGAAGAAGACGAAGTTGTCGCCGCAGGTTCATTGACAAATTCAACCCTCGATGCCTTCGCATCACGCGCTAACTGCAACGATGCAAACTTTCGCTGCCTCCCAGTACCGTAACCGCCCACTCGCTTTCGACCAAACGGCATAATGTCGTTTTACAAAGCGATATAAATGAACGAAACTCATGGGATAAAAAAGTCGATCGAATCGAACGTAGCTGGTATTTCAAGCTGACGTCAGAGGATGGAAATTAGTATTACAACCAATTAGAGCGCTTGATTTGAGGGAATCCGACATCACGTGGTGATGTCCGGCGAATCGTCGTGGCATTCCCCATTCCTTTGTCACCGAGATGGTTCAGAGGCGGTCATTTATAGTCGGAATTACTCGGATACCTCCGGGCACATTTTAAAACTGTTTGTACCATCATACAGAGCGAAAATGGGGCTTTCCCGTGATATGCGCCATGTTGGAATGGCAGCGTTTTCCGGCATGCAATGGCTCGCGGAAAATCACCTAATGTCCCATTAGTCTCGGTTCATTTGACATAAACAAAGACTTAGCAATGATAGGCATCATACAAAAGACACGTTTTATGACAGAAAAGTGTTTATTTCGACAGTGCAACTTACATGAATGGCAAGTTGAATAATATTTATACACGGAAATAGCAACAACTCGAAATTCATTTTATTGTCAAAAATCCGTCAAATCCGACCCGAGTCTCCCGTTAAGTCAGCCAATGCATTTAAATATTATGCAGAAATCACCGTTGCTTCATGTCCAGTGACACTCACGTGAAGAAGATGTTGGTCATGTCAATCACACTGCCACCTACTGTTGAGTTCCGGAACACAGCCAATACCTGAACATAATCAATCAACCCATGTGGATTACAAAATGCGGATTACAATGTTAATTTATTTTTAAATAACGCTTGTACCATTCTGAAACTAGTCTAGTTTTAACATCAATCGAAGGCTAAGTTGAAGGAGAGAACAAGCCAGCACGAAGGCGAACCGCAAGACAGCCCAGACAACTTCGATCATCTAATTCTAATTTACTTTTACAAATGTCGGAACTAGACCTTTCTCAGATGCCGCAATGATTCTGGAACTCACTCCCTGTTAGCGTTAAGTCTGTAGGAAACATAATAACATTTGCCATACACTAAAAATCTACCTATCTAAACTCACTTAACCTCCATAGGCTCCTCAACGTATCACTCCAACTGTTTATAACTGGAACTGCTAATTAATTAGAAACTGCCTTACCCCTTTTGCTTTGGTCCTCTGCTGAGCTTGGGCTTCCCGAGGATTTTAATGCAATAGAAGTGTTATATATTATATCAATACGAGGTAGTGGACAACTGGAGGCCTGCATATTGCATGATGGCGAGAACGTGGCAGGAGGATATATACGGCCCCCATGGGCTGTGGCTGATATGAAGACAACTACTGCTTCAAAACACATACATATTCTACCTGATTTACATTTGTAAAGGCTGACACTAGGGCTGTTAACAAAACACATGTTCAACACCCCGTATGCTAACAGGAAGGTTTTGGTTTAGCAATAACACTCGGGCTATGGGGACAGGATATATTAATAGGTTCTCCTACTAGAAAGATCTAGAAACAATCACACAAAGAAGTTACCTCTGCCTTGACATCACTTGAGAGACTCTTGTACTTGGTGCTACTGACATCGGCCAGTTCTGCCTCATATGTCTCACTGGTGATTCTCATGTGGCCTTGGTACTTGTATACATCATGCTCTGTCCCATGAATACAGAATCAATGAGAACAACATTATATATATATATATATATTATACATATATATCTATATAGATCTATATATCTATATATATCTATATATATATATTATACATATATATCTATATAGATCTATATATATATATTATATATAACAACACTAAATATATAAGTTATATATATATATATATAACAACACTAAATTCTATTTTGGCTGTGTCTGAGTTATGTATTGCATATAACATACACCTGTTTCAAAATAGTTATTATTACACCAACTTGTAACTTATACTATCTGCAATAACATATAATTGCAAGCGGATTCGATATACGCACATTAAATTCATGCTGTACCTTTCTTGAATTTTAATCTTGAATCTAAATGTTGAATTTGAATGTTGACTCTGAATGTTGAATTATTCAGCACAGGAAGTATTCAACCATGTTAGTTTAATGTACACAAACTTTATCAAACAACCAATCATTTACTTTATTAGGTACTTAATTTAATTATCAGTCATAAAATTTACAAACTGTTGTTTATCAATTAATTAGAGTATAAACATTGTAATGGACTGAGGACAAGAACCAACAGAACATGTAAATCTGGTGCCTTTTGTGTATATGATATAAGAAAGAAAACTCAGTATCTAAAAAAACTGGTTTCCACATACATAGCTGATTGGCTAATACCCGGGGAACCAAACGTGTCCAACAGACATGGAATGCTGTAAACGGTTTGCCTCCACAAAATATATCTATGTATATATCTAGGATCACAACCTGGGTGGACAACCTTGTAAACAACCTGGGTGGACAACCTTGTAAACAACCTGGGTGGACAACCTTGTAAACTACTGGAAATATGTAGGAAACCCTTAAACACACAAATCCAACCCTATTGTGAACTAGCATTGTAACTCTATCCAGGGTTGAAAAAAATCATGATTTTTTTAAGAAAAAATATTGGATTTATTTGATTTAAATCGTATTTTTTTTTATTTATTTATTTTTTTTTTAATCTGGTATATAGACATTTATATAGGTTTATATTTATAAACTCTTTCAAACGTGTTCTATTCAAATCGATTTGGGTACTTGTCTTAACAGAGGGTACATGATTTTTGCTTATATAAAGACATTAGACAATGTCCACAAGGCCTCACCCCTTGTAGTTGCATAATCTGTCTTGGAAAGGAAAGCATGCTGTGTGTCTGAGGCTGTTGCAGTGCTAATTATTGTTTGCTTAGAGGGTGGATTAGCACCTGACCAGGGCTCTGTGTACTCTAAGGGTCTCCAACCAGACTGCAAACTGGTACAGTATTAAACAATTGTAGCCCAGACTGTCTTACTTGAGTCAATATACTTAATTGGTAACAACTAGCACAAGCTCTAGGTGGACTTTAACTCAGGACTTCTGGCTTGAAAAGATACTTGCTCTGGAAGACAAGTTTGTGTGGCTTCACTGCATTCAGAAAGGGAATAGCTCAAACACACAATGTCGTAAAATATTTGACTGTCAGGCTATCTGGTGTCAATACAGCTACACAAGTGTGCGCACTTTGTGCTTTTGTATTAAAAAAACATACCCTGACCCTATCTGACTGAATGTTTTGCCCTTTTTGGGGCGATAACAGCAGCTCACGGCCATTTGTCTACACTCAAATATGGACGGGTTAGTGCTATAAACACCCCAAAAGTAGTTAAGTATTAGTTAAGTGCAGTAAACACCTAGAATCACCGTAAATTGGATGATCATAGCATGGAAACCGAGGTTCTGCCAAGTTGATGTATACTGGTTGATGCTGTTTTTGCTAAACTAAGAATATACCATTTTTACAAACATTATACATTTGCCCAAGAGATAAACATTCTAAATCACTAACAATTATATCATTAAGTGCAAACAAATTGTTAGAACTGTTGTTTGGAATTAAATACTAATAATTATCAAACGAGAAAAAAACATTTCGCAAGAAGGCGCCGTAGTGCAAAATTGCTATGCATGTTCGTAAGCCTCCCTGTATCTTAACCAGCGTATGACAAGATGCAATGCACTGAATATATAGACATAACAGGGCCATTGTTAACTTTTGTGGGATGATTATTACGAATTATAAAACACTGGGAGCTATTGCAAGAAGCTACAATAATCTTATTAAAGATGTTCCTGCTTGTATAAGCATCATACATTTCCGCTGTGACTGGTAGTTTCCGAAGCCTCTAGTCGTCCGTGCAGCAGCACATGTATGCCTTGTCACAACCAGCAAGGCTGTCTGAGGTAAGTCAGCAGTATAGAGCTCCTGACCCACAGGAGTTCCTCTCTGTGTCGGCCAACAAGGCGGGACTTCTGAGCGTTCTCTGTGAGACACCGAGCAAGGAAGAGCAGCTAGTACCAACCATGGGTTTGAGTTGTCTGTATCTTGGTGGTGACTTCAAGGAAGAAAGTAAGAGCATATTGGCTACACAGGGTTCAGTCACAGATGTGTCTGACCTGGGGTCCACTCAACAGGAAGCAGACACCAGAGTAATTATTCACACTTTGTCTAGAATGAAGACGTGGAATGAGTGATAATCCATGCAAACGACACTGTCATATGCGTATATTACGCTTCTACACTGTTGAAAGATCTGCCAGAACTGTTGGTTCGAAAACTTCGAACTGCACCAGATAACTACCTACCCATCCATGAGATGTGTGCTGCACAGGGACCTGCACAATGTCATTCACTTCCCTTCCTTCACAGCCTTAGTGGACGAGATACAACCAGCTATTCATGCTTTACTGGTAAGAAGGTGTGGCTGAATTGCAGCGAGACAACAGACATCTCTGCATTGGAGAACTTCGCCACTGAAGACCAGGATCACATCACACTAGAGTTCAAAGTTTCTGAACAAGTCAACGCTGCTGAAGCTGATACCACCAACAGAATATGCTTTTCTTCTGCATTTGACACATGCGGCTTCTGCGACTATGATAGATAAGAGTGTTCATGACTGTAAACCCATCATCCCACCGAATGAAGAATATGGGTGGGTTCTGGATAATGGTAAGCTTGTCCCAGTGGCATCAACACAAACTGCTTGCCCACTGCAGATGACCGAGACCATATCCTGTGGATGTAATAAGGATACAACAGGAACTGTATAGCATTGCATGTTACATACAACCTCCACGTCTACTTGCACCATTAATCTGTATTTAGCTACCTGGCTATAGGCCCAACGTGGACAGAAAGAAATGACCAAAACTTCTACTGGGGTTGATTCCCATACATTTGTGACGAGTAACAATTTGCCACATTTACCTGCCCCAGTGACTGATCCAACATCCACGGTATAGTTCCCGAATGTTCCGTTCCTTCCTTCAGTTTTGATGCTGTTTAGAATAGCATCAAGTGTCTCAGATGCTTTGTGTTTCTCTACGAGCACCTTGTAATCCACCACAATGCTGCCTGACCTGAAGAACAAATTCTACATCAAAATATCCACATGCACATTAACAAACAGACAAAATTTATTAAAGCTGCCTGCGTGATTCAATTTTTCCATCATCTCACTTCAGGTTCATTTCACACAAAAATTAACCAATATAACATCAACCAAGACGTGCTACCTCGTTTTTGAAAATGTTATTTATTTAATTGTAATGAAATCACTGGACAAACTATTAAACTAATTTTTATTCAGCCAAACTGAAATTCAATGGAAAAATGGCAAAAAGGGCTATATGTACCTCACCTATTCGCAAGTTACCTGATGTGAAGAATATCTAAGTCAATTCTTTCATTAATTTTTACCAAATATATGCACTCTATTTGACTGTGCCTATTACTTAATCTATTCACACATTACACATTTGAACGTGAACGAACCTGATTCACAATGGGCTAAATGAACTGTTGAGGCAGGTTCAAGGGGAGACATGGCATCTCTATGTGATTTAATTTACATAGTTAGTGCAATGTTTTATACCAAAACTGTAGAGTGGGTCTTACTGATTAAAACATATCTTGAACTTTTTCTGTCAGATCCATTTCCATGGCAACAAACAAAATATGAAGGAACTATAGCCCATGTAAAATATAACGCTTAAAAAAGTAATGGCTATTTTATAATAATACTTTTACTCACCATTTGCTTAATTAACTTTGCAAGTTCTAAAAAAAAATTCCTACATTATGAATATTTTTCTTCTGAATTTTCAAAGTTATGATATTCTAAATGCAACGTTTATCAACACATTTTATAAACTATCCCTAAGATATTGCAAACATGTTTTAGAAAATGTTTAGAGTATATGCAGGTGAACACAACAATGCAAACGAGATGGCCATATCATTTTAAATTCCAGAGTGTTGTAATTTCTTTTGCCAAAATGTCATTTCTTGTCAATGGCCATCAAAGATTGAATAATGGCAGTGATTGCATGATTGATGCAAGCTTTATCCATGACTAAAAATAAATTAGAGATATGTCATTGTTATTAAAGTGAACTATATTGATAGTAAACATAAAAGCTATTGTAATATAGAGGAAACACATTTTCAGTAATTTTTTCAAAAACACAATTCTAGCTGCCATATCGCCCCTTTTTTAAATAAACAATATTTACCCAAAATAAACAACATGGAAGTGGGTTCAACCACATGATTATGAATGACAAGTTACATAGATTCAAGATAACAACAATTAACAGTATTTGTTAAATGGATAATAATTACCTGAACTCAACATTAACGATGTTGAAGTAGATTTGTCCAAGCAACTTCAATACAGCTTCCATCAGCTAAACAGAACCATTGATATCGTTCTTAAAATACATTTCTATGTAATAATTTACATGAAAATTTATATTCCATCTGTATGCAACATTTTTATAGTTATAATATGAAACAAAAAGGCTTTGATATGCGTGGTGCAGTAGTTCCACAGAATATTAACACTACAATACAATACAATATAATACGGTCTTCAGGGACAAAGAGGAGAGCAACAATACAATAAAGACAATTTCTGAGCTCAGAAGTATGTCAAAACCAATGCCTCTAATCAGTTTTACAATTACAATTCCTCAACAATACGTTACAATACAATAAATATTTCATAAAACTGGACAAATATTAGCACGTAAGTTGTTACCAGACTCTGCAAAATTCACATTAAAGGAAGTTTAGCAACCTCTTACAGTCATGATTGCTTAATGGAGTTTTCGAGACCTTCTAGGTCCCTTAGTCAGCATCAAACTGAGCTGGAGAGTAGTTCAGTCTGACGCAGACGAAGGGACCAAGAAGATCTGGACAGATTTGTAGAGTAAAACAAATGTAGACTCCAAAAGGCATCAAAATTTCTTTAATAGAACAAATATTATTTATAAATGGTGCACTATTTCGCATTTGTAACCTAATCTTAACAAACAGTTTGATGAGGGACTCTGAGCTAGCACTGTGGGTAAGGAAGTGGTCATGCGTACCGTGTTGATGACAGCTGCTTTGAGTTCTTTGTAGGCAGGAGATAACTTGTCCACCAGGCTTTTGATGAATACAAGACCAATCAGTCTGACACTGATGGACAGGCGGGACTGTTTCTCTTGTGGGATTGCAAGAGTTGTAGTCGTTGGCTTTGTTGTTGTAGTGGGTTGACCTGTAGTCGTTGGCTTTGTTGTTGTAGTGGGTTGACCTGTAAGCATGTTATTTTACAGGGTACTTTCTATCAGCTTCAAGTGCATATAGCAAACCACCGGAATGTCAGTTCAGTGGGGAATGATGCAAAATCTGCCTACACTATTCTCTTAAGTTCTTAATTGTTGCAATAGATAACTAGACGTGCCTTAATTACCCCATTAATACAAACAGTCGTTTTTATCAAAGAGCGTATACTTTTGTTACGATCATCAGGTAATTTGCAAACGAATGAATAGTCTTATGTTATAGTATAATTACAGAGGTGCTATACGTATTTTTGCTCTTTTTTCATCGAATTTTGGCTAAGCAGAACCAAAGTTAATTTCATAGTTTGTCACATAACTTCATTAAAACTAAACAAAAAAATTTGCACAATGAACTAGGATGTTGAAGCCGATACTAAATAGATTAGATGTTCGGCTCTGGTGCTTGTATCCTTCATGAATTGATGATTTGATGCTGCAATGCCTACCTGCTGTTGAGATGTCAGGCATCATGGGGGCAGCTGAAAACGAATAAGCAAAGTGACAATATCATATGTTCATTGAACCTGTTTTTTATGTCAAATTGTTACCATTGGGAAAATGTTATTCAGAAATCCAGTAAGTGTTTGGAAAGAAAACAGATGTGTATAGTTACTATCCTAATTAAAGCTGCCTCTACAATTCATTCACAGTCTGTTTCATAAAACCAAGAGTGTGCACTTTTATTAGATCATTGAAAGATCAGTAAATTGCAAAAGTATGAATAACCATAAGTCAATGTATATAGAGGCGGGCTACAAATAGCCTTAAATCAATGTATGTACACACGGGCTACAAATAGCCTTAAGTCAATGCATGTAGAGGTGGGCTACAGGAAGCCTTATGTCAATGTATGTTGAGGTGGGTTACAAATAGCCTTATGTCAATGTATGTAGAGGCGGGCTACAAATAGCCTTAAATCAATGTGTGTACACGCGGGCTACAAATAGCCTTAAGTCAATGTATGTAGAGGCAGGCTACAGGAAGCCTTATATCAATGTATGTAGAGGTGGGCTACAGAAAGCCTTAAGTCAATGTATGTAGAGGCGGGCTACAAATAGCCTTATGTCAATGTATGTAGAGGTGGGCTACAGACAACGAAAACAAGATGAACGAAAAATCAAAAGGCAGCTTTATGTGCTGATGAAATAATTATAAATGTGATCTTACCAACAGTTGTTGTTGTTGTTTGGTTGTTACCACAGCAACAAGACTTGACCTGAGGTATGAGATGCCCCATGAGGTCAAGGATGACAGTCAGCGACTCCGTTTTACTGCCTGGGGTGACACCTGGTGTTGTGGTCAGAGTCGGAAATGCTGGACCTAGAATGACAAACACATTACGAAGTGGGCTGACACCATGATGACAGGAGACTTCTACAGATGACAAAATGATTGAGAAACATAAATGACACTCTCACATCAACATTAGGTGTTCACACATGATTGTTCGGTGATGACAGTCACATCAACATCAGCTGATGACACTGTCACATGAATGTCACTTGATGACACCGTCACATCAACAATAGCTGATGACATTGTCACATTACTGTTGGGTGATGACATTGTCATGTGAATGTCGGATGAAGATATTGTCACATGAATGTGGGGTGATGATATTGTCACATGAATGTCGAATGATATATTGTCTCATGAATGTCGATATGGTTACAGCATTACAATATCTAGTTGCGGGACTGTCTTAGTGTCAAAAATGTTGAATCAACATCACATTTTTTAGCATCATAATAAAAGAAAGCTTTACTGTTTTTTTATATATTCCAAAAGCCTACGCAAGAATATTTTTATATTTCCTTAGAACAAAATCTCAAGAGCAGTAGTATAAACATGATGATAAAAAGGAAATGATAAAATGACACAAATACAGTTGCTATCATTCTATAATGATAAAAGGGTAAGTTGATCAAACAAACCATCATTCTACAGATTAGAAGCCAAGGAATTCCAAAAAATGTACAGTGACGCAGGACAGCCCTTCAACCAGAAACAACAGCGTACATGGTTACATGGACTGATGAAATTATTACGAATAAGAAGAATCTTACCATCACTATTTGTTGGTGTAGTCGACGTTGGGTTTTTGGGTTTATCACAGCCACAGCAGTTCTGGAGTTTTGGCAGAAGATCATCCATGATATCAAGAACAGAGGAAAGTATCTCTGACCGGTCACTGGGAGTGGCTGGAGTCACACTTGTTGACACGCCTGGAGTGGTCACCACAGCGGTGCTTTTCGCCGTAGTTGTTGTGATCCCTGGACTGGTTACTACAGTGGTACTCTTCACCGTGCTCTTTGTCGGAGTAGTAGTAGCAGTAGTTGTTGTTGTTGGTGTCAGTGAGTTATCAGAGTGTAAAGTTGTAGTCAGACCCACTGTTATTCAGAAATCCAGTAAGTGTTTGGAAAGAAAACATGTGTATAGTTACTATCCTAATTAAAGCTGCCTCTACAATTCATTCACAGTCTGTTTCATAAAACCAAGAGTGTGCACTTTTATTAGATCATTGAAAGATCAGTAAATTGCAAAAGTATGAATAACCGTAAGTCAATGTATATAGAGGCGGGCTACAAATAGCCTTAAATCAATGTATGTACACACGGGCTACAAATAGCCTTAAGTCAATGCATGTAGAGGTGGGCTACAGGAAGCCTTATGTCAATGTATGTTGAGGTGGGTTACAAATAGCCTTATGTCAATGTATGTAGAGGCGGGCTACAAATAGCCTTAAGTCAATGTATGTAGAGGCAGGCTACAGGAAGCCTTATATCAATGTATGTAGAGGTGGGCTACAGAAAGCCTTAAGTCAATGTATGTAGAGACCGGCTACAAATAGCCTTATGTCAATGTATGTAGAGGTGGGCTACAGACAACGAAAACAAGATGAACGAAAAATCAAAAGGCAGCTTTATGTGCTGATGAAATAATTGTAAATGTGATCTTACCAACAGTTGTTGTTGTTGTTTGGTTGTTACTACAGCAACAATACTTGACCTGAGGCATGAGATGCCCCATGAGGTCAAGGATGACAGTCAGCGACTCCATTTTACTGCCCGGGGTGACACCTGGTGTTGTGGTCAGAGTCGGAAATGCTGGACCTAGAATGACAAACACATTACGAAGTGGGCTGACACCATGATGACAGGAGACTTCTACAGATGACAAAATGATTGAGAAACATAAATGACACTCTCACATCTACATTAGGTGTTCACACATGATTGTTCGGTGATGACAGTTACATCAACATCAGCTGATGACACTGTCACATGAATGTGACTTGATGACACCGTCACATCAACAATAGCTGATGACATTGTCACATGACTGTTGGGTGATGACATTGTCATGTGAATGTCGGATGAAGATATTGTCACATGAATGTGGGGTGATGATATTGTCACATGAATGTCGAATGATATATTGTCTCATGAATGTCGATATGGTTACAGCATTACAATATGTAGTTGCGGACTGTCTTAGTGTCAAAAATGTTGAATCAACATCACATTTTTTAGCATCATATAATAAAAGAAAGCTTTACTGTTTTTTTATATATTCCAAAAGCCTACGCAAGAATATTTTTATATTTCCTTAGAACAAAATCTCAAGAGCAGTAGTATAAACATGATGATAAAAAGGAAATGATAAAATGACACAAATACAGTTGCTATCATTCTATAATGATAAAAGGGCAAGTTGATCAAACAAACCATCATTCTACAGATTAGAAGCCAAGGAATTCCAAAAAATGTACAGTGACGCAGGACAGCCATTCAACCAGAAACAACAGCGTACATGGTTACATGGACTGATGAAATTATTACGAATAAGAAGAATCTTACCATCACTATTTGTTGGTGTAGTCGACGTTGGGTTTTTGGGTTTATCACAGCCACAGCAGTTCTGGAGTTTTGGCAGAAGATCATCCATGATATCAAGAACAGAGGAAAGTATCTCTGACCGGTCACTGGGAGTGGCTGGAGTCACACTTGTTGACACGCCTGGAGTGGTCACCACAGCGGTGCTTTTCGCCGTAGTTGTTGTGATCCCTGGACTGGTTACTACAGTGGTACTCTTCACCGTGCTCTTTGTCGGAGTAGTAGTAGCAGTAGTTGTTGTTGTTGGTGTCAGTGAGTTATCAGAGTGTAAAGTTGTAGTCAGACCCACTGTTATTCAGAAATCCAGTAAGTGTTTGGAAAGAAAACATGTGTATAGTTACTATCCTAATTAAAGCTGCCTCTACAATTCATTCACAGTCTGTTTCATAAAACCAAGAGTGTGCACTTTTATTAGATCATTGAAAGATCAGTAAATTGCAAAAGTATGAATAACCGTAAGTCAATGTATATAGAGGCGGGCTACAAATAGCCTTAAATCAATGTATGTACACACGGGCTACAAATAGCCTTAAGTCAATGCATGTAGAGGTGGGCTACAGGAAGCCTTATGTCAATGTATGTTGAGGTGGGTTACAAATAGCCTTATGTCAATGTATGTAGAGGCGGGCTACAAATAGCCTTAAGTCAATGTATGTAGAGGCAGGCTACAGGAAGCCTTATATCAATGTATGTAGAGGTGGGCTACAGAAAGCCTTAAGTCAATGTATGTAGAGACCGGCTACAAATAGCCTTATGTCAATGTATGTAGAGGTGGGCTACAGACAACGAAAACAAGATGAACGAAAAATCAAAAGGCAGCTTTATGTGCTGATGAAATAATTGTAAATGTGATCTTACCAACAGTTGTTGTTGTTGTTTGGTTGTTACTACAGCAACAATACTTGACCTGAGGCATGAGATGCCCCATGAGGTCAAGGATGACAGTCAGCGACTCCATTTTACTGCCCGGGGTGACACCTGGTGTTGTGGTCAGAGTCGGAAATGCTGGACCTAGAATGACAAACACATTACGAAGTGGGCTGACACCATGATGACAGGAGACTTCTACAGATGACAAAATGATTGAGAAACATAAATGACACTCTCACATCTACATTAGGTGTTCACACATGATTGTTCGGTGATGACAGTTACATCAACATCAGCTGATGACACTGTCACATGAATGTGACTTGATGACACCGTCACATCAACAATAGCTGATGACATTGTCACATGACTGTTGGGTGATGACATTGTCATGTGAATGTCGGATGAAGATATTGTCACATGAATGTGGGGTGATGATATTGTCACATGAATGTCGAATGATATATTGTCTCATGAATGTCGATATGGTTACAGCATTACAATATGTAGTTGCGGACTGTCTTAGTGTCAAAAATGTTGAATCAACATCACATTTTTTAGCATCATATAATAAAAGAAAGCTTTACTGTTTTTTTATATATTCCAAAAGCCTACGCAAGAATATTTTTATATTTCCTTAGAACAAAATCTCAAGAGCAGTAGTATAAACATGATGATAAAAAGGAAATGATAAAATGACACAAATACAGTTGCTATCATTCTATAATGATAAAAGGGCAAGTTGATCAAACAAACCATCATTCTACAGATTAGAAGCCAAGGAATTCCAAAAAATGTACAGTGACGCAGGACAGCCATTCAACCAGAAACAACAGCGTACATGGTTACATGGACTGATGAAATTATTACGAATAAGAAGAATCTTACCATCACTATTTGTTGGTGTAGTCGACATTGGGTTTTTGGGTTTATCACAGCCACAGCAGTTCTGGAGTTTTGGCAGAAGATCATCCATGATATCAAGAACAGAGGAAAGTATCTCTGACCGGTCACTGGGAGTGGCTGGAGTCACACTTGTTGACACGCCTGGAGTGGTCACCACAGCGGTGCTTTTCGCCGTAGTTGTTGTGATCCCTGGACTGGTTACTACAGTGGTACTCTTCACCGTGCTCTTTGTCGGAGTAGTAGAAGTAGTAGTTGTTGGTGTCAGTGAGTTATCAGGGTCTAAAGTTGTAGTCAGACCCACTGCTGGTGTTTGATCGACCGGTGGCTTTGTCCCGACTAAAACAAGACATGCAAAACTAAGGGGCCGTTCCCAATTTTGGATGTTTACCTATTTGTACAAAACATTTTTAGTACCCCGCCCCCTCCCCGAATAAGTACTTTAAAATGTTGATAAGATCCCAGATTGTAAAGCAATAGTAGTTCCGTAATAGTGGTCATATTTCACATGCGACCGACATTAATTTTAATTAGTACGCATGCCTTGACGCCCCTCCCATTAGTACATTCTATGTTAATAGGTGAATGTCAACAATTGTGAACTGTCTCTACCCGGTAATACAACTCATGCCACAAATATTGTTTTTATTCCCTATTTAGCTGTTTTCAAACTCCATGGTTGTAAATCAAATAAACTTGTTATATAGACTTTGTGAAGCCATCTACACATGACTTATTTTAATTATATAGATTTATTATTATGTAAAGATTTTTATGAAACCATTTATATATGAAGCTTGTATGCCGTATGAATGATAGTTCATACAGTATGAATGCTTCATGAAAATGGCATCCTGGAGAACACCATAGCAAACAAATCTAAACAATTATATAGACGTGTATATCTTTCTATAGAATTCTACAGAGCATAGTAGAATATTGTAGGGAATGCTATACAATACTACCAATTCTATAGAAATGTCTGCAAAAATCCTTTAGAATATTATATAAAAAATCCTATAGAATATTCTATAACAAATTCTATACAATATTTTCTGAATTCTACACAAAGGCTCTGCAAAAATCCTACGGAATATTTTATAAAAATTCTACAGATTTTTTGGCTAAGGGACTGCATGAACAGTAATGTATTAGAGTGATGGAGACTCACTGTCGACAGGATTGGCAGGCAGATATTTGTTGCAGGCATAGCCCTGGCAGCAGTACACGCAGTACGACTGGTCATTCTGTCCAGGACAGTTATTCACATTGCCAGCTGCATTGTTCTCACAAGCCTGTAGCTGCTTACATCCTTTCATGATGTGAGCCATACCATTGCTGTGTCGCAGCTCTGACTGACAGGACTCCTGCAAGTGATAAAGGTTGGGTAAAGGTAAGTTCTTATATAGGTTGGTATCCAGTCTGTATGACCGTTTAAAGCACTTTACATTTCACCCCCCCCCCCCCGGCAGACATGTTCATTCCAACACCAAATGGACTTCTCTGGAAAGCATTCAGCCTCGATGCAATTACTGCACAAAGACTATAGTATGATATTCTAACCACAATGCCACCGCACCCTACATGAAATAGTTCAGTTATATACGGTGAATTCAGAACTGAACCAACAGCCTGGTGGTAACAGAGATCCATAAGACCGCAAATGAACCCATACACGATTATCTATTCCTGATGGTTTACCTAGCACACAAAGAAGGAGCTCGCTCATCTGGATGCAGTGTTTTGAACTGAGGATCACAAACATATCCCGTAATACAAATAATCTTGTTCAAAATTAACAAAATCATAAGGAATGTCTCCCACACCCATAACACCATCAAATTTAAGAACATTTCTATGATTTTTGGTTAAATTGTAGGAGTTGACAAATATGATGTGGAAACAGAGGGGGGTGTAAATGGATAACGCACCTCGTTACTTTCACATTCCACCAGGTCTCCTTCATTGCATTCCTCATTCGTAGCTGCGCTGTTGCACGTGTAACACCATTGTCCTGTTTGTTCTACAACACATTGCTCTCATTTAAGCCATGTAAGGCATTGCTGTGATAACAGTGCACACAAATCAGTTCAGTCTTGACTGCATGTGCACACTTACCCACACACGCATGCATGCGGGCAGTTGTTTTGATTTTGATAGCTCACAATGAAATCATAATCACAATGCACATATATAAACTATCCTTACAGCATCAATGCAGGTCAAATAACTAAAACAATACAAAAATAATAAAACATAGTTATTAAAAAAGGTTCAGTATGATTTATGAAGAGAGTTTAGGAGCTACATGCACCAAGATCGATACGTTCGGTTTCACATGAAAAGGTCAAGTATTATATATAAAAACTAATTTGTATCCTTCCTCAACTAATTTTTTTTTGCTTTTCTCTTTTCAGAATCATTTCTTGATAAATAAAACCTATAGATCAAGTATCCACTACAAATTGCCAGCTCATTTTGAAGAAATCATCGGATAAACTGGTAAATTATTTTCAACTGGGCCCAGTCAAAATTCTGCCAAAATTTTAAAATTCTTTTGATGATTTTTAACAAAAGTACACACTCTTATTAAATCAATTCCATGTGTTATTTTTTAAAAATGAATAAAAGTTAATAAAAATTTTTTTTAACAAAAGTACCCACCTTTTTTTAAAATAAATTCCACATGTTATTTAAAGTATTCACGCAATACATACAGTGTATTTGAACATAAACAAACCTGATTTGCGATGGGCTAAATCAATTCAGGAGGGAGTATTAAGCATATGATATATCGGGTAGGTTTAAAACTAAATCAATTCAGGAGGGAGTATTAAGCATATGATATATCGGGTAGGTTTATAACTATTTGACAATAATATTAAATTACTCTGTTCATATAAAAACAAGTCAGTATGAACTCGATCCTATCATTTGATCTATCAAATGTTAAATAATTGTCACAATTAACGTAAAACGACTACAGGAATGAGTTGTATGTTTAATGGTTACAAACCACACCTGTTTCTGATTTGTCCAGAGGAGTGGTGCTCTTTGTTGTATCAATGGTGCTTTTTGTCGTCACCACTGACACTGACGAATCATTCGCTTTGATTTTATCCTGACAGCAACATGACTCAACTTCTGCGATCATGTTGTCAACATTGTCGAGGAGCCATTGCAAGGATATGGTTTGGGCAGACGGTGTTGGGGGCACGGCAGGGGGAGTGGGAGGGGTGCTTGGTGCCGTTGCATCACATTCCAATCCCGTGCAACACCCCGTAACGATGTCTGACATTGTCCGATCAAACAGCTCCAAGTCCACTGTTGACACACTCGTTGCATCCACTAAAAAATTCATTAAATAATTTAATTGACAATTTTGAATAAAGGCATCCTTTTGTTGTTGTTACTGATCAGTTTTCCCTCAGTTGCTTTAACTTACCTAACTACCACATTTCAAGAACAAAGTATGTTTTTAGAGTTGTGTTCAAGTATGACAACTAGTTGACAATGGTTTATGGTGCAAAATCCCAGAGAAGTTGAGTTGGTGGCTAGAGGATAAATCTTAGAGCACTAAATTTTTTCCCAGATGACAATATATATAAGCATCATACCTTACAATAGTCAAGCTGGCTACTGAACTGATATCAACAAATCTCCCTGTGGATAGTTACACTCTAGTTTCAATATAATGTGGTAAAATATTATAATCAGTAAATGAGTTTATCTAAAAAAAAATTAGAGAATACTGTGTTGTGTTGCTAGTCCTGAGAAATCTGAAGAAAAATGTAGAATTGTTTACTTTTAAGTAACTCTGTAATACTCTGTAATCATCGAAAGAAATGACTTTGATCATTAGAACGCATAACTTGGGAAAAGTTAATATCCTTATGTTATAGCATTATGTAGACCCGGAAGCCTTTTTCGTAAAATTTTAATTGGGCCCAGTGGAACATAATTTAATTGTTTGTCCAATGATTCCGTCAAAAGTAAATAAAAAATTTGTACAAACAAACTAGCCTGTCATTGTCTATACTAGATAGATTTTACTTTTCAAGAAATGAGAACGCAGTGAGATGAGCGAAAAAAATCAAACTGAGGGGGAGTTTTAAGTAAAAGATAACCATTTTGCATCTGAATCAAGGACCAACTAAACTGTGCATGTTCATGATTGCCTAAGGCTAAGCCTAAGGCCTAGGCACAGATCCTGCTTCTAGGGTGTTAGCTTCAACCCAGATGTATGCACATATCAATAACAATAACATGTGCCATGATGGTATGATGAGGTTATAAAATTATATCTTCCACAAGGATAGGAATTTGTTCCGAAAGATTACCTAAAAAAATTCAAATTCAAGATCTGGTGCAGAAGTTCATAATATGCTCAAATCACGAATATGGTACACAAGGGATCGCCAGTAGATATTATCTACTCAGTGTTAGATTTTCAGAAAGCTTTTGACAAAAAGTGCCACATCAAAGATTACTAATTAAATTAAAAGCCCATGCCCATGGACATGGTATCGGGGATGGCATAACTGACTGGATAGAACAATGGCCGACTGACATAAGACAGCGTGTTGTAGTAGATGGGGAGGTTTCAAAGTGGAAATCAGTTTTGAGTGGGGTAGCATAAGGATCAATATTAGGACCTTTATTATTGTTAATATATATCAATGCCACAATGGCAATGACTTGGACGACAATATAACGAGCAACGTACTGGAATTTGCGGATGACACAATTTTTTTTATAGAAAAGTTAACACTGATGGTGCTAAACAACAAAACGATCTAGACAAATTAGTTAAATGGTCTGAAAAACGGCATGTTTCTTCAGATTTTTTTAAACGGCATATTCTATTAAGTAGGTCAAAAACTACACCGGCCAGTATATACGGTGTAGTGTTTTACCTACTTAATAGAATATGCCGTTTAAAAAAAAATCTGAAGAAAAGTTTTGTGTAAGAGATCGATATCCCATATCACCAACGGCTACTTCATTTATTCAATACAAACAAATTATTAAAACAGTTGTTTTGAGTGAAAAACTTACGAATATAGAACGTCTGAACCATTTCGCGCGAGTCGAGGAAACCGGCAGAATTCAACCTATATTTATGGCAAGCCGTACAGACGATCTTTTTTCATTTTACCACTTTGTTCCAATTATTTCAACCTTTTATAACAACCAGGCTTGACGTAACGCTTGATAAAAAACATACACATATACTTGTTTTGAATATATAATATTAAGGCAGTACATTTTTTCTCGTATATTTAACACATTTTAATTATTCCTACTTTTATTACAAGATTGGCTTGCCATACATCTACCACAAAAAGGGCGATCATTGTCACGTGGCAAAGAACGAGACATGCGTCAGCAGACGCTCAATAATAATGTCTGGTAAGCATGCAAAGTCGGTTTTTATCAAGGTATATATATCATAGACGTGTTCCATGTTATATTATATATCAAAATATATTTTGCTCAGACAAGACTCTGTATAATTACCGGTGCAGTTTTCAACCCACGCCAGTTTTCGATCCATTGAAATCTCGCTTGATATTGCATTAGAGACGTCACAGCGATAACGTACAACGTATAACGATACAGTGTCTTGTCTAAGCAAAATATATTTTTTATATATATTATAACATGGAACACATTTATGATATACATACCTTGATAAAAACTGCCTTTGCATGCTTACCAGACATTATTATTGTGCGTCTGCTGACGCATGTCTCGTTCTTGGTCACGTGACAATAATAGCCCTTTTTGGGGTAGATGTATGGTAAGCTAGTCTTGTCATAAAAGTAGGAATAACTAATATGTGTTGAATATATGAGAAAAAATGTACTACATTAACGTTATATATTCAATGCAAATATATGTGTATGTGTTTTATAAAGCGCTATGTCAAGCCTGGTTGATAAAAAGGTTGACATAATTGGAACAAATTGGTAAAATTAAAAACGATTGTCTGTACGGCTTGCCATAAATATAAATTCCGCCGGTTTCCTCAACTAGCGCGACATGGTTCAGACGTTCAATATTCGTAAGTTTTTCACTCAAAACAACTGTTTTAATACTTGGTTTGCATTGAATAAATGAAGTAGCTTTTGCTGATTTGGTATATCGATCTCTTACACAAAATGTTTCTTAAGATTTTTTTTTAAACGGCATATTCTATTAAGTAGGTCGAAAACTACACCGACCAGTATACCGTTATTGTCGTAAACAGACACTGTGACGTCTCTAACGCGATATTTCAATGGGTCGAAAACGCGTTATTGTCGTAAACAGACACTGTGACGTCTTATATGTAATACAATATCAATATGCCATTTTCACAAAAAGCTGAAGATACTTTTGGTTTTGCGCGTGGGATCGATATTCGAAATAAGTACTAGTTGTTTCATCCATGGAGCGTGAAGAAGTTGTTAGAAAAGTTTTTTTTCAGTTAATGACATCGAACTACGGAAATGCGGTTCTCAAAACGAGGCTAGCGCCGGAATTTGCCTTAAAAGAAAGAGCCTCTTCCAAAAGGCCTCACTGTACGGTAAACTACACCGGTGACTATGTCTAAGTCAGTAAATAGCATGTGTATGAACTTTTGTCATTACAAAGACCTTTCACAATTGCTTACCAATAATCTCATACTGATATGCGTACCACCTGATTACAAAGTTTTATACAATACTCAAACAGCTTCCAAGAACGTCCACACAGTTTTGAAGAACTCCGTCACGTGCATCACGACTTCGAATAAGTTCAAATCATTCGCTAGGTGGCACTAGCGTCTAGATCAACAACCTAGCCAAAGGCGCTTTTGGACGCCATGAGTGGATTAGCATTGATTTTATTGTTGGTTTTGACAAATTGTCCCCACTGTCAGAATACATACCAACGCTGGTGTAGACCGCCATATACAATAGCAGTGTAACTAAGTGTATCTTCCTGTCCAACTTCATGGTTGCTGCACTGACTGAGCTGCCCTCTGGAAGCAACAAAAACATCATTGAGTAAGATCCGTGTAAAATTTAAATGTTAGTTATTTGAGATGAAACCACAGTCACCTTTGCCACTGGGAAATGTGTCCTCCGATATTCTTTAAACTTTAACATCACAATATACCTGAATATCAATTAACTGGCCTCCTTCGTGAAAGTTACTCTAGGCTCTACCTCGTTCTAAGAAGAAAAATGCCAAAAATGATACCGTTAAATTTTGACCCTACCAGGTAAATGATTTTGAAATGGTTTATTCTGTCGATACGTGAGCGGTCAGCAATTGCCTATTTGACCAAGGATGTTGATGCATTATGGGATACTGCCTGCGTTTGTCAAACAAGCATGTGAATATAACAGATCACCAGTTCAAAACACGTTCAAAGACAAAGGCATTCATACATAACATTGTACTGAATCAATTCAATCAATAAATCAATCATGCAATTCGCAAGATTGAAACATTTGTGCGTGTCAGGACTCAGAACCCACCGATCCTGACCGTCTGTGCAGCCTTCTTTGGTTCACATTGTCCACGTTCACATTACCTTCGTCATCATAACGCGGTTGACGGGGGTCCCTCAATGCGATCCAGAAGATTCGCTTCGATATTCATATTTACCACGGACAGTTCGCAGTTAATATCAGACATACCAATTATTCTAGAACTCACAGGTCAGTGAAAATTGTCCGAAGTATGTCCCACTAACTATAATTAATTCATCGAAAGCCGTATAAAAGTAGACTTTGTGGCTGGAGTAGCAACATTTAACAAGATTGACGACCAAGGGCAAAAGACTAGGAGGTTATGGTGCAGGAAAACAAAGATAAGATCCTAGCAGTGAAACGGATCATCCGACTGGACAAGAGAGTGCACATGGACGAGCTGGAGACAGAAGAACAAGCGGCAGCAGAGAGGGACGTCAAAAGGACTGTCTACAGCACCACCAAGACCCTTACAGGCAACAAGTACAACAAATCAACAATTGTCAAGGACAAGAACGGAAAAGTCCTGACGAAGGAGGACGAACAACTTAACATATTTTGGCCATTTCAAATGTAACTATGTTTCCAGCCTTGTTTTCTAGTATTCCGACCGTATCTCGAAAAAAAAATGTCATCACTAGAAGTGATGACGTCACCTACCTCTTACCGATTAGAAAGCAACGATTCACGAATTCCAGTAGCAGGGCGTTTGTCACGTGTAACACAGTTTGTCTTTCAAGGCAATGTTGAAAACCTATCTCTTCAAAGTGGCGTACACTGAATAACTGTGGACGTGTATATATAACAACGAGTTATAAAGTGCTTTGAACAGACCAAAGTACTGGCACAGTGCTACAGAAGACTTATTGTTATTGGCAATAGCAGTTATGGCAATCACATGCATCCATGTGGAACGACCGCGTACGTCTATGTGTTATTAAATACTAATGATAATAATACGCCTTCTATAGTGTTGCTTCAGTCTGTTGGTCTGTTCAAAGAACTTGGTCAACAGCCGTTTAGGTACCGGGTCATTGCGTACGGGTTGTGTTTGTTCACGTGCGGCACATACAGAGGGCCAAGTCTCTGGGCATACACGCACGTACGCCCCAAGTAGGTGCGTACGTCCGTCCACTCCTAAATCAACTTCTAATAGCTCAAATACGTGTTTCTTGCATTTTGATAACATTCCAAGTTGGCTAAAAAAAAGGTATGTTTTTGGCGACATTGATCTTTGCTTTTCCATGAAGGGGAAAGACGAGTCTCTTGCCTACCAAGTTACCTGCTTTGGGAAGGAGAACTCCTCTTTGATAAACTTGGTAAGATCTCCTGCTTTTTCTTCTTTTTCAAAGGTTCTTGTTTTGGAACCAAACGTTTGTATTATTAGTATTGTATTATTAGTGCTGTATACTGCCATAGCTACATTTTCTAAAAAATTACTATATGATAACATCTTATCATTGAGACGATCAACAACAAAAATCCATAATTATTACGGAAGGGTATTACCCTGTCCCATATATTCGCCTGCACGCACGCACGCACGCACGCACGCACGCACGCACGCACGCACGCACGCACGCACGCACGCACGCACGCACGCACGCATGCGCGCGCGCACACAAAGACACGCACACACGCACACACACACACACACACACACACACACACACACACACACACACACACACACACACACACACACACACACACATTGTACATACAATTTAACAATAATAATTATTATTATTAAATGTACTTGTCACATGTTTCATGCATTTAGCTATACTATTATGTGCTTGACGTGTTGCATTTTAGCTAATAGTATTACTCCTGCATGTTGCATTATTACTCCTTCGTTATTATTACTATTATTATATTTTAGCTTCTATCTTCTTGTAGCCTGGGTTACGTTACGTTTTCTGGTCACCACACCCCTAAAATCAAATTATGACCTTGCTTGTTTACAGTAGGTATACACTGTTACTACGCTTCTCACAAGAACGCGCCCAACGAAGTTATAATGCACAGCGCGAGGCACTTATTTAATGCTCTCGAACATAGTCCTACATATAATACTGTACTGTATGCGTTCCTTTCCAGTGTATGCTTAATATAATATATTTCGTTGTGTAAACGCAAATAAGCTGTATATATTGCAATGAGAGACGCGAAAATCGTTGCTGCGTTCAAGGCAGTGTTAAAGACACATCTTTTTTTTCGTGCGGCCTTTAGGGTATTTTTAATAGCAGCAAAGTTGTTTTTAAATGACAATAATTTTATTAAGGACCTTTTACTTATCTAACTTATTAACTGGTTTTAGCTCACCCTAACTTATCTTAATTTATTTGATTGGTTTTAGCTTATTTAATTGGTTAACCTAATGTAATTGATTTTATCTGATGTAATTGGTTTTATGTTATTTTAGGTTATCTGAAGTTATCTTGACTTATCTTACATATACTCTTTTTAGCGTCCTTGATCAGGTTTTTACTCGGATACACGGCGCATATTATATACCTATTTTAGTATGTATTAATTTATTTTATATTGCCAACGTGTACCTTCGTCAAGGCAAACTCTGCACCTCTGCAACAAGACAGATACAACTCACTGACGTCATTGCTGATTGTGGACGTATCAACCAGCGCGTGTTTGGACGCACTCGATCAATGTGCCATACTAATAACTAGCTTTAGAAATAGGAGTGTGGCTACATTAAAGGTCTTCATTTGTCCAGATAACAATACCTATCCGATAATACGTCCAGCATATGTTTATCTTAGCTTTCATAGAAACCACACACATTCAATTAGAGATTCCTTGCAATGCGTCGCAGAATGAGAGTAAACAACTAGGTTCAATCTAGGCCAGGTTTCTAGTAAACGCCTTTAAGTATATTTACTTGTCCAGTCATAACAAGTCAAACATTTCTCCCGTCTGTCAACTCTTGAAACCAAAAATGCACAATATCAAACATATACGTACAGTACGGACGCCCATGTGTGCGAACAGGATATTCCGATTATTATTAGTAGCAAAAATGCTTATCATCTCACGCAGCCACTTTTTATGTTTCGTGGATAAAACTTGAAACATGTCTACTATATAGTATAAAGGATTATGCCAAGTAGACGTTACATTGAAATTCAGGTTTTAATTGGTATCGCCCACGTTCGTTCAACTGCAAAAATGTGTTTGGGGCAAGTTGTTACAATTGTGTCGGGGCATGTTGTTACAACTATAACAACGCCCGGACGGTTTGTACTGATGGCTCAGCCAGCGAGTTGTATGCTGAAAATTATTGCGAGAACACAATTTATTTAACCACGAAGTGTGAAGGTTTATTTCACTTGTGAAAACTAGCGTACTTGTTTATGACCAGTGTTTTGCCTTGGATGGCAATCTTGCTAAATCTTGTTAAATTGTTATGGCACAGCCCTACATGAGTAATTAATAACCACTGTATAATATATTAAAATGTGGATATTTGTGCGTGAGTGCGTACGTGTGTGTATCATTCAATCAAGTAGAAGTCGCATTACATATATATTGCCATTCACTATTTCATACTCCATTCGATAATTTTTATTCCATTCACAATTGATTGTTATGTAAGAATCCGGGGAATAAGTCACCTTTGGTAACTAAACTTTGGTAATACTTGTTTGTCATTGTACACTATGTGCTATGGTATGTCACTGCTTGTTGTAATACTTGTTTGTCATTGTACACTGTGTGCTGTAGTATGTCACTGCTTGTTGTAATACTTGTTTGTCATTGTACAATGTGTGCTGTAGTATGTCACTGCATGTTGTAATTCTTGTTTGTCATTGTACAATGTGTACTGTGGTATGTCACTGCTTGTTGTAATACTTGTTTGTCATTGTACACTGTGTACTGTGGTATGTCACTGCTTGTTGTAATACTTGTTTGTCATTGTACACCGTGTGCTGTAGTATGTCACTGCTTATTGTAATACTTGTTTGTCATTGTACACTGTGTGCTGTGGTATGTCACTGCATGTTGTAATTCTTGTTTGTCATTGTACAATGTGTGCTGTGGTATGTCACTGCACGTTGTAATACTTGTTTGTCACTGCACGCTGTGTGCTGTGGTATGTCACTGCATGTTGTAATTCTTGTTTGTCATTGTACAATGTGTGCTGTAGTATGTCACTGCATGTTGTAATACTTGTTTGTCATTGTACACTGTGTGCTGTGGTATGTCACTGCATGTTGTAATTCTTGTTTTTCATTATACACTGTGTGCTGTGGTATGTCACTGCATGTTGTAATACTTGTTTGTCGTTGTACACTGTGTGCTGTGGTATGTCACTGCACGTTGTAATACTTGTTTGTCACTGCACGCTGTGTGCTGTGGTATGTCACTGCATGTTGTAATTCTTGTTTGTCATTGTACAATGTGTGCTGTAGTATGTCACTGCATGTTGTAATACTTGTTTGTCATTGTACACTGTGTGCTGTGGTATGTCACTGCATGTTGTAATTCTTGTTTTTCATTATACACTGTGTGCTGTGGTATGTCACTGCATGTTGTAATACTTGTTTGTCGTTGTACACTGTGTGCTGTGGTATGTCACTGCATGTTGTAATACTTGTTTGTCATTGTACACTGTGTGCTGTGGTATGTCACTGCATGTTGTAATACTTGTTTGTCACTGCACGCTGTGTGCTGTAGTATGTCACTTCATGTTGTAATACTTGTTTGTCATTGTACACTGTGTGCTGTGGTATGTCACTGCATGTTGTAATACTTGTTTGTCATTGTACAATGTGTGCTGTGGTAAGTCACTGCATGTTGTAATACTTGTTTGTCATTGTACACTGTGTGCTGTGGTATGTCACTGCATGTTGTAATACTTGTTTGTCATTGTACAATGTGTGCTGTGGTATGTCACTGCATGTTGTAATACTTGTTTGTCATTGTACAATGTGTGCTGTGGTATGTCACTGCATGTTGTAATACTTGTTTGTCACTGCATGCTGTGTACTGTGGTATGTCACTGCATGTTGTAATACTTGTTTGTCACTGCACGCTGTGTGCTGTAGTATGTCACTGCATGTTGTAATACTTGTTTGTCACTGCCCGCTGTGTGCTGTGGTATATCACTGCATGTTGTAATACTTGTTTTTCATTGTACACTGTGTGTGTGCTGTGGTAAGTAATACTTGCTTGTCATTGTACACTGTGTGCTGTTGTATGTCACTGCATGTTGTAATACTTGTTTGTCACTGCACGCTGTGTGCTGTGCACATACATTCCATGCGATGTTCGTCTTTCACGCGCTCAGTAAGACCCCCCGCAAAACAAAGTTTGCATCAGACCACCCACATTGTTAATTCGGAACTGTCTGCCAATGTGATCTGTTTGCAATGACACTACATGTCGGACGGGCTGGAAATGTTTTCGCTTCATGGTGAATACAAGACTCGATGTTGGCCACGCAAACAACAGTCTCGCTTAGCCGATTCTCGCTCGCCTTCGTGAACTCACCGAGAAGAGAGTATGTCAGATACATGGTTTACTGTTCCAGACTGCAGAGTGCGCGACAAACAGTGGCGCCACATCACGGAACATGGATAATCGAGGCTACGCGAACAAATACAACAATATTCCGCAGAGTGCAGAACATGGCGTTCAGTTGTGGTTTGCGCCAAGACATTCCACCACTCAACGCCACTGAGGGGTTCATACCTCAGTTAGACTTCCTGGTGTGTTACACACAAATGTAGGGCACAGTAATTTTAGATATGTGTAATTTTTTTTAAATCATCATCTTACATAACTGCATTTGAGCAGGCACATTTGCAAGTTTGCTGCTAGAACATGTTGACAGTGTAAATGTGGATTTTTAGATGATGTCAATAGGCGGAAGGATTTTTGGCAATTTTTTCGCCACAAGGCACGTGTGCGTAGTAATTCATGCAGAAATTGGTAAAAATTTACGGGTATGGCACGTTCAGGCATTTTAAATGAGTTAGAAGTACGACACTGACTAAACTCGATCAGCGTGTCAATGAGATGATGACAACGGCAGGTAAGAAGTTTAAGAATTTTTTATGGTCCCATTTTCTTATAATCGTGCAAAACGTTAACATGGTCGCCAATGGGAAACGTAACAGTAGGCTGAACCCTGAGTGTGCAATCGACGCGTCTGTGGCCCCAGGGGTGGGATACTAAATACACTGCCAGTATACCATACTTGAGACAAATTCCACGTTTTATGGGCATGTTTTGTGGGGTATCAAATCAAACTGATTGGGTAATTAAGGGTATATGTAACATCTCATTTCAGATGAACGTGTATTAAAACAATACACATTTTACGGGTATGGCACGGTATATATTAAAACGTAGGTTTCTCCATCAATTTATAAAGAGCAGTTGCGTGTTGGGGGGGGGGGCATGACCCTCTTTGACCTACATTTTAATGTAATCTAGTAGTATGGGTGACTTAACTAATGGGTGACTTAACTTCCCTCATTTGGCCTCCCCATTGGCCTCCTCTGCGATATCCTAGAAAACGGCACAATTTTGCTTGTAGAATTTGATTCCAATCCACGGAAAATGGATGCTGAGGTTTCCGGATTATTGGCGTCCAGGTTAACGTGATTCCACTTTACAATGCGCTGCCTCATAATTCCACACTGTTCACATGTTTGTGTTTATGTTTGCCTTCGATGGAATCCAAATTATTTAATCGACCCAAGCTTGCTGCACATATTTTGAAGGTTCTCGAATAGTGGGGTCGATTATATCGATCATTCTCATGACGCTGACTACTGTTTCAGGGGCCAGTCTGCCAAGTGGTCATCATGTGACATGGCAAACGCATTGTCGGCCCTGGGAAGAGGGCAGGGATGCTGTATCAAGGCATTATAACATTTCCAAACCAAGTTTCAGGCGTCACCTCCTGAACAGAAATAAATATGCAAATGGATGCATCCAGACGAGAAGGAATGGGAACTGGTGCAGCATGCGCTGCAGCTCGAAAATATGATGTTTGGCATAACCAGACACAATATGATGAAGTTGGGGTATGACGTCGCTGAGCGAGATGGCTTTGTTCATTGTTTTAACAAACACAAACAGCGAGCTGGAAAGGACTGGTTCTTTTCATTCATGAAAAGACATCCTAACCTTTCCATGCACAAACCCGAGGCAATGTCACTTGCTCGATCATCGGGATTCAACAAAGAAGCAGTAGGAGACTGTTGATCACTCCGTATAGTAACGATTATTACTGGTCTGCTAACAGGCAGAATTACTCAAACGACAGTCTCAATGCCAGTTGAACACGCTACGTTTATTTATAGATGGTGGGCCACTGCCCCATATAAAAGACAAACTCTGGCACAACGGAACTACGGAGACTACATAAAACACGAATCTTTAACATCCCTCTTTCTTTAAGATTATTCCCTTAATTAACTGAGGCTTTGTTACTTCTCAAAAAGTCACAACACTCCACAGGTCCCAAACTCTGCAATGCTTGAACAGTTTAGGATTAGAAACTTAGACAACAGTAACATATTTCACACATAGGGTTACTAGAGTCCTGTAATCAGTTTCCTTTCACAGTTTGTACCACTTATACATAGTCCTTCAGGTAAGTTGGTTTCTGCCTTGTCCGGACTGGTCGGGCAGATACAAGTGTTGACTCAACTGGCACACCAGGTACGATTGGTGTTGGTGGTTCATGCACTTCCCCTGTTGCTGATGGTGAAGAAATGAGTTCCTCATCTGCGACTGGGCTCACCGACACGAGTGGCTCACAGTCCTGAACTGTGACAGTTGTAGGATGGATGTGCACTCTGTTTCTGCGATACACACCACCCGATTCACCATTCACTATGTAAGCACGATCACTGTGCTTAGCTACAACTCGACCCTTTTTCCAGTGATCTTTTTCCAACTTGCGAAAGAATACTGACTGGTTTGGTTCTAACTGTGGCAAATTATGAGCGCGTTTGTCATAGTATTTCTTCACAGACTTCTGACGCTTAGCTCGCTTCGCAGGATCATAACATGATTTGGGTGAGTTGCTGACTGCTGGTAGTACTGACAGTAGTTTCCGTGAGAACATCATTTGAGCAGGACTAGCGTTAGTGTCCTGTCTTGGAGTGTTTCGCAGCTCCAAAAGTGCCAAGTACTGGTCACTACCAGTTTTCACACATTTTTCCATCATGGCTTTCACAAGCTTTACGGCGGATTCTGCCTTGCCATTCGCTTGTTGATGGTTTGGTGATGAAGTGACATGGTCAATGCCCCATGACTTCACGAATACTTCAAATTCTCTCGAGGTGAATTGAGGTCCTCCATCAGACACAATTTGTCTCGGTGTACTAAATCGAGCACACATTTTCTTCAAACTGCTCACGACTTGAGTGTTTGTTGTGGTTGTCATCATATCGACCTCGATGAAGTTGGAGAAATAGTCAGTCACAATTAAGTAATTGCGACCACTGATTTCGAACAAATCACAGCCTATTTTCTCCCATGGTACATTTCCAACCTCATGTTGTAGCAGTGTTTCCCTGCGATTTGCTGGTTTCAACTCCTGACAACTAACACAATTATCTGCCATTTGCCTCACATCGTGAGACATTCCAGGCCAAAAGATTGTCTCTCGTGCTCTACGCATCATACTGTCATAACCAAGATGTGCAGCATGAAGACGCTTCTTCATGTCTGTTCGCAGTTCACTGGGAATCACTATTCTCTCGCCCTTTAAGATTACCCCATTCTCTTGGCTTAGTGTATCCCTCACATCGAAGTATGGCCTTATCTCAGCTGGTACCTCTTGTTTGGTATCAGGCCATCCATTCACAATATACTCGGTGAGTGTTAGCATCGTGTGATCTCTAGCTGTTGCTTCTCTAATTTCGTTCATTCACTGGTCCTGAATTTTGACCGATTCCGCCATCATGATATGCATGTCCTTCTCTTCTGTGTGAAGATAAGCACGACTTAGTGTATCTGCCAAATACAACTGTACACCTTTCGCGTAGTGAAATTCGATGTCATAACGATACAGTCTCATCATCAGACTTTGCAGTCTCCTTGGCGCATGACTGAGAGGCTTGCTGAGAATTGCTGCTAATGATTTATGGTCATTGTGAACCACCACTTTCCTTCCGTATGTGTACTGGTCGAATTTCTCAAGTCCATACACAAGAGCAAGAGTTTCTTTCTCAATGCGAGCCCAATTTCTTTCGTTTGACCGTAGATTTCGTGATGCATGTTCGATTGGTTTGTCATTGTGCGTGAGAGCAGCTCCAAGACCATCTCTACTGCTGTCAACTTGCAGTACTAATGTCTCGTCTGGGTTGTAGTAAGCGAGGACTGGTGTTTCACTTAGCTTTCTCTTGAGGCGACTGAAAGCATCCTGGCATACCTGTGGCCACACAAACTCTGTGTTGCTCCTTGTCAGAGCATGGATTGGTTCTAGATCATCAGCTAAGTTTGGCGTGTAACGCGCCAAATACTGTACCAGTGACGTCTGTTGGTGCTGGCATCTCAACGATCGCCTGGACCTTCTTTTGGCTTGCCTCAATGCCATCTCTTGTGATCTTGTGGCCCAAGAATTCTACTTCTGTTTGCTTCAGAGCCATCTTTTCCTCGTTGACTCGGATATTGCATTTTCGACATCGCTCCAGGAGTATTTCCAGATTCTTGGCATGATCCCGGTCTGCCAGTTCCTGAGTTGTCCCACATCCAACAATTATGATGTCGTCTGCGACGCACACGACACCGTTAAGGTCTGCGATTGCATGGTGTAGACGTTTCTGGAAGAGTTCTGACGACACTTTCAGTCCGAAGGGTAGTCTTGCCCTACGATAACGACCTGACGGTGTGATCATTGTCGTCAGCTTACTAGACTGTTCATCTAGTTTCACATGCCAGTATGCTTCCTTTATGTCGATCTTGCTAAACACCTTTGAACTGTGCAATTTTGGCAACACATCGTCAAAGGTAGGCAGTTTGTAATGCTCTCGCATTAGCGCAACATTCAACGGTTGAGGATCAATGCACAACCTCAACTTTCCATTCGCCTTCCTGACTGTAGCCATCTGACTGACCCAATAAGTAGGTTCATTGACGGGGATCACAACACCGCTTTTGACTAGATTGTCCAATTCGCGCTTTACTTCGTCTTGTACCGCTATTGGCACTTTGCGACATGGAAGAGCCCTGGGTGATACATTCGGGTCCACTTCCAACTTGGCCTCTCCTAAGTCACCTAGTGGTTCTACACCACTAACTTGAGAAATGAAAGTATCTTCATTTACCGTGATCAGTCCCATCTCTTGTATGGTTTTCAGTCCTAACAAACACGAGAGTTCATTGTTCACAACCGTAAATGCAACATCATTCTTCTCACCATTTCTGGGGTTGATAACTGTTAGCGTAGTTTCACCCAGTGGTTTCTGATGTGACTTGTTCCACATGATCAGTTGTTGCGAGGTGGGTCGGACCTGGTTCTTTTTCACAAACTTCTGGCAAATGGTGTTAACATCTGCAGCACTGTCAAGTTGAAACGTGACGTCACACTCATTGACCTTCATGAGTGCAGTAACACGTTTGCGAGGGCCCTTTCTGCCCACTGACGCTAGCCATCATCATCCAGATTCTTCTTAGTGCTCATTGCATGCACTGCTGTTTTTCTACACTTCACTTTGAAATGGTTACGTCCATGGCAACCATCACACGTTTTCCCCCATGCAGGACATTTCGTTTTTCTTTTCTCGTGATTGCCCCCACAGAAATGACAGTCAGTCACCATTTCTGTGTGATCTTGCTTTGTACGAGTATGTTGTCTGGCTTGCCGTGTATACGATGCACGTGACTGTTTTGCTGCCTGTGAGTGTGATGACCGTGTAGTACTCACTTTGTCAATGTTCTGACTTGCACTGCCACTAGCATTCATCTCTTTGACATGCTGTGTGCTTTGCTCATATGCACGGCAAATGTCAATTGCTCTTTTCAAGTTCAGGTTTGTGTCACGCAATAACAATTCCTGAATTTTACCTTTTGCAGTGAATACGATTTTGTCTCTGATCATTCTGTCCTTTTCTTCAAAGTTACAAGCATCTGCACGATTACGTAGCTCAGTTAAGAAAATGTCAAAGGGGTTTTGCTATTGTACACTCCAAAATCTGTGTGTCTGAAGCACTTCTGACTGTCTTGGGTTGCAATACTTCTCAGGGATCCTGTCTGTCTTCTTCTGACATATCTGTGCCATCTTCATTTTTCCACTCAAAAAGTTCGTCGATGACAATCATTTGCGGCCCTGCACAATGCAATATCACGGCGGATTGCACTTTGTTGGACTTCTCCGATGTCCCACTGGCTGTCAAGTAAACTGTCAACTGACGTTTCCACTTCTTAAATGCTTCACTGATGTTGTCATCATTCGCATCGAGTGTTGGCGGTAATCGATAACTGACCTCTGCCATCTTGAATGCAGACGGTTTTTCCGCCGCGGCTAAGTTCACTCACTTTGGCGAATGTCAGCTTGTTGTCTATCGGGACACTTCAATCTTCGGCATACGTTCATTCCCGTTGCCACCATGTTGATCACTGCGTATAGTAACGATTATTACTGGTCTGCTAACAGGCAGAATTACTCAAACGACAGTCTCAATGCCAGTTGAACACGCTACGTTTATTTATAGACGGTGGGCCACTGCCCCATATAAAAGACAAACTCTGGCACAACGGAACTACGGAGACTACATAAAACACGAATCTTTAACAGAGACTATTTCAACATCCTCGAAAAGGAGGTTCCCTGTGACGAGAATTTATAACGTAGATGAAACGGGACAACAGTTCAGAAGTGCCAGAAAGTGCTGCTCAAGGTAGGAGCCATCACAAGCGGAGACAGAGGTGTGAACACCACTGGGGTTTTATACCCACAAAGGTAAGTCTCAGGTAGGAGTCATCAGCAGCGGAGACAGAGGTGTGAACACCACTGGGGTTTTCTACCCACAAAGGTAAGTCTCAGGTAGGAGCCATCACCAGCGGAGACAGAGGTGTGAACACCACTGGGGTTTTCTGCCCACAAAGGTAAGTCTCAGGTAGGAGCCATCACCAGCGGAGAAAGAGGTGTGACCACCACTGGGGTTTTCTGCGTAAGTGCATCGGGGAACCCCGTACCGCCAATGCTGATCTTCAGAGACATTCCTCATTTGGCTTAAACACGTCATCTCGACTGTGAAACCACCCATCGACCACAAAGTACAGTTATTACTGGATCGTCACTCAACACATACAACAACTTGGACGCCACCACCACGGCAAGGAACGCTGCAGTGGTTATGTTATCATCCCCCCGCACACAACACGCAAATTACAGCCACTTGACGGCAGTATCTTCAAACCACTGCAAACCTACTATTGATCAGGAAACTGAGAAATGGTTGAGAGCTCGTCCAGGCAGAAGGATTACGACTTTCCACATTAGTCAACTTCTCGGAGCTTCGTATATCGAAGCAGCAACATTGGTAAACGCAGTAAATTGCTTGCGGTATTTGGCCTTGCGATAGGCATGTATTTGACCAAGAATTTGAAGCAGACACTGCAACCTCTCCTCAGTCTACAGTTGGCCTTCATATACAAGATGAATCTCGTTTACTGGTTGACCCCAGTATACCCGAACCGCACCCTGTAACAAAACGTCATGTCATGCCCGTGTGCGGGTTAGTGCGATATGTGAAGCGTGCTCTCAGATTAAAACGCCATCTCGGGCATGTGTTACTGAGTCACTGAGATCTTTCCACTCCCAGTTAAAGAGGCAAAGTTGGTAAAAAGGCAGACAAAAACTAGCAAACCACAAAATTGTGACATCGAGTCCTTGCAAGGCAACTTTGCCTTTGGCTAAAGATAAAGCAACTAAGAAAATCAACCAATCAACATTCAGAATGACAGTAGTGATGCTTGGTAATGTTTCACGTGCGAGGAAAGTGTAAAAGAAGACATGATTGACTGTCAGGTCTGCCTCAGGTGGACCCACAGTGAATGTGCAGGATTGGGCAAAGGGGTGGAATATGTATGCGAGTTATGTGACAATTAGGCAACTCAGTGTGTTTCGTTAATATATAACGAATAGATATACTTTAATGTTGTGCTGCTAATTTGGTGGTATATTTAACTGTAGTGGTGCCTGGTTTCAAGTGCGAGGAAAATGTAACGGAAGACATGATTGAATGTCAGGTTTGCCTCAGGTGGGCACACAGTGTATGTCAGGTTATCTCAGGTGGGCACACAGTGTATGTCAGTTTTGCCTCAGGTGGGCACACAGTGTATGTCAGGTTACCTCTGGTGGGCACACACTGTATGTCAAGTTACCTCAGGTGGGCACACAGTGTATGCCAGGTTACCTCAGGTGGGCGCACAGTGCATGTCAGGTTACCTCAGGTGGGCACACAGTGTATGTCAGGTTTGCCTCAGGTGGGCACACAGTGTATGCCAGGTTACCTCAGGTGGGCACACAGTGTATGTCAGGTTACCTCAGGTGGGCACACAGTGCATGTGCCGGTGTGGGCTATGAAATGGAATACGTATGCGAGTTATGTAAGATTTAGATATTAATCATCATGTTTCGTTCATCTATAACGAATAGGTAAACATTAGTTTTGTGCTGAGTAATGTCAGGTACCTTTACCAGTACTGATGCCTGGTACTGTTACATGTGCGAGGAAAGCTTAAAAGAAGACATGATCTAGTGTCAGGTTACCTCAGGTGGGCACACAGTGTATGTCAGGTTACCTCAGGTGGGTACACAGTGTATGTCAAGTTATCTCAGGTGGGCACACATTGTATGTCAGGTTATCTCAGGTGGGCACACAGTGTATGTCAGGTTACCTCAGGTGGGCACACAGTGTATGTCAGGTTATCTCAGGTGGGCACACAGTGTATGTCAGGTTACCTCAGGTGTGCACACATTGTATGTCAGGTTATCTCAGGTGGGCACACAGTGTATGTCAGGTTACCTCAGGTGGGCACACATTGTATGTCAGGTTATCTCAGGTGGGCACACAGTGTATGTCAGGTTACCTCAGGTGGGCACACATTGTATGTCAGGTTATCTCAGGTGGGCACACAGTGTATGTCAGGTTACCTCAGGTGGGCACACAGTGTATGTCAGGTTACCGTTCTGTGAGTCCACGAAAGGTTACACATTCACCCCTTGTGTGGGATCTTTTACCTCCCCTGGCAAAGACACCAGGTAGACTGGACCTACAGCTTTTAGTGTTTAATCGGAAAGACACAGGCAGTGTGAGGAGATCGAATTTGTCCATGTTTCGAAACGACAGCAGGTGGATTTGAACTCCGGGCCCCTCGAACCCCTAAACCCATTCCACGCATAGTGGTACGAAAAGGAAGGGATGTAGCAGGGGTCTCAACCCCCTGTTGGGGGGCGGTAGCGTAGCGATTACAACGTCGACATCTGAATCGAGCGAACCCGGGTTCGAATCCTCTCGCTGCCAATTCGAAACTTTGCCAATTTCGTTCACTCCACGTAGCCACAGTTCACTCAGCTGTATAAACGAGAGGCTACAAACAGAGGTAAATATATGAACGAATATGTGTATGCATGCGAGCGTGTGTGTGCTTGCGTGCGTGCCTGTGCGCACGTGCGAGCGTATGTGATTTGTGACACATACGTAGTGAATACATCAATACATGTCTTATATGGTATGTTATTGTTTACGTGGGCTCTGTAGTTCTGCGTGTGTGTAATAATGCTTCCAGACACACCCTACTCGTATCGGTGTGGTCTGATTGTGCGTCATAGAAAATGTGGGAAAGCATAGTGGTCTTTGACATAGTGGTCTTTGACATAGGTGTGTTGCCTAGCAGGAAGACAAGTCTATGACATCGACAACGCAACAGATATCATCTCCATCAATTTAAAAAGTACAGTGGCGTGTTTGGGGGGGGGCATGACCCTCTTTAGCTTGCATTTACGATTGTTTTTGTATGTAACCTAGTAGCACGGCAAACTAATGGGTGACTAAACTTGCCCCCTTTGGCCTCCCTCTTTGGGACATCTTGGAAAATGGCACAATGTTGCATATCACTTGTGGAATGACTCTCCAGTCCACGGAAAAGTGTGTATATTTCAATCCGCTCAACTTGAATAGGGTATATTTTGACATGTCTAAAACGTGATTGGGAGTTTCAGTTAGATACATGTTCAATGATGCTATACTGGCAATACACGCGTGCCCCCCCCGCCGGTCTGCGGTCTTGGTGCTGTGCTCCAGTGCCCTCGTGTTTATTGTGAATACGAGTTCACGACTCGACTCGTAAATGGCGTTCGACACACCGCACAAGTCGTAGGTGATTTATGATTCGACGGGTGTGCCCATTGTACCGCAACAACAAACTAGGTCACTGCGCTTTAGGGCACAGACCACAGTGCATTCCCCATTGGTGGCCATGTTAACGTTTGTCTGGTTATAAGAAAACTGTACCACCAAATATTATGACAAAATTCACAGCCACCGCCTCCATGACATCGATATTCTTAACACTTTTCGTCAAAATCACACACATCCAGTTCTTTTAATCATGTCGCAAACGCGCCTACCCTCAAAATTGGCAGTTTTTGTGAAATATTAATGCGCCTACCGGTGTTTCCGGAATGTCACCACCAAAATAGTGCAACGTCTCACAACCAAAGGCGTAACATTTCGAACGTTCCGACCTTGCTGGCTAAATACAGTTGCTTCTTGGCAAATACAATCACTGAAATCGGATAAGTTGCGTATTTTCAGGCATTACATTCTGTAACACTTCTGGTAGTCTAACTGTGGCCTGACCTCTCTAGTGAGTTCACGGTTTACCCACCGTCGTTAGCCTGACCCGATTGCAACTCGTGCATATCTGAAAAAGGGTACCGCATTTTTTATTGTAAAAGGAAAATCTTGTTCATCGTTCTCACATATGAATATATAAATACACTAGTGCTTAGACTGAACACCGGTCACCACGACCTCGGGTGGCCTGCCAAGGGAAGTAAACACCGGTCACCTCGACCTCGGGTGACCTGCCAAGGGAAGTAAACACCGGTCACCTCGACCTCGGGTGGCCTGCCAAGGGAAGTAAACACCGGTCACCACGACCTCGAGTGACCTGCCAAGGGAAGTAAACACCGGTCACCTCGACCTCGGGTGGCCTGCCAAGGGAAGTAAACACCGGTCACCTCGACCTCGGGTGACCTGCCAAGGGAAGTAAACACCGGTCACCTAGACCTCGGGTGGCCTGCCAAGGGAAGTAAACACCGGTCACCTCGACCTAGGGTGACGTGCCAAGGGAAGTAAACACCGGTCACCTCGACCGCGGGTGGCCTGCCAAGGGAAGTAAACACCGGTCACCTCGACCTCGGGTGGCCTGCCAAGGGAAGTAAACACCGGTCACCTCGACCTCGGGTGACCTGCCAAGGGAAGTAAACACCGGTCACCACGACCTCGGGTGGCCTGCCAAGGGAAGTAAACACCGGTCACCTCGACCTAGGGTGACGTGCCAAGGGAAGTAAACACCGGTCACCTCGACCTCGGGTGGCCTGCCAAGGGAAGTAAACACCGGTCACCTCGACCTCGGGTGACCTGCCAAGGGAAGTAAACACCGGTCACCACGACCTCGGGTGGCCTGCCAAGAGAAGTAAACACCGGTCACCTCGACCTAGGGTGACGTGCCAAGGGAAGTAAACACCGGTCACCTCGACCTCGGGTGGCCTGCCAAGGGAAGTAAACACCGGTCACCTCGACCTCGGGTGACCTGCCAAGGGAAGTAAACACCGGTCACCTCGACCTCGGGTGACCTGCCAAGGGAAGTAAACACCGGTCACCTCGACCTCGGGTAATGTGCCTGCCAAGGGAAGTAAACACCGGTCACCTCGACCTCGGGTGGCCTGCCAAGGGAAGTAAACACCGGTCACCTCGACCTAGGGTGACCTGCCAAGGGAAGTAAACACCGGTCACCTCGACCTCGGGTAATGTGCCTGCCAAGGGAAGTAAACACCGGTCACCTCGACCTCGGGTGGCCTGCCAAGGGAAGTAAACACCGGTCACCTCGACCTAGGGTGACGTGCCAAGGGAAGTAAACACCGGTCACCTCGACCTCGGGTGACCTGCCAAGGGAAGTAAACACATTCCACGCATAGTGGGACACATGTGATCTGAATGGTGTAGACATATACGTAGTTGATGGCTCTATATTTAACCATCTAAAGCATGAGACTCTGCTACTATTGGATACGACTGCGAAAAAGGATGTAACAGGGGTCTCAACCCCTTGTTGGGGGGCGGTAGCGTAGCGATTACAACGTCGGCCTCTCAATCGAGCGAACCCGGGTTCGAATCCTCTCGCTGCCGATTCGAAACTTTAGGAATTTCTCGTTCACCCCACGTTGCCACAGTTCATATATATATATATATATGTATATATATATATATGTATATATATATATATATATATATATATATATATATATATATATATATATATATATATATATATATATATATATATATATATATATATATATATATATATATATATATATATATATATGTTTCGACGACATTTCTTGGGTGTGTGGTCGTTGACACAATGGGTGTTGATGATAAGTGTGTGTGCAGGTGACTTCGCGTGCACGTGCGTGCGTGTGTGTGTTGTGCGCGCCCATGTTTGTTGTGTGTGTGTGTGTGTGTGTGTGTGTGTGTGTGTGTGTGTGTGTGTGTGTGTGTGTGTGTGTGTGTGTGTGTGTGTGTGTGTGTGTGTGTGTGTGTGTGTGTGTGTGTGTGTGTGTGTGTGTGTGTGTGTGTGTGTGTGTGTGTGTGTGTGTGTGTGCGTGTGTGTTTAACGTGTTGTGGTGTACATAAATTGGGGGCCGGAATTACATTATCTCGTCAACTATTGCCAGTATTGTAGACATATGTCTAAACGTTCTTGGGAGTTTCAGTTAGATGCATTTTCAATGAAGGTATACTGGCAATATACGAGAGTCCCCCTCCCTTCTCGCTGGTCTGTGGTCTTGGTGCTGCGCTCCAGGAGTTAGACCAGTGTAGAGAATTGCATTGGTGGCCATGTTAACGTTTGGTCTGATTATAAGAAAACGTGACCATCTAAAATTCTGAAAAATATTCACAGCAACTGCCATCATCTCGTTTTTGTCAAAATCACATACCTCCAGCTCTTTTAAAACGCCCCGACGTGCGATGCCCATCAGTTTTGACAAAATAGCCCTCTATTCAAGCGCCCACGTAGCCCATAGTAAAACATTCCCATAAATCCATCCGCCTGTTAAACTCTCAAAAAATGCACCATTTCACAGCCAATAGCTTCTACAAACAAACCTGTGAATATGCCTGTCCAATTGCACTTATGTCACATCATATGAATTGTTTAAATTCACATATCGCAATTTAATACGCCCTACATTCGTGTGAAACAATAAACAGGAAGGTCAACAATTGTCCTACCGCTCCAGTAAGCTCGTGGTTATTGTGAAAACGAGTTCACGACTTGTAAATGGCATTCGACACAACTCACAAGTCGTAGGTGATTTATGATTTGACGGGTGTGCCCAGTGTACAACAACAGCAAACTAGGTCACTGCGCTCTAGGGCACAGATCACAGTACATTTCCCATTGGTGGTCATGTTAACGTTTTGTCTGGTTATAAGAAAATTGTACCACCAAACATTCTGAACAAATTCACAGCTACCGCTTCCATGGCATCGATATTCTTAACACTTTTCGTCAAAATCACACACATCCAGTTCTTTTAATCATGTCGCAAACGCGCCTACCCTCAAAATTGGCAGTTTTTGTCAAATATTAATGCGCCTACCGGTGTTTCGGGAATGTCACCACCAAAATAGTGCAACGTCTCACAACCAAAGGTGTAACATTTCGAAGGTTCCGACCTTGCTGGCTAAATACAGTTGCTTCTTGGCAAATAAGATCACAGAAATATAACAAATTGCGTATTTTCAGGAACTATACATTCTGCAACACTTCTGGTAGCTTAACTGTGGCCTGACCTCTCTAGTGAGTTCATCTTTTATCCACCCTCGTTAGCCAGACTCTATCGCAATTCGTACATTACGGCAAAAAGGTATCTCATTTTATGTAAAAGTAAAATCTTGTATTCGTGTTTTGTGCTATTGTTTTCGTAAATGTTCGTCTAAATTTCTAAGCTGATGTTTCAGGCGAACCGATCAAGTGATACGAGTGTTCATATACATCTGTTATGGTTTCAATCGGACAAACCGATTGCCAGGATCCTTTCAACAAGAAAGGGAACATGACCACATGTCTGGGAGTTACCTGCATGAAATCCGTCGTCAAGTCAGGCGGTAAGTGGCAATAGGGGACACAAATCTCGTCAGTCGCCATGTTGGTTTCATGCAAATTATCCCATAAATGCTCACTTCCGGCCCAGACGACATGCTGCCCGCTATCGCATTTCACACATAAAAAATTTGGAAATAAAACAGAGAGAACAAACAATAACACATTAATTTTACTACTACAATTATTTATTGAAAAATTAGCACAACAATGCGATAATACTATATTATGATTATACTAATAGAAATATTTTTTCTCAAGCAAGAAAGATAGTATAGAACTAAACGAAATGAGGTAACATTAGTAAAGGATCAGTGAAGATTGGATATCAGGAAGTACTCGCTGTTACAGAGGACAATAAATGAATGGAACAAATTATCTACAGATCGCGTAACAACTAGCAGCGTGAATATGTTTAAAAACAAGGTTGACACATATCTTAGGGTCACAAAAAGATGAAAAACGTTGGACTCTCGATAAGACAATGACTTTCTTGTCCACTTGCCACCTGGGCATTTGCCTTGGATGGCAATCTTGTTAAATCTTGTTAATACGAATGGTTCATTTTATAATGACTTAGGTGCACCTAATGTGTTATGGTATGCACAACTTGGGAGCTGGAAGTGCATTATCTCGTCAACTATCGCCTCGTAGCGAGAATCACTTGTGTGCCCTATTGTATTGTTACAGAAGCGTAGTCATACTTCGTGGCAACACATTAAATCACCGGGAGTGGATGGGATTCCTCCAAAATTACTAATGGAAACAGTAGAACAAATCAGTATACCACTTGCAAGAGTATTCAACTTGTCATTAAAAGAGGGAGTTGTTCCGTTTTAATGGAAAGAAGCAAACATCATACCATTATTTAAAAAGGGTCCGAGAAATAAGTCAGAAAATTACAGACCAGTGAGTTTAACGTCAGTGATTTGTAAATTATTAGAAAGGTTAATTAAAGACCATATGGTGGACTTCCTCGTTAAGCATAAATTATTAAATTCATCTCAACATGGATTCCTTAAAGCGAGGTCATGCTTAACAAATATGTTATGTTTTTTGGAAGAAATCACTAAGTGGATAGACGTGGGATCGCCAGTAGATATTATCTACTTAAATTTTCAGAAAGCTTTTGACAAAGTGCCACGTCAAAGATTACTACTTAAATTAAAAGCCCATGGTATCGGGGGTAGCATAACTGACTGGATAGAACAATGGCTGACTGACAGAAGACAACGAGTTATAGTAGATGGAGAAGTTTCAAATTGGAAATCGGTTTTGAGTGGGGTACCTCAAGGATCAGTATTAGGACCTATATTATTCTTAATATAATTATTATATCAATGACTTGGACGACAGTATAACAAGTAACGTGCTGAAATTTGCAGATGACACAAAACTGTTTAGAAAGGTTAATACTGATGGTGATAAACAACATTTACAAAACGATCTAGACAGATTAGTGAAATGGTCTGAGAAATGGCAGATGTTGTTCAATTTTGGGAAATGTAAATGCCTACATACAGGACATGGGAACTTGGATGTAAACTATAAAATGGGAGATACTGTTCTGGGTACTACTGTAAAAGAAAAGGACTTAGGCGTTACAATAAGCGCTGATATGAAAGTTTCAGAGCAGTGTGGTATTGCAGCTTCAAAGGGTAATCAAATTCTTGGATTGATTAGAAGAAACATAACATACAAGGGAAAAAAGTTAATTATACCTCTTTATAAAACAATAGTTAGACCTCATTTAGAATACTGTATACAAGCATGGAGACCATATCGTAAGAAGGATATAAATACGCTTGAAAGCATACAAAGGAGAGCAACTAAAATGATTCCAGAACTGAGAGACTTTAGTTATGAAGAACGCCTGAAAGAATGTGGTTTAACAACTCTAGAGACAAGGAGGTTAAGAGGAGATCAGATTGAAGTTTTTAAGATATTGAATGGGTATGAAAATATTGATAGAAATATGTTTTTCTCACTCAAGAAGGATAGCAGAACTAGAGGACATGAGGTAAAATTAGTAAAGGATCAATGTAGATTGGACATCAGGAAGCACTCGTTCTCACAGAGGACAATAAATGAATGGAACAAATTGTCTACAGATTGTGTACTGCTAGCAGCGTGAATATGTTTAAAAACAAGGTTGATACATATCTCAGGAGGGCGGGTTATAAGTAGATGAACATTGTTGGACTCTCGATAAGCCAATGGCTTCCATGTCCACTTGGGCCTTTGGCTTGGATGGCAAATCTTGTTAAATTACATTGAAGCATATTAGTTAGCGTTCTATTCACAATCTTCGTCGCGACGTCGAAGCGTGTTGATGCAAACACAGGTTAGCAAATATTGCGGCAGCAGCATCTTGGGCCGAAAAAGCCGACACAACCAAACCGCAACCGGAGACTCAAGAAGCGGACTTTTTAAACACTGTCGACTTCAAAGTAGCTTTTTACGTATAAAAACTGCAGATGTTTAAAATATATAATTTAATAAACTAGTGTTACTGTTGTAAGTATGATAAATGGTTAACATAAACTTTTTCATTGACCTTTAACTGCATGGCTTTAATTTAAAATTTGTGTTGACTATTTTCGGAAAATGAATAATAAAACAATCTTAGACGAAAGCACGCGTTAATTTTTACAGTTGTCGACCCTATATATCACACAAATGAGCTAACATTTTGCAAGGCACATTCTGCATGTCGACCAGATGGCAAGCTACATTTGAAATAGTAAATATATGTATTATATACGCACGCACGCATGCACGCACCAGTTTAACCTGTGCGCGTGTGACCAGTAATATCGTATGTTCACACATTTGGCATTTATGCAGGCACCATAATTTATGAAGGCACCATAATTTATGAAGGCACCATATTTTATGCAGGCACCATAATTTATGAAGGCACCATAATTTATGAAGGCACCATAATTTATGAAGGCATCATAATTTATGAAGGTATCATAATTTATGAAAGCATCATAATTTATGAGGGCACCATAATTTATGAAGGCATCATAATTTATGAAGGTATCATAATTTATGAAGGCACCATAATTTATGAAGGCATCATAATTTATGAAGGCATCATAATTTATGAAGGCACCATAATTTATGAAGGCATCATAATTTATGAAAGTATCATAATTTATGCAGGCACCATAATTTATGCAGGCATCATAATTTATGCTGATGATCTTTGTTTATCGCCTAGTGTTTCTGGGATGAGAAAACTAATTGATTAGTGTGTCTAGTATAGCAATATGTTTGACATAACTTACAATGCCAACAATCTAATGTATGGTTAATGATCACGAACCTCAGGACAAGAAAAATAGTCACCTTGTTCCTATCAATAACCATACACTACCTCACACTGAGAAATTTAAATACCTTGGTCATATTATCAACAATAACTTTACTAAGGATGATGATATGCCAGGCAGAAAATATGTATTTACGCTCAGGCATGTTTTAGCCAGAAAATTTCACTTACGCAGCAGCACCATTAAAACAACTTTATTTACTTCGTACTGTGGTGCAATGTACACCTCAAGTCGTTGGTGTAATAAAAAAAAACAATCTGAAAGGCATTACTGTTGCACATGACAACAGTTTTAGAATTACGCACGACTTGTCACCCCGTTGTAGTGCAAGTTATATGTTCGCTACAAATTATGTAAAATCTTTTAATGAACGCATTCGCTCGTCAATATTTAGTCTTTTATGCCGTTTAGAAAGGTCCGATAATCTACTGATTATGAATTAATTTCGCATTTTTATTTATTACAGAAGTCCAATGATGAAGTATTGGAATAAACAGTGTACTTTTAATACATGACGTGTGACTATTTATATATTTTTCTATTTTAGCTTGTTTTACATGTACTTTTACTGCACGACATGTGTGAATAGTTATGTGTGTGTATGTATATATATATATATATTATATATATATATATATATATATATATATATATATATATATATATATATATATATATATATATATATGTATATATATATATGTATATATATATGTATATGTATGTATATGTATGTATATATATATGTATGTATATATTTATATATTTATATATATATATATATATATATATATATATATATAATATATATATATATATATATATATATATATGTATATATATACGGGTGTAAATGTTCATCTAAACAGATGATCAAGTGCTACGAGTGTAAATGTTCATCTAAACTTGTATTGCTTGTATATAATGTATACTATTTATGGACTGTTATAAAAAAATTATGTTATTATTATTTTGTTGTATTTCAGACTCCCTGATAATGACTCGAGGCTGTCTTCCAACTGCGTTAGACAATGACTGCCAAAGGAGCTCGGCTGGTGGCGGATCAACAGTGATGTGCTACTGCAACTCTGACCCTATAGGAGCTAATGAGAACATTGCGTGGCGTCTTTCTGTAAACGTGTTTTATGGCTCCGTCAACTAGTTTAATATTCAAGACTAATTATATGTAAACCCAATTCCATGTAGCATTTTCATATTTTCACTTCTCTTACAAACATGCACGTGGATGTCAATTCAATGAGTATGAGTTATAACAGTTTAAATAGCTGGATTTGTATGGTTATATAATCATGACCGTACCTGGTGATTACGTGTACTATTTTTTCAATAAATAAAGCGGTTTTAATGGTAGTTGGAAAGTATATTATACCCTGCAAGTAGTTATGTAAAATTATTTCATGATAGTCGATTATAAGTAATTATAAGCACGCACGCACGCACGCACGCACGCACGCACGCACGCACGCACGCACGCACGCACGCACGCACGCACGCACGCACGCACGCACGCACGCACGCACGCACGCACGCACGCACGCACGCACGCACGCACGCACGCACGCACGCACGCACGCACGCACGCACGCACGCACGCACGCACGCACGCACGCACGCACGCACGCACGCACGCACGCACGCACGCACGCACGCACGCACGCACGCACGCACGCACGCACGCACGCACGCACGCATATATTCGTTCTTCTGACTTGTTTACGTTAGCTACCTTAGTGATATCGCGTTTGAACTTTTTATTTAATCGTCTTTGTGCCTGGACGTATGTGGCACAGATCGTAACTAAGTCGTATAATTAAACGTCATTCATTCATCATCAATGTCGCCATCATGTCGGCCAGAGTTGTCGAACACTGCTGACTCCAACCATCTGTCATCCAGACATGTCCTTCTTTGCAGTATGCAGCTCTCCAGGCGCCGTAGTAGTGATAATTGTCTAAGCCATACGCGGCCACCTTAGTGATGTCGTAGGGGGCCCCAGGTGATGGACCAGCCAGCATTCCATTGCTTACGGTACAGTGCTTAGCTTGTTCAATAAACATGGTTCAATCAGTAACCACGCCTTAACGAATCATTACTTCAGACGCTAGTCCCACGTCTTCATTTAGAGAGTCTATAAATGTAAAGGCTGGTCTGCCTTGGCTTGCTCTTCCATGTGCTGGTTGCCAGATGATGGTCCTAGATGCCATATCAGCATTTCGTGTGTAGCAGTGATTCTTCGTTTCAAATTCCACTCCATAAGGAGCGAGCGACAACACGTAGCAAGCTCGTCCTCTCCTCGAACACTCATAGCAACCTTTATCGGACGACGGCGACGTTATAACAACGCGTACGTACACTCCCCAACAGTGGCGCCAATCAGCATATCACCACTGCCACAACTTGATTATAAATTAAAAGTGGACAGTTACGGAGTGATAGGAACAAGTGGTTGCCAGGGCAACGTGATTGTTGTTTACGACATTGCAACTATGCACTTGCTTGCGTAACATAGTTTCAAACAAAAACGAACGTTATTGCGTTTCTAGACACATTTCTAAGGAAATACTATTCACAATTATGCAATTGAAATTGAGAAATTTCTAGACAAAATTAGAAGTGCACCAAATAATATAAAGATGTGCAGAATATGTGTATCAAATTTAAGTTGTTGCAGTGGTAAAATGGTTAGTAGCGCCACTGTTGGGGAGTTTGTACCTTACGGCTAAGCCTTGCGACGTTCCGTATTACTGAACAGTTGTATGTCTCCAGGGTCTCGCGCGAGGGTCACAATCAGCCAATAAGTCATAATCTGTCCCTAGAATGAAATAGGACACGTGAACTCCGAAGGACATTTTAATTATCGCAATGGTACAACCGCAAACACTTTTCAGTCGAATAAAACACACTCACACATATAGCGTCCCCACAACGACATTTCGGCTAACCCCTTATCGTAAGCCACATTATCATAAAGCCGAGTGAAATATCATTACCCCACAATACCCCTACCCACCAACCCACCCACGACATTTCGGCTAACCTCTTACCGTAAGCCACATTATCATAAAGCCGATTGAAATATTATTACCCCACAATACCCCTACCCACCAACCCAACCCAACCACGACATTTCGGCTAACCTCATATCGTAAGCCACATTATCATAAAGCCGAGTGAAATATTATTACCCCACAATACCCCCACCCACCCGAACATGGACGACCAACAATGGCACGCAGCAACTAATGGGGGTAATACAACCCCACTACACACGACTAAGGCGCTGGAACGGACGACGATGGAATGCACTGACAACACCACTTTCGGGTCCCAAAACCGGGACAGGGGTTTCCATGTTGTTCGCGCGACGCCGTCCGTCACACGCTGCTATGTACAAGATAATGGGCAGGCCCACGTGGCAGCAGGCGGGCGATGAACCGAGTAACACATTATAACGACGATCGTCTCGTTGAAACGCTACAACATTACAGCAATACTCTAAACGTGCACTGGCGCCGTAGTAAAATACACAAGTGTTGTTTAACACACAGATACGTGTTCGCCGCAACTGAGTGTCAGCAGTCACGCAGTAACATCAACCATAGCGCACACATGTTTAAATGATATACATTCTAAAATCCTGATCACGCTTAAGTAAGTTTGTGGTTCTGTTGTAGAACTTACAGTATCTACCTCTCCTGGTGCTGTCGACCGTTTAGCGCTCACTTTAATTGCTTAAAATCCCTTGCAGTTCATCCGCTTTCCAGCAGATGGCGATGTTGAGCGCACGAGGCAGTAAGCAGAGGACATTCGACCGTCGGCTGGCAGTAAGCACCACTGTAAAATGTTGTGTGAATACATACGGACGAAGACGTCGGGCCAACACAACACATCGTAGTAAAGCTAAAATAACCACACGTATAAAACCCCCAACAAAAATATAAATCTCGAGATGTATCACGACAAGAACCCTCGTGACTAACCTGGTATGACCAGAATTTCAAGTTTTAGTAGGCCACAGTAAACGACCGATAAATATATCAGTATTAGTGCAAGTATACTTATAAAAGAAACAGTCCGCGACTTTAGATAATATGTAGGATCTGTACAGCAATGCGATCGTCGCCAACGAACACAGACAGTCGTTCAGTGCCGATTACCCAGCTGACCCGTCGGACAGAAGAAATACAGGAGAACCACACAAAGTAAAGGACGGATGACGATCCGCAATGCTGGAAACGGCACAACACCACGAGCCAGGTGGCAGCACCTGATCGTACCTCATGTTCTTTCCATTGAATGCAAATGCATTCTTCATATCCCACATCGCGTTTCCACAACATCCCCACACCCGTCCACATCGCGTTTCCACAACATCCACACCCGTGACAAGACACCCGGCGAACCATCCAAGACGCCAAAAGGAGCCGGAATTACCTCGGGCGAGAAGCACGGGTGGCAGAATACATCGCTGCTTACCACAAATCGCACGAAACCGACTTGTGGATACCGCAACGCGACATTTGCAGAGATAATTAGATGCATAATTGTGAGACAAAACGTTTACAATAAGAAGTGGACCGTTTACAAAAGCGTGTCACGCTGAACGAACACACGTGGCCGCTGTCGAACAACCAGTGTCAAATGTGAACAATATAAAACGTGATCAGTTACGTGTACCGAAGATGCTGCCTTAAAAATAACGCTATAAACATCGCTGTACTAAAAAAGTCGCATCGTCGACCGACAGACGCAGTGACGAGAACACAGCGCGGCGTGCACTGACAGACGTCGATCTAACGTCGCACAACCAAAGCTTCGTTGAAGAGCCATTCGAGAACATTCAAGACGTGTGGCGTCTAAACATTCTAAGAGCACGCGCTAATATTGTCATGGTAGTTGTTTAAACATGCAATAAACTGACCATCGTCTCGGTTATTCTACGTGACCACGAGATACACGAACATATTGGCAACTGCTTGCACACGGATAGCCACTACATCCCATTTGCAATATGATTATATATATATAAATAGACATCTGACAAACCATCCAAGACATCCTCGATAGATGCTATACATGCATGTATAATTCCGTGAATGACTATGAGTAAATAGACAATATTGGAGCAACATACCCACTCACGCGACTACTCGCAGGTCTACCATCGTTTAATGTCACAATAATGTATCGAGATAAAACTACACTTGTGTATTGTGTAACTTGCCTAACAGGTACGCGTGTCGTTTTTCGGCTGCGGTGTTCTTGGCTCGTTAGAGCAACAACTGGACTGCCGCGTTTAAAACAAACTACGCACAGAGGTCCGTGGACACGCAGGTCGGCAGAAGAAACGAGGAGCGGAACGGTGTCGCTCAATCAACGCTCACTGGACGTTGCTATGCCGCGTCACACAAACGTACTTCGCCGATTGGCCGCGTCACGAGAACGAATAGTCAATACTGATTGGATAGCGCAGCAAGCGTATCTCACAGGCCAACTATATATCACGCTCATCCTTGGCAGTGCACCACGGGGAGCTCAACTGAGCCGTTTTACAGTTCTTCTGGCTTCACTGGTTGCTTAAAGCTACACTCACACATACTGACGTTATTGTCTCATCTCTTGCTTATTTGATTGTCCTTATCAGAGAGCACACCAGACGTTCGTAACGAAGTCGCAATGCGGCGCTCAACCACACGTTGCGCTATCAGAGTACAACTAATTGAAGGCAGTCGCGTTTGGATCACCTCCAGTGAAACACTCTCCTAGAACGAACTACACAATTCCTCCAATTAGCATAACCTATCTAATCTACCTAACTACAGTTTTAAATGCAACTAATGTCGAGATAAGAAAACAGATTACGTTGAGATCTGCTCGTCCTCCAGCCCGATATAATTTAACTGTGTCGATGTGTAACTTTTTGTTAAGATAATGTCTAATTACTCTATTCACATATCTGATGTTCGCAGTTAATTAAAAGTGTACGCTTTTCGCACTGAAGCACGAATGTACTGCTTCTTACAAGTTGCTGAATGAGGTGTACATTAACGTACCAAACACATTTCAAAGTACACCCGGTTGTCACGTGATCAATATTTAGACCGTACAACATCATAATCATACAATGCTGAACAATACAATATTCCACATATATAATGCTTGAATAAACACCTTACAAAACCACAAATGCACAATATGTGCAAAGAAATGCAAGCATAGTGTATGTCATCGTGACTTGGGACACGGTTATAGTATGATGGCACCATTAAATTATCCTAGCATCATTCTATGGAAGGAGTCAACGTTCAGCGGGAAAGCCGCTACTTTCCATCACATGACACAGACGAATTTTGTGGCCCGTGTCTTGTCTTTTACTTCGGTGGTTTAGTTACGAGATGACGCACAGTGAAAGCTGGGTGTTTCCTTCCAACAAGTCTCCGCTTGATGAAAGCTGTGCCAGACACGGCACGCAGCGCAGTGTCACAAGAAATAGTCTCCAAGTTATTGCACTTCTACTTGTACCACGTCCGCGGTAGCTGTTTTCATGGATTGTCATCACTCCATGTCGTAAATGGACTATTCCATTGAACACAGCCATCAACGCAGAGGAGAGTCCACAACGCAACACGAGGGTAGTGACAACGCAAACAACACCTATCCAACTGGTACACGTCATCGATAATATAGCTCGTCTTGCGTCATCGGGGCAGACTTATACGAAGGTCGACAGGGCGGAGGGTTGAGTCGAGTCGTTCTGCATGAGTGGTTTCTCCTCGGGACGGTGGTTCTTGCCCCCGTACATGCCAATGAAGGAGCCGTCTTCGTTGAACTTCATCGGGTCCGTGTCCTCGTACTCGGCGAGACTCTCCGACTCGCTCTCCAGTGGTTTGTCCTCGCTCTCGATCGAGCCCTGGCTCTTCTTGTACTCCGGCTCGTCACTGCTCGCAACAGAAACACTCGTTAGTGAGTCGGGTGGTTAACACAAGTGGAACAGTGGTATGCCATGATAACGTTTAGGAACATTATGTCATTGCGTGCCTTCAATCATATTTCCCACGTATTTGTGTACTTTCTACTATCATTGTCCGAACCATAAACCCATGTTGTTTTTAACAGAACAAAATTGTCATTGTGCATTGCCAAAACTAATAATAAATTCATTTTTAAAATAAAAATATATACAGAGAAACATTTGTGTAAGGTTTTGTCTATGTCAGGGAGTAATATGGACATTCCATTTACTTACTGTCTATACAACATGCTTTCACAGACTTGTTTAACATTACTGTTTAATAGTGTTCTGATTGACAAGTTACAGAGGAGTAACAGGTGTTCTTGGGATCTCCACTGAGCTTCTCTTGTAGAAACTAAATGGTTTGTGAACCCCATTTTAAAGAACTCTAAAGTAACTGAAAACAGTCTCATGAATTATTTCTAATATACAAGTCAAGTATCATAACTAATACAATAATTGCAGCTAGCAGTGAAACAAATCTGTCTCGCAAGAACTGAACACAATTTAATTACATGAAAAACCAGTTGAAGATTAGAGTAAAAGAACACATTTTAGTATACATTCAAAAGTTAACTAGGAATCTTGTTTCCACTGTATCAATGACACAACAAATTTTCAAACAAAGTTTGTATAGAAGTTTTGCAAGCATTACAACTGAGGACCAGAATATCAAATTGGTGGCAGTGTTTCCTTTACTGCAAGGCGAGAAGGTGCATGCTGAAAGTGTGGCAAAACAGCTACGCAAAACCCAACACCAGTTCGCTAATCATACTTTAAAAACTTGCATCAAACTATGAAAAGCATCAATGTTAAAAATGTGGCAACGCCCTTACAAAAAAGCCTTCAGCTGCACAAAAACCTGCTCTCAATGAACTGAAAGATGTTTTCACCACATTGAAAACATTTGAGCACCCACAAATATAATTCTCAAGCATTGAAACCTACTCTCAATATGTTCAATATGGTGAATATATGACTCAATACTCTTGACAAGTTTCACTAATTCAACATCAGGTTAAATTCTTAGAAATGTATTCGTGAGCAGATTGAGGGGAAAAGAAGCAGAGGTCAGCAAATAATTTAAATATTCGATAGTCCAGCAGCCTGGCTAGGAAAGAGTATAACAGAACTGTTAAAAGACACCTGTTATCGTGGAAAATGCACAGTCATGATCGCATACGCCTGCAACAGACACGTCACCTGACAACGATAATGCAGGCAGATTTTGGAGTACCAAAAAGTTTTTAATAAATTGAGAGCAAATTTCATCATGTTAGTGATGCATTGTACCATAGCATTCTTAACACCAACACCTTTTCTTGTAATGTACTTAACTGCCACGTCACCTGTGGCTTTGTATTGCATGTGGGTTACTGTGGGGGGGGGGGGGGGCTGAAAGGTATTGCTATGCTAAAAAATAAGCATATTTATAAGTGAAAAAACAAAAACATTGCACAAATTACTTTTCAATGCAGATAAGAAATACGGTATTTTCTAGAGTTAGTTAGGAAAATATTATTACTACTAATGTTTGCTAAATCAACTAAATAATAAAATCTCCCCTAAATGTGTACATATATTTCTCTTTCTAGATCCTATATATCTGTTGGCATATAAAGTTTTACTAATGTGAAACCTGAATAAGGTATAACAGAAAGAGCAGGTGGGGTATTGCTAGAGGTGAAGGGGTGAAATTGGCAATGCAAAGGGTATAACCCCCAACGTAAAGCAATGTTAAGTGATGTGGGAGGGTGGTGCGCTCAGTGAAACTACCACGGAAAACACTGCAAAGCAAAACTGCCTCCGTACCACCACTTCCACAACACCACTGCAACAACACCACTGCAACCACCACTCCCACTATCACTGCCACCACTGCCACAATGCCTATTGCAATCACAACCACCAGTGCCACTATCACTGCCACAATCACCACTGCCACAATCACTGCCACAACCACCACTGTCACAACCACTGCCTCAACCATTGCCACAACCACAACCACCACTGCCACCACTGTCACAACCACTGCCTCAACCATTGCCACAACCACAGCCAACACTACAACCACTGCCTCAACCATTGCCACAACCCCCACTACTGCCTCAACCATTGCCACAACCCCCCCACTGCCACAACTACTGCCTCAACCATTGCCACAACCTCCACTGCCACAACTACTGCCTCAACCACAGCCACCACAACCACCACAGCCATATGCACCAATGCAATGACTGTCATAACCATTGCCACAACCGTTGCCACAACCACTGCGGGTCTGCCACAACCACATCAACCACTGCCACAATCACCACTGCAGCAACCATAATCACCACTGCCACTTCAGGTCTGTCAACCAGTGCCACAACCACAATCACTGTCACAACAACTGCCACAACAATTGGAACTACAACCACCACAACCACTGGTACAATGACCACAACCTCTGCAGCCACCACGACCACCACCACCAGAAATAATCAACTTTTCTATCTAGGAAAGTAGTCAATGGTGCAGATTAATACTTAATGCAAGTGCGACATAATGTCAGCATTTTACCTCGGCAATTCCTTGTAGGGCCTACAAAACACACACATAGACCCTGAAATTGACCCACACCACTGGCAGACTGGGAATATCTACAGACCTGCCAATTGTTTGCAGGAAGTCTGCCTTGCATCAAAAGTGCTTCGACCGCTGTAACTTTGTTGTTCGATTTTATAATTGTGTAATGAACACTAGAAAATATGTACTTTATAAAGATTTTTCCATTTGAAACAAATCTGTATAAAAACGGTTTACGTCCCAAAATGATCTATTGCATACAAGAAATGCGCACAATGTGGCAAGTCTGTGTCTAGGTGGCATTTAGGGAAATGTAGTGCAAGGACAAATCCCAGATTCTAATTATGATGATATATGATAATCAAGGAGCAGACATTTCACATAATTTTTTTTCATTTAGAACATTTCAAATGACAAAGCTGGGAGTCAAACACGATCAGATGTATCCTCACAAGAACTTGCTGCAATTACAGTAGTAATTTAAATAGTCCATTCTACAAAGAATAAAACATTTCAACAAACATTGACCTTTACTACCTGGGGTCAGACCACTATTTATTTTCCCACTGGCGACAATGTTACTGTTTTTTAAACGCTGTTTGCAAATTTGTATTTTGAAACTGATGAGAATCAACTTTGCTAATATCTATTCTTTCATCAAATGTTATTTTATTCTCTGGAAAATCACCATGCAAGATGCTCGCCATCAAATATTGTCCAAAACAACTACATCATGTTGTCAAGCGCAATAGATATATCTATATATGTGCATACTTTGCCAGTCATCCAGTTGGAATTTTAATCTAAGCACAACATCTGTGTCATAGTCTTCAAATATGACCATGTTCCTGTTAAAAATTATTTTCTAGGGAGCAAAAAATACCAAAAGGGGGTACCATCTCAAAATCACCGGCATTTCATTCGTTTGTCATTAACTTGGAAGTAAAATAGTGACCTGTCCCCACGTGCCAACACAGGCATGTTATCTTAATTGCTGAAGTGATCTACTTACGTGCGGGTGTACTCTCCGAAGCCCCCTTCTTCGTCTTCTTTGTCAGGGTCACGACCTCTCAACTTCTCCTTCTCATGCACTGAAAAGTATAAAAATAGGTTCACTTTATGGAGGGGGCCATACAACTAAAAAAAAATTAAACTTGTTGAAACAGCCCAGGTATTGTCTTTGCACATTGAAGATGAAGAAAGGGTTGGCAATATCATATTGGGTATATTAAAAATATACTTTCATTGTACATGGCTAGATAGGTTTATATATTGTGACCACTCTGTCTTTGTGGACGTCTTCATGGCTGACCGCTAGACATATGATCAGGAGTCAAACTTGTACAGAAGATTTTGACCTTTTGTCCTTAGGCAGTGAAATTAAAACAATGGTCACTGTTGTACCATTTGACACATGTTAGAGCCATGTGGGACTGTGGTTTCCAATGTTGTACAATTTGACACATGTTAGAGCCATTTGGGACTGTGGTTTCCAATGTTGTACCATTTGACACAAGTTAGAGCCATGTGGGACTGTGGTTTCCAATGTTGTACAATTTTATATATGTTATAGCCATGTGGAACTGTGGTTTCCAATGTTGTACAATTTGACACATGTTAGAGCCATGTGGGACTGTGGTTTCCAATGTTGTATCATTTGACACATGTTAGAGCCATGTGGGACTGTGGTTTCCAATATTGTACCATTTGACATGTTATAGCCATGTGGGACTGTGGTTTCCAATGGTAATACAATTCTTGGGTTGATTAGGAGAAATATAACATATATAGACAAAATAACTAATTACACCTCTGAATAAATCAAATGGCTTCATCTAGAATACTGTCACAGCCACCACTGCCACTGAGGAACGCAGCACCTTAGTTGTGGCTAATGTCTAAAAGAATGTGGTTTAGCAATACTAAGATGTGGAGGTTAATAGAAGAAAAAATAGTTTTTAAAATAGTGAATTCATATAAGCAGTATTAAAAACTGTACCGGGGGATAAACCATAGATAAGTATTACGCGTCACCTCTTTGTTTATTTACAAATTGCATTATTATTTATGTGTGTGCGTGCATGCGTGTGCGCATGCATCGTGTGTGCGTGCGTGCACTGACCGACTGACCAGTACTCACCTGGGTACTTTCCTCCACGGTTCCTCTTGATGATGCAGATGATGAGAAGAATGAGAAGCAAGAACACGATGGCACACATCATGCCAACAAACCACCCCGCCGTTGCAATGTTCTGCACCACAGGCTCTGCAAAATCATCACACCAGATGTCAGCACAAGTCTCATTCAACGAAGAAACATTCCTGGCCATTTTTGAATGCGTGTCGGCCGTTCCTGTGACTATCACCAGTTCTTGTGAATACAGGCTGTATTAATGTCAGAGAGTTAGTTAATCAGGAAGCTCCGGGCAAGTGTTTTTTCTATCACATGACTATCTGTCATGGCTGGTGGACAGGGCTTAGTCAGAAACACTGTGTGTCGACTCCAGTGTCATTCTCCATCAATGTCTGGCACCTTGACATCTTTACAGTGTCACCGATGGTTATGATACCACTCCCGAGTTCACCACTCAACAGACATCAACTCCACAAACTGACCACACACTTGCGGTCAAGCAGTGAGCATCTGTCTACTCTCCTTGCTGCAAGAGAACCCTTTCAGTGGTCACTAGTTTCCTACTTCCCTGCCTAGGTCCCTGGCTCCCTCCCTCCCACTCTTCCACCCACTCAAGTTTCCCTTCCTGGGTGTCAAGTGTCTCACATAAACACCAGGTGCCTGCTAACACTACCACACACAGCCTGCTACACAAACATTTAATTGGTATCAGGCTCAATGAAATAGTTAATCTACACACCCAGTTTTACCCACACAAGACCAGGAATTGACCCATGATAACATTTCTCAGATTAGCTAATCTCAAAATGAAATTCGGAGAGCTTTACTTGGCACTGAAACACATTTCGCTGGTTTTTATTGTGTTATTTATGTCTACGGTTCTGAAACAAATACTGATTTGAAGATTTCGGTCATATTTGAACGTTCATTACGAGTTTACAGAGAAATATAATCTTTTGGTGGATATTTTGACATCTACGATAATGGCTCAGCAATTCGGGGGAAATGTGTATACGTAATGATTATGCAATATACAGGGTGGATTCAGCAGGTGTTGTTGATTAAAACTTTTAGACCATCATCTTCTTTTGACCATTCGTTCCCCATTGCGGGTGGCTGCTCTGATCCTCTCCCACTAAGATGTATGTTCCTTGCAGCCTCCTCACCACCTCTGCCTCATGTCTATATTTTAGATGGTATTCATTTTAGATAATCCTCAACAAAGGTATTTTTTTGTAAAATGTTGCTATTGTCGAGCAAATTTTAATTCAAAGGCATGCCGTGCTATACGTGTACTCCGGGATTATATCTCTGTATCTACAAACATCCACAACTGAAAAGGATGGAAATAAATCAATGTCCATATTCTCCTAAAAGGAACAGATGAAATGTTGTCAGAGCAGAGACAGAAGCAATCAGTTTAAACCAGCAGGTAATATGAGCAGAGATCAGTTAAGGAAGCCTGGAGAGACAGGGTACTTATCAGGGTAATTACCAGATACCATGGCCTGCATACACATGATTACATTAACTGCAAGAAGTGTCTATGCCATTGCCACATCCACTGCTTCAATCTCCAAGCAGCTGAGACCAAAGGATTAATTAAATACTACTTTAATTAGACATCTACAACATGTCTGTTTTACATTACAGCAACATGGATATATTTGTGAAAATTACAAATAGGATTCTATAGTCATTCACTTTAGAAATATGCTATTATAAGACAAGAAAACCGAAACCATGTGTGATCCATCTATGCTAAAACTACTCTAGAGGCAGGTAGAGATTGTAAGTAAGCGTCCTACAACTATTACAACTTGTATGTACATAATTAGTTTTTTTCACTGAGCTAGGGGCAACTACCCTGCTATCCCAAACCTGATTCCTACCACCTTTACCAGTTTCAAATTTTCAAGGTAGTTCCACATAAACCATTGTTAACATGTTATAATTTGTTCTTTTACTTCCTGAACCTCCAGATTGCGGGTAGAAGCATTAAAATGCTTCCAATAAAAGATGCTAGAAAGTAGCAGTATACCCCAGGACCTACATAATTATCATGGAAACGTCATTTAAACTACCCCAGAAAAAAATGTCCTGACAATTATATACTGCATATGTTTTAACACAACAACATAAATGTCAAACAATATTCCTACAGCCACGTGTATTTTCAAACACACATCACGTTTTGATAAATATGAGATGAACCTTTAACCCACAATGTTTATGCAATGGCAGTGATGTTATTCGCTGATGTACAATACATAAGCAAGTTATACACACAACTTCCACCGCTTACAAAGTATCGGACAAACCTTGCATATACATAGAGTCGTCATCAACATACACACTTGCTGCTGAAATTAATAACACAAGTGAAAAACACAGACAAGACATACACACATGCACAGATCTGTCCACGGCTCTTGTATGGAACCATGCACACGCTGATCCCTGAACCAGAAATTTACAGGAATTAAATTAAAATAGCTGTCTTTAAATAATGCATATTATTTACTTGAACAGAATCAATACAAATGCAACATTCAAAATGAATAAAAAAACTAGTATTTAACACTCATGTTTAAAATGACTATTATTATTATTTATTAAATATTATAAATAATTCAGGGTTAATACTACAGACTAGGAAGTAGCAAGCTCTATCATTTAAACAGACAGTGTTTAAAGCTATGAAAGATAGATACCAACATTTATTTTGTATACCTCAATCATAGGTATCTTCAAAGATGATGTTAGCACTAGTACTGCAATATTAGAGCAAGGAAGCCCCATCAACACTACCAGTAGTGAGCCATCACGGAATATTTAATTCCTAAATAAACAGTTCAAATATCATCCAGTGACATTCAAGATATGAACTAAATTTATTAAATACTTTAATCCAAGAATAATCAAAGATTAATTACTATTGCACTAGTTTTGCCATATTAGAACAAAGAACTCACACAACCATTAATTGCCCATGAGGAAATATTAAGCTTTAAAATAAACAGTTTAAATGTCAAAACTGTTTCCCCAGGAAGCTGAGACAACCGCCTAGGCCTGCCTGCTACAAGCGTTTCACTGAAGAGAACTTTATCACCAGCATTACAATAGAACTTGGTTAACTCGAGTTATCTAAATACCCATCATAACTTATACCGGGGGTCGTGTCATGTCACCCTCATTGTTGCAATGCTAAATATCAAACATAACTCAAACTAGTTTAACTAAACTAATAACTGGACAGTCCCACTGTAGTCATAGCTAAACAATTTTACAGTCTGATCCCTGTTTATATCATGCTAAATCTGTTGAAATTCAATCATTACTCAGTAGTTAACAATACACATCTCAGAAGCTGACTTCTACTCTCAAGTGAAATGGACGACACAGTGACCCAAATAGATACAATTTTCAACCTAACAAGTGTACAAAATACTTTAAAAAAATTGGGTCATGGAAATATGTAAAGGAACCCTGTTCTTAATAAGTGTACAGCAACCTTTTTTTTACACACTAACTGTTTAACACTAGTGGTGTTATTTGGTGACTAGTGCAGAACAAATGAAAAGTGGTGCGAACTGTTTAACACTAGATGGCGACTCTTTTCAGTTGTTCCACACTAGTAAAATACAATAATTATGGATCCTGCTAATTAAAAAATGGGGTGTATGCTAATTAGGGCATGTAAGCTTAATAGGTCGAATACGGTACTCAAAGTTTACCCAAAGTCCCTTACACTTCGAGTTAAACAAGTTCTATTTTAAAGATACAAAGTCATTGCATCATAAAATCAAGTTATCAAGTATAAAGTGCACCTATTTTAACATCTCAACCACCCAAACATGTTTTAATAACCCACATTTAAAAAATATACTTTGACCATTATCTGTTTCATTTAATATTTCAGGGCAAATATCACGTGTCGCATGCTAGTAGGAACATAATTCTACGGGTGTTAATGATGCGCCCATCACGTGATCCCGTGAACGCCTGACCCCGATAAACTTGTGGGAAACTGTTGACACCTGTCTGGGAATGTACCGAACAGTAAGTTCATGCACAGATAACGGAAAAATTATATAACAAAATTGTGGTTCATTAAAAGATATTTGGGTGGCCAATATATTGGAATATAGTTTATACTATATAATATGATTTTATGATGAAAATGAGTTTGTTCCTTTAAGATTCAGTCAGTTCCAAAACCCATATAGCAATATAGAAGTAGAGCGGAGAGCCCACCTAGGCTTGCACAGACAAACCTGTGTCATTAGCATCTTCCAATGTCACAAAGAATTCAGGAGAGAAAAGTGTCGTCACTGAAATAGGAACGACAACATGCAACCAAGCAGTGTTCTCTAAATCAAGTCCTGGTTTGGTCATTTATCTTGTCAGTATACTCAAATGCTTGTTGGTGGAATGATCCTTGCATACGTAGTCAGGGATTTTCGCTAGTCTCAATTAAGTTTATTCCAAGACTCATGGGCACACAGAATGACAGTACCAGCGGTAGCATGTCCAGCACACAAGAGCCTTTGTATGCTTATCTGTTCAACATTGGCATCAACTAACTTAAGGGACGTGATAAAATTTACATCTACTGCTGGCGACCAGATTCACATGGTTGGTGAAGTGTTTGTAAACAAGACAGTGGCCTAAGGGTAAGACTAAAATAGATGCACTTGAGAGATGTGGCTGTTGAGGAAATCAGTTAAAATCTGTCTAAATTTAGTATAAACTCACAAGAGAAAAACAAACGTGTGCACCCAGTGAAATTACCTATGAAATTACCTACAAATATATTTTTCGCCAAATAAACAGGAAATAAAATACACAACACTACCATGGAACATGCATGATAAACACAACAATAGGTAAAATCTAGTTTTACATGCAACAAATGCAAGAATTGTCCATTACCATCGCTCGGTCCAATCTTAACGATCTTTGGTGTTGATTTCGTTGTCTCTCCTCCGCCGTTCACTGCGACCACCCGGATCTCATACGACTCACCAGGGGTCAGGTTGGTGATGTTCGCCCAGTTATGTTCCGTCTCCAGGCGGGTTTGTTCCCATGGCTCGTCATCACTGGCACCTGAAACATTTAAAGTAGTATATATAGATAGATAATGATAAATAACATAATTACTATCATTATTAATTTACCTTTTGGTATGCTGTGAAGCAGAGTTAAATTTATAATGCACTCCTACAACGTTTGTTGCTCAGACCGCATTACACTTTGCCTCCGTTCACTGAAACCCCATTTCAACTTCTATTGAAGCAATAGCCACGCTGCAATTGATGTGTGAAAGCCGTTCGTTCTGATAATTGCATCACTAGAATCCAATCATAGTCTATCGCAAGGTACTCATTTATACAGCTGAATAAATTAAGGCAACGAGTACTGAACAAAATTGCCTAAGCTTCAAACAGCAGCAAGTGGATTTATACCCTGGTCCTCTCAGTTGAGTTTGATGTACTACCATTGGGTCACCACGCTCCACTGCACTGTAATGGTTCCAATATGTGCATACATGCATGCATGCATGCCTGTGCATACATAATTTCATCTGTAGTCCCTGCTGGTTACTGGAAAAACCAGCATGGTAAGTGCTGCCACCTGCTGGGCTCCATCAGGTATTAACACTGGGTAATCATCTGCCAACTTTTTCAGCCAGCAACCCAGGTAATGACTGACATTTAATCAACTATGAGTCACACAGTAGTTCACTATTGACATTTAATATCATCCCATCATAAGGTACACTACAAATCATCCCATAATAAGGTACACTACAAATCACATGTCATTTTTACGACAAAATGTTATGAAAATGAAAAAATATCCAATCGTCCCAAAGTACCAAATTACCAACTAACATTACTGCCCTCTATTGGCATGCACAGGAACCACAACTTACCGGCGCGCCTGTACTCGACATAGAATTCACTGCCGGGGTTTCTGGTCGGACCATCAGCTGTTGGCACCCATGACACATTGATGAAATCCTCTCCAGATTCAATTTTAGCAAAGCCGGGAACGTCAGGCTCTGGAAGAATACACAATAGTGTACGAAAGATGGCGGACAACAAGTGGTATTCAACAGCAGTCTGTGCTTATTGTTATAATGTGTTTATTCCCGCGCATAATCATGTTTTTGCCAGAGATATTATTACATATAGCATGTTTCTTATCATTAAAAATCGTCCTGAATTACCATTTATACAGTTCATACTTAAGTGGTTCAACTTAAGAAATCTATTGTATCACCCCAAACAGTTACAATTGTCGTCCAAAATCTGCATATATACATAGTGTATATTGTTAATTATATTATGTTGAATTAACTGATGTGTGTACCATATCATTTTGAATATAGTAACAACATATTGATGTGTGATGTAAAAAAACAGGTGTTCTTGCAACACCCCCCTCCCCGAAGCTTTTTGACATGAAAAACTATATTAAAAATATGTTCAGTGTGTTGACGAAAGAGTTCTGATAACTTTCCACTGATAAACTGATTTAAGAGTGCTGTGAATGACTTCATTAAGGTTGACTCATTTTTGGAGTGAAAATGACACTTAATGGAATCAATTGTTCCAGCCTGAAGTGAAGCTGTTCAGTGGAGTCTTCTGTGCTTACATTTATCTTAGTTTATTTATCTGTTTATCTATACGTTTAGCCTAACTCATCAATGTTTACATTTATCTATTTTTAACCTATTATATAATATTATGTACACCATGCGTCTACTATAAAAATCTTTCTCATGACCATTGATTACATTTCCATGCTCATCTTAATTATTATTAAAATATATATATATATATATCATTTTATCTATGATATTACAAGCATAATTTTACCACAACGTATTATTTAAAATATATTTTCTGTACAGCGCTGTGAATTGTATAGGATATGGCGCTATATAAAATAAATATTACATACCTGTGGCCTCCAGGGTGGTCTCCTCAATGAAGAAGACCGCCCCGCGCCCCTTGCTGGTAAGGGCCCACACAAACAGGGTGTAGTGCGTGTCTGGTTCCAGGCGGCGAATCTTCACCGATGTCCTCAAGGGGTCCATTACTTGCTTCTCCTTCACCAAGTCCAGGCCAGTCGCTGACAGGTCACATCACATGATATAGTCACATAACACTGCTACAGGATCAATACCTCCAATTTATAAATTTTTTTCAGTCAGTTTTACCTTTTTTCTTTGTCAGTCAGATGAAAGCAGTTAAAAGCTGTTGAAACATCACAAAGAAGAAAGGTAAAATTAACTGTAAAAAAAAAATTATTAAAAGATACATAGATTACAATCACCTGATGTATTCTGATGTATCTGTTCACAACAGTCCACAAGTATGGTGATATTAACTGTGCTATTACTAATGCACTTGTTTTAAAATTTAATTCATTAATTTTTATTGATTACACAAATAAAATAGGGCATCTGTTTTTTTATATTTTCACACTTTCATATTTTAAAAAGTTACTTTACTACCAAGAAGTATATTTAATATGGTGTTACATGGGTTCTAGCAAGTCTTCAAGATTAAAATAAATGCACTCATCGTGCATTCATGCACTGTGCTTCTATTTGGCACAATATGGTATACCATAATGACAGGACTACATACCTCTCCTGTAGCCCACAACATAGCCGACAATGACGCCGTTAGGCTCATAGGGAGGGTGCCATTTGACCCTGAAGTGGTGTGAACCCTTCTGCGTCACCTTGAATGATGGAACAGGGCCCGGCACTGAAAAACACAATGGTCATGTGACTGTCACATTGTGCAGTCAGCCAATGAGATTACTTCTTATAGTTGACAACTTTGTCTTTCCTGAAGGGATAAATCTTATTTTGCAGCTCAACAACATACTGTGAAATAGTCCAAAATTATTTCCATAACAGTAAAGTATAGGACATATAGTCCCGCTAATGCAATCACCTCGCAATTCAAGTCAGTTTGCGCAGTCCCAAAGGTGACCTTAACAGTGAGTTCCACTGTACATAATTCAGCAGATTTTCAATGGATTACAACCATGTTTAGGGTTATGTAGTTTACTGGATAACTTTGTAATTTATCAACAAATCAGAATAATTTTTTATGCCTCCACAATGCAGTTAATAATGTTTGTTTTCTACCAGATAATTACATATTTTTCATAATCGATCATCCAGAATTTATTTAATAATTTTTCTCTATATTCTCAATGTTTTAAAACCATGTTTTTGTTCATTTATAAATTGATCATCATAATCATGTCTTGTTATGGCTCCACAAACAGCTAATAATTTTTTCTTTTTCAAGTCATTTATCTGCTGAATCATCTAAAAAATAACACTCACCTCCTTCTGGGGTTGTGAACTCAATCGTATCCCCCAGGTCACCCCTCTTTGCCCCATTCAGGACGAGAACCCCGGCCGTGATCCGAGAGAAAGGCCACAGGTTCATCACATGGGTCGATTCCTGGGACACATCCCGCCTTACACGATCCGGATCATAATACTCTGGACACGGATCATAGTTCTCAAGGATGACGTCGTGCGAGCGGATGTTTTCTGGGTCATCCGATCTCCAGAACTGGATCTGAAACAGACAGGCAGAGGGGTTGTTTCAACAGTCAAGACATAAAAGTAAGTTAACTGTGAAAATTTATATATGACTATATAATTTTATATTGGTCAGTAAATATCCTTTGATAACCTGTAATTATTGTCAAAATCTGTGACGATCTTTTGTCCAAATGTCTCACTATAAAACGTTTCATCATTAAAGCAATCTTCAGAAATCTGATCAAAATTAACTGTTGTAACCACGACTGAAAACAAGTAGCAAATCTGTTTTCCCTGGGAGCAAACTGCTGAACAGCTTTATTTTTATATATTTGTTATGGCTAAGTTTGTTTATCGTGTAGTTTTGTAGCAAAAATAGCTATGTAAGTCCATGAAGATGTCAATCTATATCATGCTTTGGATTCCACTTCACTTTCTCAGGCCAATGTCATCACATATATCATCTCAGAATCCACTACTATACTATACAAATGATGACAATGAATATAGGTCTATTTTCCACATTGTTGGCCTGATTACAACAAAACTGAACAATCACATATTCTGAAACTTCTTCACAGCCATCATGTTGTTGATATGTTGGACAAGTTTCGTCAAAATCCACTACCTCCAGCCCTTTTTGATCGTGTCACAAACACGCTTACTCTCAAAATTGGCAGTTTTCACCAAATATATTAAAGCCTCTAGCAGTGTTTCGGGAATGTCACTGCCAAAATACATACGCATCTTCAAATCCAGTTCCTACTACAACATTTAACTGCCAAAGGTCAAAAACTGCAAACAGTCCAACATTCCTGTCTAAATATTGACTTCTTGGCAAATAAAATCACTGAAATCTGCTAAACTGCATATTTTAAGCACTACATTCTGTAACACTTCTGGTAGCCTAACTGTGGCCTGACCTCTGTAGGAGAACGACGTGACATCGCCAGTTAATTACAGAAACATCTCCTACACAGATCATGTTAAACAGAACCCTACCTGATATCCGCGGAAGAAGCCCTGGACACGATTAGGCGACGTATCCACTGGGTCCCACATGAACTTGGCGCTGGTTGCGTTCAACGTGTTCTCGTCCATCCAGAAGTTGCCCGGCTGATCGAGAGGAGCTGTGAGCACAGTTCAGGTTGCCATGGGTACATGATGCACAATGCATGCAACATTACCATGGTTACTTCACAGTTAACTCCACATCCAAGCAAAAGAAAATTAATTGTTGTCTCTTTACCAACAGGCTTACCTGCTGATGCCAACTTTATTTATTTTTGGAAGTATTAAGCCATATTTGATCACTGTGCAAAAGCTCATAATTCTCATAACATATATGTATATGTAATAATTATGTATAGATATATATATATATCTATACATATATATATATATATATATATATATACATACACATATATATATATAGCCAGGTGAAATGATACAATGCAAAATTAGATATTCTTACCAATAGAGCAACATTTATTATCTGAATTTATACCACACATATGGGATATTTACAGTGACCATTTCCAGAAATGGGAACTGGGAATGTCTATGTACACTTACTGTCTTCCCCGGAGTGAACCTTCTTCACCTTGAGGGAGTTAGTGGGAGATGGTCCCATGGAGTTGGATGCCTGCACAGAGACCAGGAACTCCTTGTATGTTCCAACATCTCTGACGACCAGCTCCCTCTGGTGCCAATCCTCGATCTCTTCCGTGACTAGGTCGGAATCAGGGGCGTCCAGAGACTTGTATTTGACCAGGTACTTGAAGTCCTCACCATTGTGCTCAATCTCAGGCATCGGCTGAAAGCAGGTGGCAGATTGTCACACTTATGCAATGTTAGCAACTTCATATGCTTACACAAGGTATTAGGACATAATCCCCTGGACAAAAAACTCCTGGACAATATTCTGACCAATATTCGCCCTGGACAATATCCCCTGAACGAAATACCCACGGGAAAAATACCCAATTCAAATACATATAATAGTTATCAATATGTAATTATTTACATAAATGTTACTGCATAATGTAGTTTTACGATATACTCAGCTGTAGTAATGTTCTTTTTTTAACAATATCATTATATGCATAAAGTATGCTGATTGCAACCAGTGCACTGCGAGACCTGCTTGTGGGTCAGTATGTGGGTCAGTGACTCAGAATGCTGAGCGAAATAACATGGAGTATCTCTGTGGTATTGCATTCAATACTGGACTCGAAGTAAGCCTGCCTCAATACTTTGGAGTGTGTAATAAATAACATGGAGTATCACTGCGGTACTGCATTCAATACTGGACTCTAAGTAAGCCTGCCTCAGTACTTTGGAGTGTGTAATAAATAACATGGTGTATCTCTGCGGTATTGCATTCAATACTGGACTCTAAGTAAGCCTGCCTCAGTACTTTGGAGTGTGTAATAAATGTGAATGTTGTTTTACTCTTGACTGTTTTGTTACTGTTGCTTACGACAGGGGATATTGTCCCTGGGAGAATAGTGCCTGGTGGATATGTCCTAGAATCCTTATAAAAAGGTGGCAAATTCTTTCAATTACAAAATGGTGGCAAATTCTTATGTTTACACAATGTTGGCAATTTCTTGAAATTAAACAATGGTGGCCATTTCTTACCATTACACAATGGTGATATATGCATACACACACATATATATATATATAAAGTATAGTTTTTAATGAAACAAACAAGCAGTGACACCACCACTCACCTCCCACACAATCACCAAGTCCTGGGGGTCCCTGCTCTCCACACACACCCCACGGGGGTTGCCAGAAGGGGCAGAGGATGGGGTACGACAGACAGTATTCGTCTGATGGCTGCGTGCACTCATTCCGATGCTGTTGCGTGCACGCACATGGAATGTATAGCTGGCCCATGGAGACAGGGAGATCTCTCGCTCGAACTCTCCAATGGTTGTCGCGCTTGCCTCATGGTACTGGCCTGGCTCGTCAAACGATGTGTTGTAGTAGACAATGTACTCTAAGACCTAGCAATCATAGAACATCTCCACAATCAACAGCACATTCTATCTGTGAGGTGTACCTTCAAATATAAAATACTGAAAATCTGTTAATGATTTAAAGACGGAATCGCAATAATGTTTCAAGAGATATATTAACTGTAAAGTCTACCACATGGTTTTGAAATATTGTTTATAATCCCCATTGAAGACTATAGCCACTATTGGCTCCTTACAATGTACCACAATTAGAATAACATACAACTGATGATAAAGACAGTACACTGCAGTTCACTCACTTGTTACCCAAACCTTGTCCATTTGCCATCTAAAGTTTACAATATAAATTTTAGTTGGCAATCTTGCTAAAAGAAGTAAGAAATGTGTCTTTAGGAACAGATGCAACAAATTGTAATTGTCTTCTATTCGGTGTCCAGGGAGAGCAACAAATGCTATACATGATATAATACAACTCAGACAATCTTACACTATACGTTAACTAGCTACCTTGTTCATACACATAACTGAATGAAATCAGTGACAAAATGGTGTGCAGTGTGCGTGCTTGCGTGTGTGCATGCATGCATGCGTGCATGTGTCATTTTGAGACCACCTCCTGGCAACCCCACCTCCTATGATCCACCTATTTTTAGGCCAATTTCCCACCTCCCACATATTTTTAGGACCAACCTCTCACAACCCCCTCTGTAATAAAATCACCCTTCTCTCAGGCTCTGCTTCAAAAAGGAAATGTCGCTAGTTTTAAATTATCACTCACCAACAGATATTGGTTTAAAAGAACAATCTTCCTACCTTGTCGTTGTTGTCACTGCCCGGCTGCCATTTGATTTCCACCCGAGTCGATCTGCAGTTATGCATACTAATGCTAGTTGGTGGGTCTGGTCGATCTGCAGCGAAGCACAAAGAATGTCAACATATCACTCCTGATACATTAAAAAACTAGAACACTTCATCCTTGGGAACTAAGCCGAATACAAAGACATCGTTGACTATCAAGATAAAGGAACAGTTTTCCATTATTATTAAAATATACGGGATAATACATCATTGAAAAGTTACTTCCACCACAACTGGGCAGTTTTTCCGTGAGAATCTAGCTATACAACATGGTAGCTTTAACTGGTTAGGTCGTGCCATATTGGACATTTTATTCCTCACGTCACACACCATACAAACCCACCGTGCACAATTATTGCCATTACTTAAATTGCCATGGGTGGAATAATTTAAAGCTTCTCTTCAAGTTCAAATGTGCAGTTAGCTTAGTAAAACAGAGACAATTTGTTATCATTAGATTGAGTAACTTGAGAAATGGTGAATATCCCAATGTTGTGGTATATAGAGGCAGGCTACACATGTTGTGGTATATAGAGGCAGGCTACACATGTTGTGGTATATAGAGGCAGGCTACACATGGCCACTTTGGCTGAACCAAAATTAATTTAATAGTTTGTCCCATGATTTCATCAAAACAAAATCTGAATAATACATTTGCACAAATGAGCTAGTTTTTGATAGTCGATACAAGATACAATTTTTCCTAAATGAATCGAGCAAGAAATCTAATTACTGAGCTTTAATGAATTAGTAAAATGATAAGACACAATAAGTCAAACAATACAAATACTTTTATTTCAAGTAAAAAACCATATACATACAAATATGCATTAACAAAATAATTTTTTTTTTTTAAATATGTTAAAAAATATAATAAACAATCAAATATATATATAAATGGGGTGTAAAATCACCATTGTGCACAATAAAGTGTTCGTGCCCATTTGGACCACATGGGCCCATTAACAATATTTATACAAGGTCATACATTTTATCAAATCATTTTCAATGTCACAACCTTGATTTCTAAAACCATAAATATTCTTGCGCAATAGGGCATCAAAGTTTTATCGATGGAATTGTTACAAACATGTTACTAGCGGAAACCACAAGAAGAAACTGAAGCAACACTCACCTTTGACAGTCAACTGAGCGGTGACTTCGTCCGAGTCAAGTCCGTTGCTTGCGACACAAGTGTACTCTCCCGAGTCGTCCACAACCACCTGGCTGATCGTCAGCGAGTTGTCGGCCATGTTCTTTGAGATGCGTCCCTCTTGCTCGTAGTCAATTGGCTCGCCGTTTCTCTTCCACTCGATTCGTAGTTTTGACTCCTCGGCAGGGTCGGTGCTGGCTTGACAGTTGAAAACGACATTCACCGTGGCGTTCACTTCTTGACGCATGGGACCCTGTAGGATCACCGTCTGATCTGCAACACGAGAAAATGATAAAACGCTAGCAAAAATACCTATCGTCAGGATGGGATAACTTGGTAGTTTGTAAGTGACTGTCATGATAAAAATATTTGCAAAATCTATGGTAATTGGTGCTGCCAGTCAATATCCTGATGGCGTCTTGGTTTGCTCCGATGCCAGCGAAACATTACTGGCAATATGTGGATCCATCTTTCAAATTCACATACTTGTTTCAAAACGGTTTTTCCCCGATTATTTTACTAACATATAAACCAAACATATATTCAGTTTGCAATGGCTAGCCACCAGTTTCATGTTTCAAAATCTTCTGCTAATGATCCCAAGTTGATCCACATTTCTATAAACCTTTAGTGTTTGAACACTGTGCTACAATGACATCTCACGTGACCTACCCCTGACAAGCAGTTCGCCCATGGCAGAGATCTCACCGAACTTGTTCCTCGCGAGACATTTGTAGGTACCAAAATCTGAGTGGAGGACGCCCTGAAACAATATGTCATTGCTGACATTGCTGTGCGGGTTTGCATCGGGCAGCAAAGTCGGAAGGGCTACGCCCTTAGTATCTGAAGATGTTACCAACTGAGAAGGCGCAGATAAACTAACTAATGTAGCTTGAAACATACTGTAATTAACAGCTGTGATTAATTTTTTGTGTATGAAACACTTGGACTATATAAATAAACATATTAGGATCTGCTTGGATCTGGTTATTTAATTACATAATTTACATGTGTATAAATTCTACAGTAAATTACAGAGTTTCAAAACTAGGCTTCTTCATATACTCTTCAAAAGCTAAAGCGGATGCAACAAGGAACATTTTAACAGATACTTCATAGTTCACAACCCACCTTGATTTTAAGGTCCCCATTCTTCTTCACTTTGAACCTGTTGTCTGTGATCGCCTCGCCGTCCTTCGTCCAGGTGATGACAGGTTTTGGGGCCCCAAAAGTGCGACATTTCAGGCTGATGTCCTGCACCTCAGCTGCCCTCACTACAGGTTTTGGGGCCTCAGTGAAGCTGGGTGGCTCAGCTGAAAACAGACATGACCATATATCGTGAGCTTGAACACAGAAATAGTTCCTTTCAATTCTGATGGGCAAAAGTGCAAGCGTTTTACAATAAACACTGAATCCAGTAAATAGCATTTTATCGAAATTAGCTTTCTGTTGATATATTTTTCTAGTAAATGTAATATTTCTGAAATATGTAGTGATTTTGCAGTTTCCTTTGAAGAGTTCATCAAGTGGATCAAGTAAAATTCTTATATAGCCGAATGAGAAGAACAGGTTTCAAGTCCACGTTTCGTAATTTGGGCAATGTCATTCACCCCACATTGTCTGTCTTTCAGAAGAGACACTAAAAGCCGTTGGTCCCTTCTACCTGGTGTTTATTCCAGGGGAAGTAAAAGATCCCACACAGGGGTAAATGTGTAACCTGCTGTGGACTCCGTCTCTCATGACCAACTGCAGAAGCATCCATGATGTGGCTCAGTCAGTTCTGCCCACTACCTTGCTTAACGGGAGACTCGGGTCGGATTTGACAGATTTTTGACGATAAAATGAATTTCGAGTTGTTGCTATTTCCGTGTATAAATATTATTCAACTTGCCATTCATGTAAGTTGCACTGTCGAAATAAACACGTTTCTGTCACAAAACGTGTCTTTTGTATGATGCCTATCATTGCTAAGTCTTTGTTTTTGTCAAATGAACCGAGACTAATGGGACATTAGGTGATTTTCCGCGAACCATTGCATGCCGGAAAACGCTGCCATTCCAACATGGCGCATATCACGGGAAAGCCCCATTTTCGCTCTGTATGATGGTACAAACAGTTTTAAAATGTGCCCGGAGGTATCCGAGTAATTCCGACTATAAATGACCGCCTTTGAACCATCTCGGCGACAAAGGAATGGGGAATGCCACGACGATTCGCCGGACATCACCACGTGATGTCAGATTCCCTCAAATCAAGCGTTCTAATTGGTTGTAATACTAATTTCCATCCTCTGACGTCAGCTTGAAATACCAGCTACGTTCGATTCGATAGACTTTTTTATCCCATGAGTTTCGTTCATTTATATCGCTTTGTAAAACGACATTATGCCGTTTGGTCGAAAGCAAGTGGGCGATTACGGTACTGGGAGGCAGCGAAAGTTTGCATCGTTGTAGTTAGCGCGCGATGCGAAGGCATCAAGGGTTGAATTCGTCAATGAACCTGCGGCGACAACTTCGTCTTCTTCGACCATCACCGGTCCATGGTGCCAGTGAGAATGGCACGCAGTGTAAGTTTAATTCTGATATTTCATATGTTCACTATGATAGTGCATATGATTCAGATATATATACATTTCTGTTTTAGCCAAACATCGTTAGCCTTTGTGGCATAACTATTACTGTATAAACAATTTGACGCTGATCTAGTTCATGCTGTTGATGTTCGTGGTTGTGTTGACATTCAGGCCCAGGGGCCATCCAGGCACATCAGAAGCAGAGTTGTGACTATGGTTTATTATACTACTACAATTTGCCTTGGTAATTATTGTATACATAGCCTGTATACACACACGCGCACGGGTGTGTGTGTATAATATGGCAATGCCAATAAAGTAAATTGCATTCAATGCCATACCCCTGCATACGTAGTAGGGGGGGGCTTTTGTTGTTGAACATGTCTTGGATACTTTTTTGTTCATGAAATACATTTATATTGTGTATTTTTTCCAGGCATCAAGGCGGTCATCAACAGTACCAGCTGATCCGTCTCGAAGACTGTCTGCCACTGAACCGAAGTTTGGTTATGCAGATCTTCTGGAAGAGATAGGTGTCCCGCGATTCCTGGTTGAGGATGAGACAGATGCTGATAGAGATCTTTCAACAGTACTTGTATGCTGTGCCGTGTTGCCATCACTTGTCGCGAACCTGCCATGCACGTTGTGTAGGAAGCATACACTCTCCATCCGGGCTGTCAACCGCACCGCACCCTCGGCATGATGTGTGACCTCGAGACTTTCTGCACCAGTTGTGACAAGGTCATCAATGCAACTCTGTCATCAGACTGTATCGATGGGACTCAGGCGACGAACTGTTACCTGGACTTGCAATCTGTGAAAGTTTCAGCTCTGTAGGTTCAGTGATAATGAAATAAGAAAATAAAATGTGTTTAGACCCAAGCGACGCCTTAAGGATATGACTGATTGTATAATAATATTTACCAAGCACATTGAGGAAAGCATTGGTGAAGATGTAGCCGTGTTTGTTGGTCGCATTACATTGCAGCACTTGGGCATCCGTCTTTGTCAAGTTGTGATAGATGATGCTTGTCTTGGTGATGGTCCTGCGGGGGTCGGCTGGCAATTCTGGAGACAGCAATTGACGTAGGGGTCATATCAATGTCACAGAAAGTGAGTTCAGAAGAAACAAAATCTTTTAAAAAAATGCATACATGGAAATATGAACTAAAAATATAAATAAGTAAAAGATATAAATAATTACAAAATATAAATAAGTTAAACATATAAATAATTAAATACATTGTATATAAATGGGATGTAAAGTTACCATTGTACACAATAAAGTGTGCTTGCCCATCTAAACTACACAGATCCATTAACAATATTTAATATTTATACAATTGCTGATACATTTGATTAAATAATTTTTAATGTTGTGTACACATTTTCTAAAACAATAGATGATCTTGTGCAATATAGGACGTCAAAGTTATTGATGGCATTGTTAACAAACATACTACAGGAGGGAGAAGTTGGCTAGAAATGTTCATTCCTGCCACAAGGGCTAAGGGTGGGGTGGGGTATCAGGGAAGGGAAGGGTAAACACACCGGAGATAGGGATGCCGTTGATGGACCACTTGATCTCAGGGTTGGGTACGCCTCCCGCCTGGCAGTGGAACTCCCCATCTTCCTCCTCCGATGAGTTCACATCCTCTGGTGATAGGATCCAGAACGGCATCGCTGCGAGACAGACAACACGCTCATTACTGATCGCCCACTCAAGTCACACCTGCTACAACTCCCATTTCTGGGGGCAGACTCCAGAAATTACTGCCCATCTCATGTTCTCAGGGGTGTGAGATGAAATCTCCTGTGATTCTGGCTTCCTCCAGTGAAAAATTTAAACAATTTCCTATTTTTAGACTACCCCAGGTTTAAAAAAAAAAAATTCTGCCATTTTCTGAGCTGAATCACAACTTTAATTTTGATTGATAACCGTGTCCTTGATGTATTATGGATGATGTATCTAATGTTGCTTCATAGATAGGTCTTATTTCAAGTCATTACTAAATTTTTAATTGAATATCATGTTTACACTGCATACTGAACAGCAAAGTCGATATGTTCATAAACAGACAAAGGTCACATCATATTAAAAAGTTTTGGTTAATTAAAACACGTTTGGGTAGTCATGACATTAGAACAGATATAGTTTATAACGTGATTTTACTATAAAAGTGATCAGAATTGTACCTTTGAATCCTTGAAGTGCCACTACTTACATTCAACATGGACGACGAACTGTTTGCGGATGGGGTCGCTCAGTCCAGGGTTGGTGGCGAAGCACTCGTACTCGCCCTTGTCAGGGTGGTCAATGTCATTGATGACGATCTCCTGGCCAAAGCTCTTGTGCTCCACCTTGGAGGGCATCAGGGCATCGAGTCTACGCCACTTCACTGTTGGGGTAGGGCTACACAAAGAACATAGGGTAAATAGGGTTAGGGCTATACACTGACTTTACACATGATATAGGGTTAATTGGACTAGGGTTACACACAACAAATGGTCAGTTTTACCTTATCTCAATAATATTTAATGTGACATAATCATAAAACTACGTAATCATGCAGTTTGAAGAATGTTTTATTGCTTACAATCCATAACAAGATGGGTTATATCATAGATTTAGCAGCTGCCATCAAACAAGAAACACTTACAATCCAGCGAAGATACACTTGAGATGGAGTTTGTCGCCCTTAATGGCGACGGTCAATGGGTCAGAGGCCCACATCAGACTTGGCGCCATGTACTTAGGAGGTTCTGAAGTAAAACACACAACAGATGACAGCCACTGAGCCCTCCAAGTGATTTACATTCTATGCATATATAATTAGAATGTATGTATGTAAATATATATATATATACACACATATATATGCACATATATAAACATACATTATATATATCTAAAATTATATATATATTATGGATGTATATATATATATATGTGTGTATGCATATATATATATATATATATACACACATACACAAAATTATGTACACACACACACACACACACACACACACACACCCACAATAAATTATGTCATCAGTCATGGAAAAAAATGGTTATAAAAAATAAGTGTTTTGTATAAAGGTCAGTAGCTTGGTACCAAAGTCATAAGCGTAGTCAGTTTTGTATTCATACTGCAAACGAGGCCAAATTGTAATAGATAGTAGAAACGAAATGATTGGGAATAAAATTGTACTGGTATTTTACTGTTGTTGGAATTTTGTCAACAAAAAGAATGATTATTTATTTTATACTTTATGAACAAAAACAATGATAGTTTACACACTTTAAAGACAGGCACCTTTATACATAAACCATATCAATATAAAAGATCAGCCATCTTTCCAGATAGCGGTGATTCTCTACAGGCAAAGCAGAAACAAGACACATTACACCATCTCCAATGACAGCTCTGCCCGGGGGGTCCAGGGGTCAGACAGATGGGGGGAGTACTGACACTTTGAATTTACACATTTCTTGGCAGTAATCATACATTTCATCTATTGCCAAGAAAAGTGTACAATAACACAATTCTTAACATTAAGGTATATGGTATATCAAAAGATTGCGTGGTAAGTCTATCTTCATGTGAATCTGACCCCAGAAATCATCCCCTGGTTGCGGGCAGAGCAACACATTTTCGCAAGATGTACATTCCAAAAACACTGATTTCCCAGACAAAACTACTCAACACAAATCCACGTCAAATCAAAAATCCGATTCTTCGATATCTCTGATCACACTCCTCCAAGTTACTTTGACAACTGTTGATTCAGAATATAACACAGTGGACTCATATCTCCTATTTTAGTTTTAGTTAAAAAAATGTATAAAAGAGAAAACATACCTTTTTAGGCAGTTTTCATTTACATCATATAAAAAGTCAAACTATTTATACCATCCAATAAACAAGTTAAAACTCATATATCCTACAACTATAATTATAAACAGTTTTCAAAACGTAGTCAAAAAAAAAAATTTTTAAATTCATAATCATTCTTACAAAATATTTGTTATATTTGTGTTAGATTCATGCATGAATGATGCTTTTAATAAATTTATTTCTTTAAATTTCCCTGACATACATGCAGCGCATGCACTAAATTAGTCCGATCTACAGTAGATGTATCTTGCACAAGTTTCGGTTTTGGTTTGACGCAGAATTTGGACATCAAGCGACACGGACAAGACGACAGTTATAAACGACAAGCACAAACAGACAGTCTCCCAGTGCTAATTAAGCTCAATTAGCAATGAACTATTATAGTGAGGTCCACACTGATACACTTCCCTTGTCTCATTCAAATCTACTTTTCCCTAACGTAAACACTATGACATATTGTTAGTGGGCTACTTAAACTCAACCATCCAATGTTTAATTTTCATTTTAAATTCGGCCACTCACATTACTTTTTTACTTTAGCTGTCCAATCTTCCAATTTATTTTATTAATAATTCACCCATCTAATCTTCCTATTTATTTTATTCATGAAAGTATGCTGCTGATAAAGACACCAACTAGCTAATAATTTAGTCAAGGTTGCATCCACAAAATTATCTTAACTTCTACGAGAGGTTGAATATTACACTTAAGTAAGGATAAGAATTTATGACATTTCCTTGTCCAGAGACAATTACTTTTATTTTCCCTCGATCTGTGTGGACTCCATATTTAAAAGCTACCTTTATAGTGACAAACATGGCTAAGCAGCGAGAATTATTCGGTCTGCATAAAGATTGAAGCATACACACTGACAGTGCCTGGTGCAAAAACTAACAAGATTTGCATATTAAGACAGAGTGTTAGTTATTGATGCTGGTAGACATATGAATCAAGGTGTTTATTGTGTAACTAAAAGGCTGCATTAATAGTTATTATTAAAAGTTTATTACAACATAAACAAGAGCATTTTACAAAGTTCTTGACATTAATTTTTATGAAAATATTTTCTCGTAGTCCAACAATTTGTATTGTTGGATTTTTCGAAGGTCATATCAATCTATGGAAACTATCATAAGTAAGCATATAAGCAAGAGGTTTGTTTTGTTCCATAAATGGGTTTACCTGATTTGTATCATACCTGTGGTAGTCAAGATTTTAATTTCACCCTCAAACTGCCGCCCCTGGGAGACACACGGAAGGGTGAACAAGTCAGCTGGCTTCCAGCAGCACACAGTCAACATGTCCCGCTTACCTACCACGCCGCCACGTCCCGTTTCTTTCCCACTTTCTACGTACCGACAGACGAATCTGTTGTTTGCTCACGGTTCCTCTGTGCCTTGCATGCAGGGTTAATCACATCTCAGTGGGGTTATTAGTGTACTGGAGGTTTCATCAGGGGGGTATTTGGGGGGTTGATACTCCAGTGTACATTGTTTAGCAGTCCTGTTCAGTTTGATGATATGACAATCTGAATTACTTCATTTCGCTAGTTAGTTTAAAAAATAAGACAGCAAAGTCAACAAAACAGTTTTGTTGCTGTGACAAAATGGAATGCTGAACAAAACCAAGGAAAGCAAATTATTAAGAAACTAATGTAAATACAACTACCAAATGCATAAGCCAGCAAACGTACCAATTAGACTGAGAAGTGGCCATGCTTACACGTCTACACTTTTGTGAATTCTAAATGCAGCAAAGCCAAGTTGTTTTACTCCACAAAGCGTCTACACTAGAAGCACATTGTGTTGATATTTAATCAAAAATGGACAATTTGTCCATTTTTGACAAAAATCCATCAGTACATTCCAGAATTATAAATCTTAAGTTGTTGAAGTTAAGTTGGTTACAAATACCAACATCAATAAATCTACTTCTCTTTAGAAACTGTATGCTTAACATTTTCGAATATTATTCATGATGAGCATGAATGCTGCAAACATTATTCAAATAATAAAGCCATCTCAAAGATGTCGATTCATTTTGGCAAACCTGAAGGTAAATGAACTTTGATAAAAAATAAACTGTACAGAATCTGAGAGTACGTGTACAACAAGAACATTTGAGATATGTTCTGATACATCCTTTTCGAGAAGATACATAATCAAATGTTTCGTTAATGTCTAGCATGCCATCATTTACCGATGCATTTAATGTAGTCTGGGACATAAATTAGTGTGTGTCATGCTCACCAGGGGAGCTATGGATGTCCTACAAAGGTGGGGCGAGTGGAACACAGTACGTACCGGTAGGCGAAGGTTGAGGAGTGATCTTCTGATCATAACCTTTCATCAGACTTCGCAGGATGTTATTTTGTGTAATACACACGTAAGTCTCTCCAGCTCGATAATCACTGCTGACTACATTAGAAATATGCAGGTTCCCTGGGAAAGCAAACGGAGCAAGCGTTCACTCAGAGAGTTAGTTGAAACACATTCGACAATCACTTGGCATCAAGACGCAGAACGCCAGACAGTGCCTTGTACACATCCAGGTGTCAATGTCGGCTTTCAGACATCTTAGTTTTGCACTGCAATTCGCCTAGCATGTTTTCACTTTTCTTTGTCAAAATCTGATACCAACACTTTTTTGTTGATTTCAAGTTAACTGAAAACAATTGTGCGCTTCACGAAATAATTTCACACTAGAAATTAATACAATGGTTGCAGCAAAATTTCTAACAATCATACTGAACACCATCTTTGACACGTGAACTGCAGCAGTGGCACCACCTGGTGGGGCGCCAGTGATCAATGCCGATTCGACATTTGTGTCACAAAACACAGCACACACAACCACGCCCCGAGGAAGGGTCGACGGTTGATTGGTACCTGCGCCATCTATTGGGTCTATCTCTTCGTCGTCCCCCTTTGATAGGGAACGCAGAATTTCGTTATTGACAATACAGACGTAGCCATCACCATCCGTCTTGTCTTGCTCCTCAACATTCGCAAAATATAGGTTTCCTGAAATGGAAATCCTGATTATCATCTATGCAACATCAGAGGGATATTTCCCATTTTTGCTCCTTGAAAAGATTTCCAAGTTTAACGTGCTTTCCACCCAAAAACATTTTTTTTGTTAGCAAATTTGTGAGGATAATTTAAGCGCTGTGCTCTTTTTAACCTTTTATCAAAATATTGCGTGTTCAAATGAAATGTAGTATGAATTTGTTTAAAGGTTGGTCTGTCAAACAAATGTTTCTTCCTTTTCAAAAATCAAAAAGCAAATGAAGAATACAGTGTGCTAAATCCCAGATGTAAAACAGTTGGCAATAGTTATACTCCTCCATGAATCTGAACGCTGAAACAAATGTTAAACAGTTAAAACAGAAACAATTTTAGGAAAATAATACATTTACCAGAGAATAAATTTTAGGAAAATAATACATTTACCAGAGAATAAATTTTAGGAAAATAATATATTCACCAGAGAATTACTTTACGTATTTTAAATAGAAGTATGGAGTTCCCAAAATATACATTGCCAAATTGTAGCCAGAATTCCACTATTATAGTCATAATGTTATGATCTTTAGTTATGGATATATCAAGTCTGAATGTGATAATTGCTATATATAATACACAGACTTCTAAAACACTGTTAGAATTAGATCTGGAAATGACCACTACCAAAGACAATGACTTACAACTGTCACAACTTTCTCCAAATGATTTCTCGATTTCTTTTATCATTTGCATGATGTTAAACTATAATTAATAGAATGCCATTATACAACGTGGCGTGCCCACTGATTCTTTATATTTTACTAAATCTGTATAATACCAATTGTATGTACTCTTGCTCTCATTTAATCATATTGCAATCATTTTGATTTAACCTTTTATGACTTAGTTAGACGACACTTTGACAATAAATACCTTCAAAGTCCTGCGATACCCTTTTTGTGTTGTCAATGGCGCTGATCTTCGCCCCTGGTTTCGACTCGGCCCAGTAGAGGATTCCGCTGGGGTAGCTGTAGGGGGGGTTGCAGCGAAGTACGAGGGGCTCTCCGATGGTGGGAAGGTGCACCTTTGGTTCCGTCATCGTTGGGAAAGGGAAAAGAGCTGAAAGGGATAAGATGAATTCAGGGATCTCAGCAGATACACTTTGGGGAAGTAGGCAAAGAAATGTTGATGTGAAAGTTAAGCATATTTTATTGTAATCTGCAATATAATACCCAAGTGACAGCAAGTGACAACTTCTGACCTCAATGTAACGAGAGGGGTCTAAAGAATAACATAAATACTCTGTGTTAATGAGATGTAATTCTTTGACTGTTAAAATTATAACTTTGATATTACAGCAAGATAAATGGATAGTCCTGCTAAGACATGCATACATGTTACTGTCTGCACGCACGTACAGTGCACACACATGTACACACTACACACATACTGACATATAGCATACAACTTGCAAGGTTCCATATACATACTAATGAACTCTTAATTCAATAAGTATAATATTATTCGTGTTTTGCAACAAAACAGTCATGATAGCTTAGAAGAAACATTATATTAATATAATTAATATCAAATACAAAGTCACTGGGACTTTTACAACATTATCCAAAATCAGGATGAAAAATCATATTAATTGTTTCTAATAACATTGATAATTACATTTTAGTTAAAGTTCATGGAATCAAAATATTTATGTTAAGTCAAATAGATGCTGTCAAATTGAACACACCTAGAAATATATAAAATATTTCAGGACTTGCTTCTGTAATATTACATATATTCTTCTAGAATATTTCTGACCACAAAAAATTCATGAAACCAAGTGTTAAATTTCACCTTGTTTTACCTCTTAAAAAACTTGCTGTTATCTCTCCAGATAGTTTGGCTGAATCTAATCCCAACTCAAACTCAGACGTATTTATTAGACCTATCATCTCATATATAAAAATAAAATGCAAAATTCATGATATCATCAGGGAGACTCCCATCAAGACTAAACAAATCAAATGTTGCTATCATAATCCACCGATGAAAGCCGAGAGATTGAGCCGAAATATCTGGAGATATAACAACAATTAAGTTTGTGAGAGGTAAAACAATGTTAAAATGACATTGTTATTAGAAAGTGTCTACCCTGTAACACTTACTGGCCTTCTTGAGCATAGTCTTCAGTCCTACGGCCGTGCCGTACACGTTCTTGGCAAAGCACTGGTAGATGCCTTCGTGTCGGCTAAGGGGTTCAGGAATGATGATGGTCCCACTGCCCGGTTCCCGCTGGAAGTCTGGGCCTGTGATGTCCAGTGGCTCCCCATCCTTCTCCCACGTGTATCTACACACACGACAGTCCACTCAACTCATGCGCAGTAGTTGTCCACTCAACTCATACACAGTAATTGTCCACTCAACTCATACACAGTAATTGTCCACTCAACTCTTATACAGTAATTGTCCACTCAACTCTTACACAGTAATTGTTATTGTCCACTAAACTCTTACACAGTAGTTGTCCACTCAACTCTTACACAGTAATTGTCCACTCAACTCTTACACAGTAGTTGTCCACTCAACTCTTACACAGTAATTGTCCACTCAACTCATGCACAGTAGTTGTCCACTCAACTCATACACAGTAGTTGTCCACTCAACTCTTGCACAGTAGTTGTCTACTCAACTCATACACAGTAGTTGTCCACTCAACTCATACACAGTAGTTGTCCACTCAACTCTTATACAGAATTGTCCACTCAACTCATACACAGTAGTTGTCCACTCAACTCTTGCACAGTAGTTGTCTACTCAACTCATACACAGTAGTTGTCCACTCAACTCATACACAGTAGTTGTCCACTCAACTCATACAGAGTAGTTGTCCACTCAACTTTTACACAGTAATTGTCCACTCAACTCATGCACAGTAGTTGTCCACTCAACTCATGCACAGTAGTTGTCCACTCAACTCATACACAGTAGTTGTCCACTCAACTCTTACACAGTAGTTATCCACCCAACTCATACACAGTAGTTGTTCACTCAACTTGTACACCGTAGTTGTTCACTCAACTCGTACACCGTAGTTGTTCACTCAACTCGTACACCGTAGTTGTTCACTCAACTCGTATGGTGTACTGTAGTTCTCTGCTCATTGCAATTCAATTATGGCTATTTAATTTTTTTCCGTAATCTCATTCATGTTAGCTAGCAATATTTAAAAACTTAATTTGATAATTTATATTATTACATACATATTAAAAATACTTTTAATTATTATTTATGTACATTTATTTATAAATATGTATTCGTTTATTTATCATTATAACATTGTTATTTAATTAATATTGTCCAGCCTGAATTCTTCCTTGTTAATCATATTATAGTAACTGGTGATGCTAAATTTTAATTTTGATGCCACAATGACTAATTTGACAGAAATACCAAAACTCAACATATGGTGTTTTAAACATATGTTTAATGGATAAATATGTAAGCAGTTGATTTTAATTTGAAATAATGATATTAATAAAACATTATATGTATATATATCATAGAGTTACATCATTAATCACCCCCCCCTCTAAACAAGAGCGATAAGCCAGCTCACTGCAGTGAAGCGGGCGTGGACCACTGGCCGGCATTTTATTGCACAGCAGAAACAGTTGCATCCACTGCATGACACATAGGGTAGTATTGTTTATAGTGTGAACATAGCATGTTACAAATAGTTGTCTAACGTAAGTAAGTAAGTAAGTAAGTAAGTAAGTAAGTAAGTAAGTAAGTAAGTAAGTAAGTAAGTAAGTAAGTAAGTAAGTAAGTAAGTAAGTAAGTAAGTAAGTAAGTAAGTAAGTAAGTAAGTAAGTAAGTAAGTAAGTAAGTAAGTAAGTAAGTAAGTAAGTAAGTAAGTAAGTAAGTAAGTAAGTAAGTAAGTAAGTAAGTAAGTAAGTAAGTAAGTAAGTAAGTAAGTAAGTAAGTAAGTAAGTAAGTAAGTAAGTAAGTAAGTAAGTAAGTAAGTAAGTAAGTAAGTAAGTAAGTAAGTAAGTAAGTAAGTAAGTAAGTAAGTAAGTAAGTAAGTAAGTAAGTAAGTAAGTAAGTAAGTAAGTAAGTAAGTAAGTAAGTAAGTAAGTAAGTAAGTAAGTAAGTAAGTAAGTAAGTAAGTAAGTAAGTAAGTAAGTAAGTAAGTAAGTAAGTAAGTAAGTAAGTAAGTAAGTAAGTAAGTAAGTAAGTAAGTAAGTAAGTAAGTAAGTAAGTAAGTAAGTAAGTAAGTAAGTAAGTAAGTAAGTAAGTAAGTAAGTAAGTAAGTAAGTAAGTAAGTAAGTAAGTAAGTAAGTAAGTAAGTAAGTAAGTAAGTAAGTAAGTAAGTAAGTAAGTAAGTAAGTAAGTAAGTAAGTAAGTAAGTAAGTAAGTAAGTAAGTAAGTAAGTAAGTAAGTAAGTAAGTAAGTAAGTAAGTAAGTAAGTAAGTAAGTAAGTAAGTAAGTAAGTAAGTAAGTAAGTAAGTAAGTAAGTAAGTAAGTAAGTAAGTAAGTAAGTAAGTAAGTAAGTAAGTAAGTAAGTAAGTAAGTAAGTAAGTAAGTAAGTAAGTAAGTAAGTAAGTAAGTAAGTAAGTAAGTAAGTAAGTAAGTAAGTAAGTAAGTAAGTAAGTAAGTAAGTAAGTAAGTAAGTAAGTAAGTAAGTAAGTAAGTAAGTAAGTAAGTAAGTAAGTAAGTAAGTAAGTAAGTAAGTAAGTAAGTAAGTAAGTAAGTAAGTAAGTAAGTAAGTAAGTAAGTAAGTAAGTAAGTAAGTAAGTAAGTAAGTAAGTAAGTAAGTAAGTAAGTAAGTAAGTAAGTAAGTAAGTAAGTAAGTAAGTAAGTAAGTAAGTAAGTAAGTAAGTAAGTTAATATACTTCCTCCTCACCATCATGTACAATCTTAGGCAAACAAAAGCAATGAAGATGAGGTGGCTACCAGAGAATTATAAACTTATCAGGCTAGTAGCCAGTGACAATGACACCAGGAACCAATTAACTTGAAGATTTGTCATTGTCATTTGTTCTTAATGGGGCATGGCCACCAGACTGATCAATAATTTGGGTGAGGGTGGTCCCAGCAGTTGTGTTATAAGTGTGGGCAGTTGGGTTGTTCATACGTGCATTAGTGTTAAACTCTTCAAGACAAACATTTTGGAGGCTTGCTGGAGAAAGTTGTGGGACAACGAATATGGTTATTTCCTGTGTGGCTTACAGCTGTACGAATTGACAGAAGACAGGATCTAACATCTCGTTATTTTCAGGTAATTTATGTCACAAATGTTTGTGCTGTGTTAGTGTATATGTGAATGAATGTAACGGTTTCGAAAATGTTCTGAAATATCAATATATTACAGATACGTTTGTTTTTCTTGGGGGAGCGTACATTAAGTGTTTCCCAGTAGTCACATTGATTGGATGCAACATAAAATGTTATAGGGGTAGGATTCAGTTTTATAAATAATGTGTGCGTGCGTGTCTGCATATTTGTAACTCTTTTATAAAACTCTACTAGATGTCAGCTCATTAATAAGATTTTTTTTCTTTAAGTCATCTGCATTTAATGAGGCTCTCCCCTTTTTGGTCGTCGTTTGCCTTTTCTTCGTTGTATGAACCACTATCATATAACTCATTCTGTACACATTGTTGCAACATTCATTGCATTCTATGCATTTGTTTGACAAACCATGTGAAAGGTTGCCTACTAAAACAATTGACAGCTTAAATGAGAGAGCACATTTCTTTACATGAGGCGTGTCCTTGGGCAAGTTGGCCAGATAACATTCGAGAGATCTTGATCGGCAGGTGGAAATAGCTGTGATGGAGCAGCTGGGGAATGTGTTGGAAGATGGGAAAAGAATATTTTTGGGACCTTAGAGAAGAATGTCCAACAGGGCTTAATGAGATTTTGACCTCTTGCAGTCATTAGCTAATACATGTATAGAGCACTTCAGAAAGTTCAGTTTCGATCATGTTTAGTGGTGCTACTGTTATAGTCAATATGTTATGGTATTTGATATACAAGGTGCATGGATAGATTGTGCACGTAATAAGGTATTAGGTATATATAGCTATGTAGTATTAATCTTTTATTAGTACTGTATATCTATAGATATATGATGAAGACTGGGTGCTGTACAATATAAACACTGGGCCTCCAGTGGGTTCTTGCCTTGCAGCAGCATGAATGTCACTGGTCCATGCCAGCATCAGCATGTGTCAACTGATAAGAGCTCAGAGGTCTTGTTTACTGGTGTTCTAATTAGGTCTATGATATATATATATATATATATATATATATATATATATATATATATATAAATGTGAAATAATTAGAAATATTAATAAAACATAGGTATGTTTAATTATTATAATTTTTTCAAAATTTAAATCAACTGCTTACATATTTTTGATAGCTTTCACTTTGTCTACACTGATGATAGTACAATGTTAACATTGACACATAAGTTTGTGCATAAATACTTACGTGGGGTCAGGCTCTGCTGAAGCTTTACATGGTAGTTCCACCCTCTCGCCCACTTTGTAGGCAACCTCCTTTTCAGCAAGGAGCGTAAAACGGGGTGGCGAGGTCACTGGAGGTCAAACAAGAAATAATGTCAGCACTGGGCAAAGTGAAAATTTTATTATATATGTAGAATGAAAACATACACTTGGAGAAGGAATCTATTGGTCGATTGGTGTGAAAATGGGTGCATTTGTGAAGTGCAAAGTTACTTGGTAAAGAAGACTGATATTTAGCTTTAACTTTAAATACCTATACTATCACACTAAATAACTTTCTCTTTCTAAAGACTATGACACACATTCATATCAAACACATGCAATAAATGGCATGTAAAACAAGTCACCCAAAACATCAATAACTCTTCTTCTGGATATCTAATCTTTTAGTGATATTTTTGTTTCAGTTCATTCACTAGATGGAGACACTAAAACACCCCCCCATAACCTCTGGTCAACGTTGTCATGGAGATAACATAAATCAGGCTGCAATGAGCTGCGCAAGTCAATGGCTTTTCCTGATTACCACGGCAAGCTGTGCTGTGCATATGATTCACATTATGTCAGGTCACACTATATACCCGGCAGAGTTATGGCTGTTCTGAAGGAGAGGCATAGAACAGCAATCACTGCACTCCAGTGAGCGAACCAGTCTGCAGAATATCATCATACTGACATGCATGCAAAGCTGCTGAGTGTAGGAGATGATGTCATACATCCTGCCAGGGAACAAACCCACATGAAAGAGTCAAAGTAATAAAGTCAGAGTTAGGAAAATAATGTTGAATTTGTACTGAAGAACGGCCAAGAAACAACTCTATTTGGTATTGTTTAATGAATTGTAAAAAACACGTACATGTTTTTTTAATGATTACAGTATATTCTAGCCAGATATTGACAACACTAAATGAACGTGACATCTACAGCCATCTCCAGGTGTCTGTCTAAGCACGTCACCATTCTATGGGATTCCGCAGCCAAATAAACAGACACAGGCAACACATCACACGGGCAGCCAACTGCATCAGAATCACTAACAGTTTATATCCAACTCGCTTCAATGTAGCAGTCGAGGTTCTGGTTTTATAATAATACAACTTACAACGTGCCTAAGTCCTCAGGGGCCCAAGTTTTGGGGTACAACAAAACAGAATCACTTAGCATGATATCAGGAACAGGGACGTGCAAGAGTCATCATCAGAGCGAAGGGCCATTGATGATTTGGGGGGAATGCAATAAAAAATTTTTACCACCAAACAGAACTGTTCATTCAGGACTTAGTTTGTGAGCACAATTATTGCTTACTGAAGTTAACGACTGGTACATCTAAGAACGTTTATTGATGGATTGATCGACTGATTGGTTTGAACACCAATCAGCTTTGCAAATATTCAAATCTGATGCAGTTACTGCAGAGAAACTATTAAAGTTCACAAAATGCAATCACTGTCTATTACTAGGTTTTTTCTTTCAAGAAGATTGAACTGAGGTCCAGTTTGTTGAAAAGCATGTTCTAACACTATGACTACAGAATCTGTTTCTAAGTGCATTCATTGAAAGAGAAATGAGTTATGACTGTGCGAATGCCTAGTCAGACAAAGTCCCAAAGACCAATGCAATGAATTACCACGTCAGATGGTTCCTATTTACTTGAAACATTAACTCAATAACAGTGCTTTATTTCAAATGCATGCAGGTCCACCGTGCGTAAACAATACAATAAAATAACCATCAATAGGCAAATTTTTTTTTATTAATAATAAATGTGTCAACATCACACAATTCATGCTATATGACAGGAGTCTGGCTAAATACAGAAGGACGGACAGATGACACACCCACTTTGAAAGATGTTGACATACAGATGCCCATTAATTAAAATAACTCCTACATCAGTAATTAGTAACATCAAAGCACTGTAGCAACCATGAACAAAACCCAATTAGCCACCTAAACACTGTTATTCCCAAAATCTTCCTTTTCAATCCCCAGCTTTTCCTGTAGCCTTCAAGTCCTGTAGATGCCTATCTAGACACGCTATCTTATCTTCCACAATATAAAATTCATTTTGTCTGCTGATAAACCACTTTCAGGCGGTAACCAGACACCGCAACAATCAACCAAGACTGCATGGACACGGTCTAGTGAGCACGGTGGAACACTGGGGCTGAGGACAATAGTGAGATACCTCCATCAACAGGAAGGTTTGATTAGCATCAAACTCGCACATTTCCTGCAGAAACCAGACAAAGCATCTTTTCTAGCAGATTATTTTTTTTAAAGATTAATCTGGATGTATATGGGTAGATCGAATAGTACAGGATGTGGATTTTTTTGGTATTATTTCTGCGAGTAATTTTACATCATAGACTACCTTAAATCTAATTATTTGTATCACTAATATTAAGAGAAATCTCCACGACTATGTCAGCTATGGGTAATCTAGTCCAATGTTTTGATTACACAGTACACACACAGCTGTCTTCATGTGAATCAGGTTCCTATAACAATGTCAAAGACTGTTGAACATATAGCAGTTGAAATTTCAAAATTAAGAGGAGAAAATACCCATAATATTACAGCTGATTTCATCACGGTGACAACCATCAGGATACCTAGATATTTGAATACTCAAAACAGTCGAAGGCCAGGAATCCGTTTGGCCGAGATTTTCCCAGCACACTGCAACCCTGTGCTGCTTAAGGGAGTCATCATTACTTGTTGTGACCTTCACACCTGCTCTGCAAGGTCATTTCTAAATGCCAAATGGCTAACTGCATAAAATAGATGCGCTTTAGAAGAAAGAAGTCTGGTGTTCAGTTGAGTGTAACCTGTCTCGTTACATCTGTTATGTCATCTACAGTTCCCACATTTCTACTAGTCTTTCAACCATTTCAGGTATCCAGTTATCTTCGTGTGAAAAGTCTGAATAGGTGAACGTGAACTGTCTGAATAGGTGAATTTGTTCAAAGAATCTTACTTTATTTCACCCACTGGAAATGTCAGCCGATGTATCAGTTTGCTTTCTAATTTCTAATGATTTTTGTAATTTCACAGTAACCACGGTTGGGTTGATTTTAAAGCTTTGACTATGCAACCTAGAGACCACAGTGATGACAGAAAAACAACAAGAGAAACTGCAAGTTTGTGAGAATAACTGGGTGAGGCGAATTGCGGGAATAAAAAGAATAGACAAGTGAAGAACGGAGGAGGAAGTTGATGTGTGAGAGAGAGTCTCATGAAGAAGCTGGTGAGGAGCCGGATAAAGTGGGCTGGAAATGTGGAAAGAATGGAAGGGGAACGGTTGACGAAAAGAGTGGATGCGCTTAGAGCGGAGGGTGGAAGGAGAAGAGGAAGACTGAGGGAGGAAAGATTTGGCGGGAGTGGGAGGGGAGAATGAGGGATGGGGGAGGGGAGACGGCAGTGAAACAGGATTAGTGACGAAGAAGAAGGGGAAAAAAATCGACATCCGGTAAGGGTGCCAGCCTCACCCCGGACTACGGGGATAACGAGGAGAGCAACAACTGCAATCATAGGAATTTTATTACAACATTATTATATTTTTTTGATTATATCTTCGGTGTTGAGTTCAAATTAGTCAGATGGGAATGTCTGGGAAGACAGTTGAGAGAGTGGGTATTGAAAATTTTTGTAAACTGCATATATATTAGGACACATCTCATTGATGTTAATTGGTTATATTTATCAATTATAATTATTACAGATAATGATAACACCACTTATATAATTCACTATTGTTATTACACATTACATTGCAATTAATTATCATTACAGTCGTATTTAAACCCAGCTCTGGCACTAACAAGCACGTTCTTGGAATAAATTGCTAATATATTGCCAAGTCATCAAGCATATGTGGCAAACAGCCATACAAGTGCTTGTGAACTGTCTAATAAAATATGAACAAAATTTGTTTGTATCCAGCTTGAGTAGTTGACAGTTTTATATGTGTAAGTAGGAATAAAAGCAATATTAAATTTTGACCGTCTTAAACTGGTGTTCTATAAACCAAACGTATTCACTAACACAAAACATTCTTGCAGGAAACCATACTTTTCTGTTGCTAAATTTGCCGCCCACTTCCACCCATAAATAACCGTTGCAATGACCATGATGACTGGGACAAACTGATCAATGACAAAAGAAATCAAGATATGTCCAGCAATCACTAAACAGTGGTCTTAATGGGTCTCAATTTACCCTGTCCAACCCCCAATTAAATCTCTCTTTACCCTGTTATCAACTAGAGACTTGACAAGGTAAGTGAATAATCTTCTATAGTTGTCATGAAGAGTGGAGATGACTAAAGTTATCTTACTGCATCAGTGGCCAGGAGTACAGCAATACATCAGTAGCCAGAAATATGGGCAGCTATTCTACACAATCTGTCCAACACATCAGCCCTCTAGCAAGATTTAAGATTTCAAGGTTTCAGGAGGTGGTCATTCTGTCAAAGGAAGTGGGAGTTGAACCATTTTCCCATCAGACAGTGCTATCGTAATCAGTCAGGAAACAGTCAAGAACCTACAATCTCTTACAACTCTTTATATAATTTACAATCACAATGACAGGTGGAAACTGGCAATGCTGCTGAAAACCAACCATGTCTTGTCAAAACCCTGTGGTTATAACTGCCAGTAGTGTTGTTGTCTGGTATGCGCAACCACTGGTATATTATACATGGTAGGAAATGTTGGACATTTTGAGAGTTTTAAGGGTAATGCCAGTAAATAGGTGATATTTGAGGGTTTTCAAAAAGAAGAACGAGAAAATCAGACAAGAAAAGCCAGAATAGAAGATGAATAAGGACATTCAGATTGAGAAGAAAAATATGAGAAGAAAAATTTGAGAAGAATCATGAGAATAATATTCATTCTAATAGCATACTTGAAAATACAGATCATGTTTCTGCTGTGTTTGTGGAATGACACCCACAGATACACATTCCTAACTGCCCATTCTGCCTAAGGTAACCCCCAGTCCCTGAGGGTGAATAGCAGCCCCATAAATCTAGTCTCATTAAGGACAATTTATGGAATGTTGAGGAGGCTGCTTGAAGAATGAGCTCATCACTGCCACACTCTGGAGAAGTTGGGACAGGGACAGAGATTTATCTCCACAGGATTTCATTCTGGGTCATAAAACCTTCCTCCTTGCTCCACATCTTAACACATGATAACACTGTTTACAAACAACTCTCTCCAACCAACCTCAGTCACTGCATCACTTTCTAAATCACCCAAGATCTGTCCCAGCATGGAATGAATTAATGAAACCTGATTATCTTTTCCTATTCCTTATGTCTCTGTTTTTTCTTTTGTTTGGAAACCCAGAGTTATAAGAATCAAGTAAATTATTCAATGTTAACAGTTGAACCTGGGTCAGCCAATGTGATCCAGTCTTCAGGTCAAATAACATATAATATAGGGAAAAGACAGCAGGTCAAAATGCACATGCGGAATACTCCTTTTTATTTGTTTTCTGCTTCTAGTAAAAAAATCTAAATACAAAAATACTTAGCAATATACTCAGCTTTTTTTCTCTAAAATGATCCTTTCAATTTTAGCAACAAATTATCTTTGAAAACTTATACCTTTGACAAACTAAATAATGACTAAATAAATAATGACTAATGTGGAAGACAGGAACTAAAATGAAGTTAGCTGGCAGTCACATTTCAGAGTAACCACAAGTCTTCAGACACCAACTGTTCAACTTCACAATCTGTTCTGATAAACAGCTGTTCTCTTCATTTATTCACTGTTTCTCCCTCATCGAGTCATTCTACCAACATTCATCCATAGTCATTCCAATGATTCTACTTCCTACCTCTCCTCCACCCATATATGTAGAACGTTTTGCCTATTTGCCAAGTCTATTCTACAACCTTATGCTTAAATAAAACACCAACAAATGCTATGTTTACAAAGGCCATGTACCAATTTAATCTCTCACGGACTCTTCTAATCTTTCAGCAAACAGAACCACGTTAAGGTAACAACCCTCATACTAGTCACCCCATACAGAATACACCTAACTCCCAGACACCTCTGTTAATGCAACCCAAATGTGAAAGAGGAGCCATAATTGAGTAACCATGGATTTCTAACTTACCCTAAGAAAACACCCCCTATCACTGGGGGAAGTCTCCCAGCATCCATAGAATTCCCAGTCCAGCTGCCTAGGTCATAATCAAAATTCCCCATCAGCAACATTGGGTGGGAGGGGCAACAGATGGTCACTTAGTGGTCAGCAGGTACTGGACTAGATGATGTAATATTAGCAAAGTGGGAATTAATCCATATCATCTACATTTGCAGAGAATAACTTTCAGAAGTAAACATACATTTGTGTACTACTCAGATGACCAATAGCTAGGACAGTGCAGATGACCATTATACCTGTATAGGGGTTGGGAAAGGCTATACAATATTATAGTTCTTACTTCCTTATTCAATCACTCTCTGCTGTCATGTGCACAAGAAAGAGAGCAATCGACACCATTCATTTCTATGTGCACTGCCATTCTTTCTAGTTCCTGGGTCTATATTTTCTGGGTTTGTGCCTATACACAGGGATTATATTACATAACAGTTATGAACAGTTATGTGGTCTGTGTGGTCTACTATAATAAATATGCACAACCAAGCAGTGTAGGAAACCCTAAACCCATCCTTCACTTCCCATTTCTAAACACATCAAACAAATGCCCAGCAGGTGATATACCCTTGGGTCAGAAGGCCAGAGGACAAACATGGTCACCGTGACAACATGGAACAGCTTGCAACAGTGACCAGCAAACATCTGTCAAACTGACCAGGGAAGAAGAGGGGAACCTGTTTACAACCCCTGCCTGGGGTGTCAGTCTATGATGGACTACAAGTGTCCAACATAGCCATTAGGAGCTCAGTAAACGAGCACACCCCCAGCACAAACCCCACCTGGACAGGGGTATTCCTGCTGGCACAGATTAGCAGAGTAATTGAAAAATCTCTGTACAACAACCTAATCAATAACCTCTATAAATGAACTGATCTGTTAGCAGATAAAGACATACAAAGCATGACCCCCATCTATTAAACTACCTACCCCTAGGGGCTTAAATAGACATGGGAAGCCTGACACTGGTCATTCATTCCCTGTCACTCTCACATGGACCCTGTTCAGAACCCTCAACTCCCAGAGAAAGCACCCCAGGTTAGGGTGATGTAACTTACAACCCCTGCTGATTTTATCACAACATTCTGTATAATAAATAAACAGTCTGTCATTGCCAATAGCTTCATGTATCAAACAGAACAGCTGCTTATGCTAACAGACACATTTAATTGATCCTGTCACCTCTTTGGGTGGCTGCTGATAAACCTTGACTATAAATGTGTCAATAAACCGGAGGTGCAGACCCTAAAAGGGTGTCTGAAAGACCCAGCCCACAGGCTACTGTGTGCTTATAATCTGTCCCTAGGAAATGTGACTGGCAATACAAATAAACATTGTCACTGCACGCTTTGGTTCATATTGTCTTCCCCAAAAGTATTATTTAGATGGATGCTACAAGCATTTATCGACAATGAAAATACTCAAGAGTGCTCCACCTTGAATAGTGCCTCCATCTGCCATCTTGGCAGCTGCATGTCTTCACGTCATGTTACTTCATTGTTATACAGAATTTCACCAAATTTATCACATTGTAAATCTGACATCGCAAAACAAGTGATGCAGAACACATATGCACTTAATATTTCCACTCCAACACACATATATCAGTAGTGTTGTAATTCCAGCTTTATTGTGAGTAATTTATGTAACTTTATGTAACTTTTATGTCCATCTGTCCCCATGATGAAGAGTGATCAGGAGCAACATAGATTCAGCCTACTCATAACAAATTTATGCAAACTTGTAGGAGACTATTTCATGGACGACTAAGCAGCACTACTTCAACCCATCAGTAATGCCCCCCCACAGCTAAAATGTTCCCTTTGTATCGATCAGTTTCTAAATTTGACACCAGATGGCAGTGTGCTCAAAACTGATTTGATCAACGACTGGTGTGATGGATACAAATTTCACAGGCTCATTTACCTGTCTTAAATGGAGGAGGAGCTTATTTGTACGTAATTATCAGCTTGTTTAATCATATCAGCTGGCAGATAATTCCATTTCACACTAGTATGGATGGTGGAGTGGTTTAATTGAATGTAGGTCTCCAATTATTGGCAGTCTTGCCAGAGATGTAACGGATAAATCCACTTGTAAGCTGCCAGATGTGCCCAGTTTTATCTTCCTAGGCTGGTTTTTGGGAAGAAGACGGAGGTTTCCCAAAAACGACATTATGAGATGACAAACCACACACTACGTGATATGGTACCCATCATAGAACTGTGTTGAATCACCGGGTCTAAAACCAATTACGGGTGAAGTCCGTAAGTGTAATCGGACACATGACATAATCGCAAAGAAGACATAAAGGAGTGGATGACTCAATGGCGGACTGAACTGAAAGTGAAAGATCATGAAGAGTGGACAAACACGTGCAATGAGTGACGTATTCTGCAAAAGTGGAGAAAGTGTTTTCGAGAGGCTGGCTATATGTTCTACAATAAAAAAGTTCACGCCGGACAATTCGCAAATAGGGTATTCCCGAAGTAGTAATACTTTCTAAATGCCAACCGCCGTGATCATGTATGTTTCTGTCTTAGAAGCATTAAGGCACCAAGGATTTAGAAAAAACAAACTGATGTATTTTTAGTTACCATACTGACATTTTACAGCGGAGCGTAGATGACGCATCAGGATTAGTTGGTGATCCCTCTAGAACTATTTCCTGACTACACACCTGACAGAACTTGTCTAGGCTGGGAAGATGAATCAGACTTTGTTGGTTGAAATCCGTATTTCTGATTTCAGCTTTAGTATAAATCTGCATAAATCCATTAAAAATTTTATTGGTCTCGCCGGAAATCTGCTTAGCAATTTTTTTTGGTAAATCTGAAACATCCATATATATAAATACTGGATATGGTTATATTCCTTCAAGTATCTCTAAAACTCATCGTATCCGAATGAAGGGTTCTGCAGGCTGAAATTTATGTACAGGCTGTATCTTCTTCCCTCTTTCTTTTCCCCTGCCTCCCCCACCCTTTCTTTCCCCTCTGTCCCCACCATTTCTTTCCTTTCTCCCCACCCTTTCTTTCCCCTCTCTCCCCCTCCGTTTCTTTCCCCTCTCTCCCACCCTTTCTTTCATCTCCGTCCCCACCCTTTCTTTCCCCTCTCTCCCCCACCCCTTCTTTCCCCTCTTCCCCCCACCCCTTCTTTCCCCTCTGTCCCCCATCCTTTCCCCTCCGTCCCCCACCCTTTCTTTCTCCTCCCTCATCTACCGTTGGTTTCAAGGTCTGGACTGTCACCTTCATTTCTTTTATATATATATCTGCACATTGCTCATATATATATATATTCTTTCCTCTCTCCCCATATATATATATATATATATATATATATATTATATATATATATATATACACACACACACACACATATGCAGAGTTGTTTGATTTAAATCATTTGATTTAAATCACTCCAAAAAAATCATTGATTTGTGATTTTTTTGACTTCTGGTTTTTTTAATCGCTGATTTATATGAATTTAACACAAATAATTGTTTACAAGCATCGAGATCAACAAAGTTTTGTGTGTTTTTTTAATACAAAAGCAAGTTCCCACATGGATTCCTTTGCTGACTTAACGTGGTTATGTATCTGTATTTAGGTTATGTATCTGTATTTAAGTTATGTATCTGTATTTAGGTTATGTATCTGTATTTAGGTTATGTATCTGTATTTAGGTTATGTATTACGGAAGCAGTGACGGAAGAAAACCATAAAATAGAGCACCAGTATCGATGAAAACCTCACCCTGGACTTCAGCGACAAACAGGAGAGCAACAAATTACAATTATTTTAATGCTAAACATTATAGATTTATGCATCAAATAAAGTCAATAAAAATTACTTAACTTGGCTGAATGATAATCAGATTACGTGCCCAATCTCTGTACTAAAATTAATGACAAATGAACCCGACTCAGCATCTGCCAGTTCGCAAAATCATAACATGAAAGACAACAATGCAGAGGCAGCCAGCTGGTCAAACAAATAAACTAACTTAAACAGCACATCTGTTCCTTATGTGTAACCATATATGTGGTTACTTAATAGTGTTATCTATTTCCCTGCGGCTACATGTGAATTATTGATTGTGACATGATATAGAACAAGGGCAGTGGTCTGTCATAGCCCCAATACGGACTAACCTGTAATCTAATAACAAGAATGACCAAGTCCGGATCTCGCTGATGACCATGTTGCCATGGTTACTACATTAGTAAGAATTGAAGATTCAGTGTCACACCTGTCAGTACATCTTCTCATCAACAGAAACAAATTGGCAATTTAACTAATTAAACTTTTTAAGTAACCAAATTACGACTAATAAGATTCCGCAACAACCCCTTATACGATTATTTCAGATTATTCTTTACAATGCATTTTATCGTAAAAAATTAGGAGTTCTTTACATTTACAGTCCAGGAGAATTCATGACAGTTACTGGACATTACTTCTACATTTTGGCAAAAATAAAAATGTTATTGTTGGAAATTGTTGCCAGTATTAGTCATTTGGCTGGTGGTGTGTTGATCAGATAAAGTGAAAACATTGAAAGTGATCCTAATCTGGGGTGGTGAAAACTTTTGGGGTAAACATGTGAAAACATGGGTACTGGATAATTGCTAGGGGTAATTAGAAAAAAAGGTGCTGTAATGAAGGAAACAGTACTAGAGAAAAACTTCGGGAAACCTTTCAATAATCCAGGAGATCTTTACGTGTCGGAACAGGCAATGGGGGGATATCTTTTTTCATAAAATGTCTAAAGTAAAATCATGTCTACATTAATGAGAACAAAGAAACAGAAATATCTGTGATGTTCAAACAGCTGTGCTCCATCAGTCAGATACGGAAGTGGCCCTTACAATGGAACGTTAGCCACCAATTATGACACATCAGTCATCACATTCACGCAATAGGTTTTATAAGTAGACGAGTCTGTCAGCGGAAGTGGGTCTTGGCAACAAGACACGGTTCACCCTGTGGTGAAAATCTGGAACTGCTCAGATGAGCGAAACGTTTCCTCTTCTGTCGTAATACATCCGCACTTGAGAAATGTAGTAAAAAGTCCCTGGTTGGGTGTTCTCTGTTTACACCAGTCAACTTCTTCCAGGATTATATGACATGACTTTTTGTAGCTGGATTTAGCCCCAGTCACTTAATCTTTGTCACCGACGCTGACATATAACACAGAACACCAATTACATACTTCTGAGAGCATTCTCAACCCTGGAGCACCTGTCACCAGGAAATCCAGGTATTTACATCAACTGTTTGAAGGTTATTCTTGATACAGTTAAGCTTAGAGGAGGCTGGACAATATAGGTTGATGTGTCCACTGTTAGGGAATATAATTATAGGTGTAAATATTTTATTTAATGGTTACTTGATGTATACATACTAATTGTTTAAAATACCAATAATGTTATATATAATTATTATTAAAACGTTATTCGCTCTCTACACTGATTCCACAATGGTGACTTTATAGTTTATAAAACAAACTTTTATATTTAATTATAACACTCTATCAGTTGGCAATGTATCATTCATATCTGGGGAAATGCTAGGTGATTTTGTTTACTCCAGTACTGATCACATTCGGCCTGCATAACCCACATACAATTTAGCATAGCCAAAAAAAAGATTATAATCAATATGTGGTTTGTTGATAAAGATATGTAACTGCGTGCATGCTATGAATATTTCATGCACAATAATTACTGCTTTTGCACTTTGTGGCTAGGTACAGGTATCTGGTTACAACAAACTAGACCAACTAATGCATATTAACTTGTATTATGAAACGGATGTCATATTCAAGCCTGCGGACCGCGTGAGGTCAGTCTGGGACAGCACGAACTAGACTCTACATGTGAGGACTGGTCAAAGACCGGTCAGCCAGACTAGCCCTGATTGAGTTAGGTCCTCCTGGTGATGTGCAGCCTAGCAGCTACATGATTACCTGGCTCAAGAGCTCCCAATGACCTCAGTCGCAGCTCAATAATGCGAATACAGCTTAATGGCCCCAAAAACAGATTACCAGACATCCTCGCCACAAACAGGGGATAGAAGTCTGCTGAGATATGAGCCCACAAACATACATACTGCATCAATAACTTTAACCGTTAAATTTCTGTAATACTTTAAAATCCTTTTTCACTTATTTATTAATGATGACAAATTATATTATAATAGATAAATATAATTACCATCATAAAATAAATGTCAGTGCAACACTTCTGTAAGATGTACTTGGGTAATTAATTATATAAGAAAAACTGAATTTACAATGGAAACAAAACGTTATGAGACCAAAAGATCCTTACTGACACGGTCCCCAGAAATAGTGTTTATAAACAGACCGGTCTTAGGCCAGACGGATTGACCAATATCAATGCAGATACCTAATAAGATTGCTGGTCACCTGATCAGACACATACTTGCTGAACTGGCCTACAATGGCACGTTGGCGCCAGACAGAAGGCATTAGCAAATTAGTAATTTATATGTTCTGGGTGTGTCACCTGAGGCTATATAGCAAGGTTCGTGAATTCACAAAAGTTTTGTCACGCAACGGTTTGGGTTGAAGGCGGTCAGTTCTTGTTCCACCTCACTAAGCACATTTGTAGTCTGCACGCATTATTTAATGAAAGAGGTATTTTTTAACAATGAAAGAGGTATTTTTTAACGTTCTATGAACATTAATTTGGTTGGACTCAGGTTCACTCAAGCATGTCATGGAATTTCTAGGCCACCCACATTGCATATTTCCACACATGTGTGTATATAGGCCAGTCCTCAGGGATGTAAAAAGGGGGGTTCGACCGGGATTTCTGAAAATTTTTACAGTTACACAAAATTATCTCAAAAGGGGAGTTCGAACTAGGGGGGGGGTGCATTTGAACCCCCCAAGGACGGACATGATATATATATATATATATATATATACACACACACAACTTGCTTAATGAGATGTTATCATGCTAATATAGTGATCAATAAAATCAACTTTATAAAATATTCTGGCTAAGACATTTAATCCTGTGAAGTTCGACAATTCTTAAACCTATTATGAGAAATAAATCCTATTTTGATAAACAAATCGTATTATGATAAACAAATCGTACCATCCTACACTCACCTGCAGACGGAATAAATCCACAGACAGCGATAAATCCAATAATCACGTTAATCCGACTGCGGCATAGGCCGTGCACGCGCCGATACTCGCACATTGCGACAGCAGAATATTTCTAAATCCACAGCATTCTGAAAGCATCTGGCTATGCGATCCGTGTGGTCACATGACAAGTGGATCCAGAGAGGGAAGACTTCCGCATTGGGGTGCCACTAGAACCGTGTCTGTGTCCAGCGGTTGATGCACACTTAATGCTCTGCTGCTGATTGTTACCTAGTGGCTGTCACATGGCTCACCGAGCATGCCCAGTGAGGGGCTGCACCAGCCACTGGTGGGCCAGTTCAACAAGCATGGCAGAAGGTGTCTGCTTTTATTTCCATTTTAGCATCCCACATACATCCCAGTGGAGGATTTTTCAAGAGGGATTACTCCCCAGGCTACAGTGAACAGATGCCCTTCAAATGTGTAAGTGAATAAAGTTGAGGTGACTGGCAGAAGGGCAAGTTTGTTATGGGGCAGTGAATCCCAGTAGAAAGTGCAGCCATCCATGCAGGGGATACAGAAACAACAGGGGAAGATTTTTCAAGAAGGATTATTCCCCAAGTTTCCATGAACAGATGCCCTTCAAATAAGTAAATGAACAAAGTTGAGTTGAAGCGTATAAGGACAAGTTTGTTATGGGGCGGTGGATCTAGTAGAAAGGGCGGCCATTCATGAAGCACCCTGTCAGTTTGATGGCAATCACAGTAGTCATGTTTGTGCCTTATCAATGTCTATCCATGCAAGCGGAATAAATGTAACCTACATATTTATTCAGCTAGAATAATCAGTGTAATTATGTAGGTAGTTGCCAACACTATCATGAATTCCGCCATAAATCTGCTATAGACACAGGTGTTTATTTTGTGGACTGTATTAATGTATCAATATTCGCCTCATTAGGACGACTTAAGGATGCCCAACTGTAAACAGATGGACAACCAAAATGAAAGAATTCATAATAATGAAGATATTAATAACAGTAACCATAATATATACTCTACAGATGGCACTGGTAATGTACCTTTAGAGGCAGACATTGTAGTCATTATCATCTGTAAGAAGGCAATACAAATACACTTTCTGTAGTATTACACAAATTAATCAAGTAATCAGCTTGGTATCTATGGTAACTGTCTAGAATAGAGCCATAAAATAATATGAGTTATTGGTAATCGACTCTGTTGTTGTAAATACACAGAATAATGGCTGAATACACCTTTCAAAGGTCCTTAAAAATACATGACTTGTGTGGCTGCAAATGACCCATATTTTGGAATTCTTATAAAGTAAGATGTGTCACTTAAAATATTTACTGCTGACTGCAGTAAGATGGGACTCACAAACAAGCCCCACAGTTGTGGCCATGCACATAATTGTTATTATGGAATGTTATTATGCATATTTACTTTAAAACTATCCATCACAAACAATTCATAGATTGTACAGCATTTCTCCCGATGTCTACCACATTGTCATCTTGTAATTGCTTTAGCCTGTTGCATCTCTAAACATCATTTCAAGACTGCCACAACTGAATGAAATGAAATACCATAGACCAGTGTACAAATTGCTGTTAGTTCTTACTGACAGACAGGTTGAACAGAAGGGTGAAAACCACAACCCCATGGGGTCAATGGAACAAAAAGAACAAGTGGCAGACAAGGCCTGTGGTCTACAATAAAATAACACCCTCAGTACCCTAGGGGGCTAGTTATCCAGTCCGTGTCCTAGGGAGCACATATTAGGTGTTGCCTCAAAGTGCTGAATAAAAGCCACTGCCCTGAAGAGATGAATGGAGCCACTTCATGCTTCAAATACCTACTATTCACACAGAAACAGCTCATAATTACACAGAACTTGTGAGTTTAAAATAATGACAACAGATGTATACCCCACTTGATCATATATAACAGGTGTAAATGTCAAACTTCACATGTTCAAGAACTAATTTGTTGGCACTTGCAGAACATTAACTGCAGGCTTGTCTCCAAAGTAGCGTGGCTTGTGCATTCATGAGAAGACTTGGTGACGTAATTCTGTGTGCAGCCCTATAATTTAGAATCACCCTGTTCTGGTTTTGCTCATTAGGACAGTGGTCTAGGATCAAATTGGCTGTTTTGGTACCATGACATTTCAGGTAAGTTTAAAGGAAAAAAACAACCAAACAAGTATAATTACAAAACAAATTTGAAAAATAGAGGATATGTCTCCCTTTACCAGTACTATATTTCTGGAAGTGTGTTATAAAAGAAAATACCACCAAGAAGTAAAGAGACCAGGAAGATGACAAACAGACTCTTCTAATGAACTGACCAGCTTTAAGGCAGAAGTCACACACTGGAGTATGCCAGAACTTAACCCCAAGAGGCAGGTCAACTAGCCTCTTTGGCAGCTGGGAGAATTTTCCAGGGAATGTTGTGACAGTGCTGAAAGAGATGCTTCAGGATGAAAGGAGATACTTGGTGATGGTGCACAGTTGATGTTTGTGAAGATGACTGACACCTCTAGTGAAAGAAGCTCAGGTTACTGAGGCTGACCACACACATCAGCACAGAAGTGGACATAGCATTTGACCAGGATTTCTTAACGATCACACTGTTATTATTTGTGTTTATATATTACATGCAAAATGGAAACATTTATTGGAGCTTTTTGTTTGTTACATTATGTCCTGTCTTCTTCTATCACATAGACAAATGCCAATTCCAACCACCTGGATTATACAGCATCTCACTAGACTGATACACTTTTATGTTATGGATTTGTTAGGTTATTCAGGGGTATATCAATAAAAAAATTACCAACAAAAGTCAATTCGTTTTGATGATTATGATCATATATACTCTTTTATTAAACTCTTTTATTAATCCGACTGTGCATATCACTTAAACTATTCATACACTACAGATCTGAACATCAACGGACCTGATTCGTGCTGTGCTAAATGAATTTTGGATGCAGCTAGGTGAATGTAATTCAGCCTACATTGCGGTGAAGCAGCCATTCCGACCCACTCACTGTGTAAATACACTGAAGCAGATACAGATGCACTCAGGTATCAACTAGGTGTGACTTTACAGACATTTGACCAGACTTGAAAATGATACACTAAGGTCACTTCAGTGGTCAACACCAGAACTGATTTTAATATGTGCCCTGCCATAACCTCTGCAGGTCAGGGATGGCCAAGTAGGCAGGTATCACCATGATGTGTTTTCGCAAAAGTCTGATGTTTTCGTTTTGTTTGTTTACAGAAAAAAACCTCATACAAAAACACATAATGTTTACAGAAAAAACAAAACATAATGCATACAAAGATACATCATGTTTACAGAAAAACAAAACAATGCCTACAAAGTGTTTACAGATACTTGTTTACAGAAAAACAAAATATAGCATATACAAAGACATATCATGTTTACAGAAAACGCATACAAAGACACATCATGCTTACAGAAAAACAAAACATGGTGCATACAAAGACATATCATGTTTACAACAAAACAACGCATATAAAGTGTTTACAGATACATGTTTACAGAAAAACAAAACATAATGTATACAAAGCCACATCACTATTTTTGGGAAATGAGATGCCATTATATTATACTAAGGATGATAATGTATAATGAATACATTATTGCTTTGTTTTATGCGTCCATATCTGACACATTAATACAGAACCGCACAGATGAATGGATGTATTCTGGGTAAGCCACAGCCCAGCATGCGACAACCAGGGCAAAGTTGGGACCAACCCGCTATTTACATTAGCCACAATAAAGATAGGCTTTACGCAACAGCTGCTTCCTGCTTTTAGCAGTGTCCTACAGAATTCAAGATGAACCAAGAATGCAAAATGCATTGCAGCTACTTAGCGGAAGAGCACAGTGATCATCTCGGAGAAGAGAGGGTTAACACTTAACCCACCTGTCAAGGTAAAGCTTAACTTAGACTCTGACGCTGTCACGGCTAATTGTATATCATCAGCATTCTGATATTTCTAGACAGATGGAACGGTGATCCAACAGCACAGGAAGCCTGCTCAACTTCAAAGAGATTCAACGATGTGTTGTGTAGGAGAAAAAATAATTTAACACTAGAGCATAATCAAGATAGAATTCAGCATCAGAGGGTTTAACAAATTAAACAGATTGCACAACACATGAAGAATAGTCACAAAATCATTGCATGAACGATGGTATCCTACAAAAAATACAAAAAAAACGTACTGGAAGATATATAATATTGTGTGTGTGCGTGTGCATTTGTGTGTGTGTGTTCGTGCATGCTTGGTGTGTGCCTGTTATATAATATTCCTGTATGCCATGGAATTCATTGATGTCTGTGAAGGACATTCTACTCATAGAGCATTAACAAGTCAATTAGAGAGTGAGAGGGTGAACAGATATGTATTCTAGCACTGGCTACTTGAGTGTGTGGTTCTCCAGATACAGATGGCTCTACACCTGTCAACTTCAAAGGATGACAACAGAAGCAGGGTGATATGTGACAGCAAAGTTTTCACACTTAAGTGAAACCCCTTTCAGAGACACAACAGCTGGAGTATGTCTATTAAATGGGTATTTTAATTGGTAGTTGCAAATGACCTAAGACACCAATGACAGAAGTAACTACTGTAGAGACTGAGTGGCTCGACAGATGATGCCACCTACTGGAGTCTACTGAACTAATGCACACACCACACAGCCATTCTGTACAGCTGTAGCCAAACACCCCATGCATTCCCATTTACACAAATAGATAACATTTTTACCATACATGTGTCAGGGCTTCACGTTTGAAAACAACAATTTGGCATATTAAATATGCCAAATTAATTTAGGCGAGCGATGTGTTAGTTATTTTTTTACCGTTTGGTGACGCCACCATTTCCCATTCGGATTCTGTCGTTGTCGCCATGAAATTTTAATTGGTACTTGCTGGCGCTATGACTTTTGTACAATGAAATAAATGCTTGCTTTAAACCCCATTCATTGCAATTGGTGAAACGGTTTTGATTTGCAACATGTCATCAATCACCATGGCGTAGCCTAGGCAAGGCCAGTGCAGTAGCAGTGTGCTGTGTCCATGCCCCATAGCAGTGACCATGATGCGGCACTGCCACTGGCCACTTCGCTTTTGTGGTTTGAAAATTGCAATTGAGATTCACAAATACACCACATTTAAGAATCAAATGTATAGCCATAAATGCAGCTTAGTAGGGAACACCAATATAAACTGGGGTGAAACGGTGTACTTCCATTGCATCATAATGCCAAACGCACAACTCAAACTCGGTGCGCAAAAATATGAATTCGTCATCCGCACATGAAACAATGAATCGATGTTAAGTGGTACCTGAGATGTGCGTTGTGAATTTGTGTTCAAAGCGGTTGAAAGATGAAGTGGAACAATTATTAAAATTGTCGTTTTCAATGTTTCAATCAACTTTTACACTCCTTGTTACCTCATATGCGTGTTCGGTAGCTCGGTTCCAGGTTATTATTTTCGAATCCCATTACAATCAGATTGTAACGAAATATTGTTGATTCCTTATCTATTCCATAACTGTACATGTATTTTATTCAGGTCGACATACAACAGTATGTGACATTTAAAGATAATACACATTGATGCTGGTCCACTCATTTGATAACGTCTTTATAAACCACGCGGCCAGCACATCGATCGTGGCTTCGATGGAGTTTTGCAATCTTGGTGCAGCGGGCTGCGATCACCATCCCCGGTGACGGATGATACGTGAACTCTGACTATTGGAGTGCGAACACTTCGTTGTAAAGAGAGTAGACTTTCCTAGTGAATCTAATACTCAAGAAACTCCTTGTCAAGACAAACACTTGCAGGCAGCGAGCAATTTTAGCAATTGACGCGAGTAATAAATCGCTCCCTAGATTATTGATTTGCGCGAGTGGTAGGGAGCGAGAGCGATCGCTCGCCTCAAAAATGATGCCCTGCTGTGTACCCTTAACTGTAGTACAAAATACAGTGGAATCTCTCTAAAGCGGCCACCTATGCAGATCTAGGAAAAACAGACTACTACAATGGCCACTGTATATTGAACGAATCGATGACAGTTTTTAAGCCATGAAAACAAGGAATATCAAAATTAATAATTTAAAAAATATTTGTTTAACTATTTATTAAAATAGTTATACTTAAAATAAATTATTTACGGACAAATGCAGCATTATGATGATTGTCAAGGTTATGAATTTTAGGAATAATAACCATGACATTTTATGACGACATAATTTTTTTTTTTATTATACACTCTGTGTAACAGTAATTCCATACAACCATAGCTGCCACATGAAACTATGAACGCTCATAAACTAGATGTGCCAAGTGTTTTATGGATCCATTCTGATAAGTGACTATTCTCCATAGCATACTTATAAATGACATCATGTGGCAGCACTGAACTATGAAATCACCAAACTAGTTTATTTGCATTCACCAGGTGGCAGCACCTGCATGGCTTGAAGTGGAAATCAAGAAATCCATCACTACATTGCCCGATCGATTCCCCAGTCACTATGAATCCAGGAGTGCACTTAATGAATCCTACAATCACCTTCAAATGAAGGCCATTTCCTGTGTTTTGGTTCTGGTTATGACTAAAGCACTTTACCAGCTGGGCAGATCATCAATGGGTTATGAGAAAGTGCAATTATCATGCTGCAGAGTCACAACCTAGACATAATCACTGTTCTGCAATCAAGTTTCAGATTAACATCAGGCAAGTCCTGCATGAATAATTCCAGTTCAATCAACCCATGACTCAGGATCATTTATTTTTACCATAATAACTGCACTTTGAAAAAAGCATAAAATCACAAAAAAATGGAAGAAAAAATACTGTATAGGTTTGGCTATTTGTGAAGATTTCTATACTGGATGTAGTTAGTCTCTTTCAGCCAGTGGCTAGATACCTCAATTTCATCTTAAATGTGTTCAGAGTAGGAGCTGACACAATTTCTTCAGGAAGTTTGTTCCAACAATCGATGACACGATTTGTGAAGAAGTCTTTATGAATCACTGTATGAGAATGCATCTTCCATGGTCTGGATTATTCACAAACACGTGAGGCACGGATCAGACAAATGTCTCACAACAATAAGTTAGATGCCAACTACATTTGAAATTGCACATAGACCAGACCTCAATCATAATGGATAAAAACAAACAACATTATCATGTAGTTTACCTACATTTCCTTGCAGTAGAAGTAAAAGAGATGGCACAAAATGAAAGGCCACATCTGCCGCCAAATGTCTGTCTTGACAGAGCTGATCAGATGTCAGGGCGGGTGAAAAAATATCACCTAACTCATGTATTACTACAGCTGTGAGTGGGAACAAGATTTAGATGTACAGTAAGTTTATTGGCTGATCCCACGCTATACTGGCATGGGGAGAGATGGAGCTGGCATGGGGAAAGATGGAGCTGGCATGGGGAGAGATGGAGCTGGCATGGGGAGAGATGGAGCTGGCATGGAGAGAGATGGAGCTGGCATGGGGAGAGATGGAGCTGGCATGGGGAGAGATGGAGCTGGCATGGGGAGAGATGGAGCTGGCATGGGGAGAGTTGGAGCTGGCATGGGGAGAGATGGAGCTGGCATGGGGAGATGGAGCTGGCATGGGGAGAGATGGAGCTGGCATGGGGAGAGATGGAGCATGCCTTTCACCACATTTATAAATCACTACCAGATGTCCTGCTAGATTTGAACAGAGAAACATGATAAAAGTACGAAATAAACTCACAACTTTTGCTATCGTCTGATCGTTATTATCATAAAATCATACTATATGATATAAAGTATATTTGTTCTAACACCTTCACCGTCCAATTGGGTTTTAATGAACAATTTGTGAATATAATTTGACAGTTACCTGTTTAATTTGAATATGTTTCTCGCTGAATATCACATGACTGAAAATCACTATTACCTTTAATTATTAATGGCAAGATCTATATACACTGTATTCACAAACAGTAAATAAAAATTAAATCATAAAAAAATGCATTAAAAAATGAATAATAAATACTGCAGAATTGTCAACCTAATGAACGGGCGTTGCTGTAATGGACCATGATACCTGCCTTTGTAGCAACAATATATTTTGTCCAAACATCTAGGTGTAATTTACACCGTATTTCAAGACCCATAATAACCATTTTTATACGTCTTGTAAACCAACATTGACCATAGTTCAATCTTATTCTGAAAACATTTCATAGGATAGCACTGAAAGTCAATTCCAGAATTGACTCCAATTCCAACAGAAAACAATTCCTTATATGGATTTATTTTTTAAGGGTTATTTGATGGGACAACACTTGTGAATTCCTAAAAAATTATCATACAGTGAATATCATGCTGGAATTGGACTCAATTTCAATCGAAAATTGAGAAAAAGAATTGACCATAACCCAGACACATCAAACAAGTTTCTATCTTCTCATGCACTCTAGTCACAATAGCAACAGACAGCAGGTAAACTCGGTCAAAGAAATACATTAAATACTAGCAATACATTAATTTTTTGCCTGAAAGTTATAACTTTAAAAACAGATGCAGCAGATTCATTAACAACTTGAAATGCATTCAGGGTAAAGCGGGAACACCTAGTCACCTATGCGACATTGCAAACCAAACAACAGCACCAGTAAGAACTATGAGAAAAATACACCCATGAGATATGTAACATGGTCTTTAGACAGCCACAAGGCCTTCAGACAGACACAATGCACTACAGCATCTATTAAAATATAATGGAAAAATTGTGTATGTGATTAGTTGAGGCTGATCAGTTTACAGGCTGCTTAACATCATCTGTCACCTAGATGACATTTGTGTTGAGATAATTGAAAATGACAGGATAAGCCATGGGGTCATGTGAGGTCACACCTGTCTATCAATACCCAACCCATCAATCACTGGCACTGCAGATGAGGAAGATATAAATTACAGGTGAATATATCCTTTCACTTCACCCAAATGTAGGACCTATGAATTTATATGTGAAAAATAGTGTACGGGGTCAGTCAGTACTAATAGATAGTTTGTTATTATACAAAATAAATATAACATAATTGGTGATCGCATTATTACATTACATTTTGTGAAACAAACATAGATCATTATTTCAAATTAACCAATTATTTGTGAAATGATATAATGCCAAGTAATTGAACAGTGGCTGGTTAAAAATACCCATAATTAGATACAATATCTTAACTGCAAGATAAACAAATCTTGATTGACCAGTATGGATGTAATTCAGATGAGACCTGATTTCAGCCATGCTGAAACTAGAAGGAAGCAGATAGCAGAAAACGACTCATAGCTGTTCAAAATGATACGTGCCAAGACTTCCAGGCACTAACTCAAATACGTTGCAGATTCCTAGACAAAGTCTGCATGCTTAGACAAAAAACTAGTACACTGACAAAGATTAGTGTCGGTACCTACCATACTCAGATACGTTCTTACCATCACCACGTGTAACTAGCGAAATAAATTAACATACACATCAGATTGCAGTATGTGAGTAATGTAAGACATGGGCAGCATGCAATATTTTAGTTATTATGTACTAGATTTGTTCTTACTTTTATTGACGTTTCGTCCTCAGTCTGTGACTAAAACTTCAATAAAAGTAAGACTTTTTTGTCAATTTTATCTATTAAGGTATGTATGTATGTATGTATGTATGTATGTATGCATGCATGCATGCATATATATATATATATATATACCTTATTAGGTAAAATGTACAAACAATTTCTTACTTTTATTGAAGTTTTAGTCACAGAAATTGTTTGTACATTTTATTGATTAAGGTGCACGCACGCACGCACGCACGCACGCACGCACGCACGCACGCACGCACGCACGCACGCACGCACGCACGCACACACATATTATATATACATACCTTAACATATAAAATCAACAAAAACGTCTGACTTTTACTGAAGTTTTAGTCACAGACTGAGGATGAAATGTCAATAAAAGTAAGAACAAATCTTTATATGTCTATATAATAAACACATAATATGAATCAATAATATAGGTCCATATAATTGATATAGATCTATATAATTGATATAGATCTATATAATTGATATAGATCTATATAATTGATACAGGTCTATATAACTGATATTGTTCTGTTAAAGGTCCCTCCTCAATTCAATTATTTTCCTTGTCTCATTTCAGAAAAATTTTGCAAAAAAAATCTACTACGACATGCCAGCTCGTTTGTACAAATTAGCTATTTTGTGAAATTTGTTTTGATAAAATCATCAAACTATAAAATAGAATTCGGTGAAAATGGGCAAAAGTGGCTATACAATATTCAACTTTCACAAGTTACCAGATATAATGATCAATGGCAACTTTCTCTTTTACTAAATCGAATGTGCATTTTGCCTAAACTATTCACACACTATAGATTTGATTTTCAATAAACCCGATGCACTATGGGCCACATGAACTGAGGAGAGAGCATCAAAGGTCTTAGAATCAGAGTTGTTAACACCAATGTTTTATAACTTCACGCTTATCCACGTGCACATTAGCATGCATGCATGTCCGTAAAATTAGAAAGCGAGAGTATGTATGCACACGTGCACGTTCGCATGATTGCACTATGACATTTCAATGGAAAATTATAAACTAAATGAGCTCTATGAAAGTATTTGTGATATTAACTAGCAGATCATAAAATGCCTGAGCCTGTATTCTATCACAGTCAGGCACCAACCTTTCCAACATCAATGAAATGGCACCACATTTTTATGTCTAGAGGGAACAGGGTACTCATGCACAGAATTTTCGCATAAAATATTATAACCTGCCAACAATGTGTTTTTCATCACCAATATTTATGTCTCTTTTTAGATCTTACACACGCTGCCTGGCTGAAATACATTAGCGGCATGGTGTGTTATTTTTTGTGCAGCCATCCGTTGCCTGGCCAACCGATGATTATTCTTTCCATGCTCATACAACAGCCGGGTGATGGCGGAGACATCTGGCGAGAGCAAAATTGACTTAGTACTTAATTTGTTCGCGGAAAAAATCCAAATAATGATGGCAATCCTGTGAAACATTATCGAAAATGGTTTTGATAAATCAGTGCCAAGCAAAAGTCAGTTTATTCCACAATGGCAGGGAGGATTATAAATTTCCCAACTAGAGTTTTTCTCACCAGGTGCTCGCATTTTGCATTAATTCTCATGTATGTTATAAAGTTTTAAGAAAACAAGTTGAATTTAAAGGAGATTTTTTAATGTTGTCACATGATTTGTTTACCGACATAATTAAAAGTGCACAAATTATTCGTACTCCAAATATTTTGTACATGATTTTATGGCGAATATATGTCATTGTCCAAAAATAGTAGAGCACTGTCTAAGGAGTGCTTCAAAAAATAAATAAATGTTGAATTATAAGACGTATAAAACATGCCTTACCTGCGAGTTTAGCTGGTACGTGCAGAATTAGGCAACTGCTCAGCAGAATGCATATTGACAGAACGGCAGAGGCCATCATTTCATGTGACACCACAGCAGCAGTGCTGCCACCTGATGTCTATTACTCTGCTACGATGATCTCTTTCCCGCAAACGTTGGTTCTACAATAAATGCAGAAATGAAAACAGGTTTGATTAACTCTGTGTACATGTATTTTTATGACACAGAAATGTATGCACAGTGAAAATTCTGCTATTTTTTATTTATCATGAGAAATATATTAAGAACAGGTGGAAAACTAGTTTTGAAGTACTGCCAAAGTGTTATGGTTAATGTACAAAATATTCATCTATATATAATAAATGACAAGGTGAGATCCAGATGGCAAAATATTGTGTGATGTGACACAGGGACAGTCTACAACTACCTGTACTTCACCCAGACGGCAAAATATTGTGTGATGTGACACAGGGACATTCTACAACTACCTGTACTTCACCCAGACGGCAAAATATTGTGTGATGTGACACAGGGACAGTCTACAACTACCTGTACTTCACCCAGACGGCAAAATACTGTGTGATGTGACACAGGGACATTCTACAACTACCTGTACTTCACCCAGACGGCAAAATATTGTGTGATGTGACACAGGGACAGTCTACAACTCCCTGTACTTCACCCAGACGGCAAAATATTGTGTGATGTGACACAGGGACAGTCTACAACTCCGTGTACTTCACCCAGATGGCAAAATATTGTGTGATGTGACACAGGGACAGTCTACAACTCCGTGTACTTCACCCAGACGGCAAAATATTGTGTGATGTGACACAGGGACAGTCTACAACTACCTGTACTTCACCCAGACGGCAAAATATTGTGTGATGTGACACAGGGACAGTCTACAACTACCTGTACTTCACCCAGACGGCAAAATATTGTGTGATGTGACACAGGGACAGTCTACAACTACCTGTACTTCACCCAGACGGCAAAATATTGTGTGATGTGACACAGGGACAGTCTACAACTACCTGTACTTCACCCAGATGGCAAAATATTGTGTGATGTGACACAGGGACATTCTACAACTACCTGTACTTCACCCAGATGGCAAAATATTGTGTGATGTGACACAGGGACAGTCTACAACTACCTGTACTTCACCCAGACGGCAAAATATTGTGTGATGTGACACAGGGACAATCTACAACTCCCTGTACTTCGGTTTTGCTAGTGAAACTGGTATAAGTGTGCACGGAAGCTGTCAGCCCTGGGCAATACTGATGGGAGAGGGGTATGTGACCTATAGCTACAGGTCAGTAATCAGTAGTATACTGTGGAAAGCATGAATAGACAAAACCACCCCAGCTGTCTTAGATTGAGGTGGATCAGCTGCAGTAGGCAGAGGAAGTCTGGAAAAGACTGACAGCAAATGATGCCCTGGACCCTGTCTTTCTGTCATCCCACCTGCTTCTAATCTAGGCTGCTGTAATTTCTTTGTGTGGCTAATACAACACTTGTTAATGAAAGAGATGAACCACAAGTATGTCCAATTTTGTCCACTATGCGACCCCAATTCAAACAGCCAATGATTTTCAGGGAAATGTAATTAATTACTGGTACCAATCAAATCTAAGCTTATGATCTTTTAATAGTATTTATCATTTCAATTTCGTTGATATGTTGTTTTATATTTTACTTGTTAAAAAAATTAATAGAATATGGCACAGATAGATCATAGATCATTATTAGTCAATCTTGAAGATGGTTATGTTTATTTAAAGTGTACAGTGACTCTGGCTGGTGTATTGGCAAGAACAGAAAGACACATTTATAACTACTTCATGTACCTCACTTTTTTGCAATTAGCAATAAGTTTATGCAGGAAAGAAGAACATTCACGGCATGTAATGAACGGCTCGGTGGATTTTTCCCACTCCCACTACTTCCGTTTCCCCTACTTTGAATCTTCCCACCAAATGACCAATTACATAGTTTATTCCCCATAAAATACTTGCATGCCAAGAAGTAGGCATTTTACAGCTTCATTACTAAAGTAGAAAGATCGTCTCACAAGACAGGAGTGCCACACTCAGACATAAAGTGACCACAATGCACAAATCATCACATCAGTGGCCTCTCTAGGATCTCCCAAAGGGGAGGCCAGAGGGGGAGGCCATAAGGGGTCAAGAAGGGAGGCCAGTGGGGGATCAGGGGGAGGCCAGAGGGGGATGCCAGAGGGGTAGACCAGGGGGAAGCCAGAGGGGAGGCTATGGGGGAGACCAGAGGGGATGTCAGAGGGGGATGCCAAGGGGGAGGCCAAGCTTAGTCACCCATTAGGTTGCTATGTTACTGTGTAGTAACACAAATTGGGCCATGGCCCAATACCCCCTAAATATGTCACAGCATCACTCAAATACAGCTACATTCCAACAACTGATTTATATAATGTGGTACATATCATATGAGGGGCAAGATGAAAGGGTTTTAATCAAGATAAATATGGTGCTATGCCAGGGTCAAGACAAATAGTTTAGTAGTGCACCTGGCTATGGGGTACCCCAACTGTCAGCAACATCAATAGGGCCCTAAAACATGGGTGTTACCATAAAATACCTTAAAGAAGATCATGTCTGAGTACACTTTGAAATATACTTACCCTACAAGTTATTTAACATATTTTATGATACAAGAGGAGAATTTTAATGACAAAAACCATATAACAACAAAATTAATTTGAATAAGATGTCTTCTGTGCAGTTATTCTCCAAACTGTTTTAGCACACAATAAACATACACATGTGGTCAAGTTCTCATCTACTGCACGTGATACGGAGGCATGTATCACATAATGAGGCTCCTGAGACAAGCCGGCAGAATAAAAAATTTGACAAAGAGAATATTTCATGATTAAAATTGCGGGCTTTCCCCCTGAGTGGCTGACACATCTGTGTATGGAGCCTTACTATCAGGATGGCATCTCTGTGTAATACCCGGGGGGAAACCGGAACTTCATTAACTTTGTGTCTCTTCTAGCTTGTTGGAGACAGAAATTAAAGTAAGTGGGTAATTTTAACAGCTTTTCACAAAAATCATTCTGTTAAATTCTTCATGAAAACATGGATAAATAAAATATACATATATATATAGAAATTATAAAATATAATTTTCAATTCAAATGTGTCATAAAACAATTATACACTTATCTAGTACAGTGTAAAAATAATGAAATTTGCATTTATAACTGAAGGTGCCACACTGTTTCCATGGATACAACAGACAGCAGAATAATTATCACAGACTAATGGAAACTAAACACAGCCAGACATAGCATCGGTGGGTGGGTAGGCATTGAAAGTGAGCTGTTTTTTTTTAGCAAACATGCCTGCATCCACAACAGCTTCAATATGCCCTTAATTTCAGCAAGCCTGGTGATAAATTGCCCCAACCAGCCACCATCAATGAAACTGTCTGGATTCAGTGCATTAGTCTGTTGCATTATTAATGTTCCCCACAGAAGCCCCAGAGCCAAGTGCCTGTCCTGCCATTTTCATATCTGCATCACATTAATAGAAAGCTCTATTCCAGGAGGAACCTTCCTGTCTTATAGCATGAAGGGCCACTGGAGAATACTCTGTACATATGAGTATAATTACACACCTCCCCTGGATGTTATCTTTGCAAATATTGGTATGGCATGGTGGTAAGATCAATGCACTTCCATTATTAATTTAACAACTGTAAAGGTTAATAAGGTAGGGACAGGGTCCACATGATCACACAATTCATGCATTTTTTTTAGCAACTTCTAGGTGTCTTTATAAAACTACTTTTAATAAAGAAAACACAATTCTATTCTTTTCTTCTTGCAATGAAATCTGGAAAAATTTATGAAACTAGTTTATTTTAATGTGATGATTATGTTTACTGATATTAACTATATTTACCCACATTGGAACTTGCTTTCAGCCACCAATGTCAATGCCTCCTGATCGTATACATGTTTCTGTATTACATGTACTTGTAAATACAACCTGTATATTGGTCAAATAAATAAATTTAATTTCCAGGGCCAATGTTGTTATGGTGTATAGTTTTCACTGTAATAAAAAAAGTATCAATTGACACAACAAACAATTCTGTGATATAAAACATACATCACAAATTGACGCAAGCTCTTGTAGCCAAACTACTGACAAATCGAAAACTGGATGCAACAATAAAAATTATGCACTGATGCCTCATTCAATCAACCTCCTCTATTAATGTGTTATTTTGTCAGCAGGTGGCACTGCACCTAGCAATATTAACAAATCCTCTAGTCTTAATTCCATGTACCACTTATGAGTTGTTTTGATGCTTGTTCTATCACGGACTTGCTCAAACGTTTTTTGAGACTCCTTCTTGAAGGAAGTCAATTTGAATTAGATACAAGTCCGGGGGATTGGAGGCTATTTAGGTAGTGATAGTTGGCCATTATTGGCTTAGTAAGAACAACACTCAACACATGACATTTTGAAGATGGTAATCATTTGAAATGGTCCCCATATGTCACTAATGAATATTGCTACTGGTACTTACTGTTGCACTAATTGGTCATGGAGCACATCCCTTATAAATGGTACTCAACATACCAAATTAACTAAACTTGATTGAATCTGCAGATATGTAGACACATTGTTGTAACTGCACTTATACCTCAGGTCAATGAGTACTCTAAGTGTGACAGGTCAAAGTAGTAGGTCAATGACCCCTTGACAATGCCAGCCCACAAACATGGTCATTTACAAGTTGGTGTGTCTCCTAATTACCCCATACCTGATTAGTGAATGCACTGAACCAACCATTACATTTGCTTACATCACTTCTGCAATCACTATGCCACCCTTGCAGATTATTTCACAACAATAATATTGACCACCAATCAGGGATTATCTCACAAATTTAGCAAATGTATGAACCAATACTGGGAAACTGGAAAGGACAGATTGTAAAGCGTACATTGCCCACTGAGTGTTTTGCTGCACGGTTGTACGACTAGCACTGAATACTTCTCAGAGATGTCACGTCGTCTTTGTTCTTTGGTTGAATCAACAAGCCTGTTTGAAGTGTGAACTACTTTAATTAAACATTTAGTCATAATTTCCATGTATGTAAAGCACATGACAGGAATCTCAAGTGACTGGGCACTGCACAAGTTCTATTATCTCAATATACAGTTAGACTGCTAATGAACCTGAAATATTTCTAAATCTGAATCCAATACAGCAATGGCAGCATCCAGCCATTCAGCAACCAAGTATGTCGGTGGGGGTGAAAGGGTTAGGGTACTACTTTAAAGACCCAGAAGCCACCCCCTCCACCTGCTGAAGCACCTGTGTGGGGATCTGTCTTGTCTGGAAGACCCTGTTACAAGCAGTTACCATCCCTACAGGAAACTGCTGCTTACTGACAACCCTTACTGACAACATGGCATTGATTGATGAGCTAATCCACAAAACTTAGGAGGCAGAAATGTGTTACAACTTACAAGCCTCCCTTTTCCCTGTCTACAGAGCATTTCCATCAGTGGTAGTACAACACACCAGAACTGCCCCCTGCAGAGTATCTATCATTTAAAACATATGTACATTTTTAGGTAGTGTTTGAATTTTGCATTTAATTAACCAACTTAAACATATACAAAGTTGCATTAAATTACCAAGTATTTGTATTTCTGATATTTGGGATTAAGGTAATTAAAACCAAACATTTCTAATTCGCCCATTAGAACGTCATTTACCCCAGCTCTCTACCTCAATTACCTTGGCACAAATGATTTACAAATGCTCCTTGTTCTATTGAAGAAAGTCTTTCTATGGTGACGTAGAGTTTTGTAACGGTTACAGATTTGGCTTGTAACATTTAATCAGTGGATTAATAGCCGATTTATCAAGGTCATGTTTTGTTAAATATATTATCAAAATATAAAAAATACTACATTTTGTCTCCTGTTATCTTTTCTTGTGTAAACCAGTTTCTTTTTTCAGTCGCTGATAGCAGCGATATGGGTATCAATCAACTGAGGCAAACTTTATCTGTGTCAGCCGACGAATCTACAAGCTGCTAGATCACCTCACCGACAGAGTCTGTCCCATTTACTGTTGCAGGGAAATCTATGGCTGGAAACCCTAGCCGAGTTGGGAATCGCTGAGTGTGCCTCCAGGAAATGTTCAACTCATGGATATTCTCCTCTTCATAAACATCCCATGACCTGAGAGGCTGAGATTTCGGCATTATTTATAGTGAGCATCTGCAGTGCACATACACACAGGGCCTTTATCTCCAGTTAGTTTTGTGCCTGGATAGAATCACTGCTTGTTAGAAGATGTTGTAAGCAGGTAAGACCTGTCACTGTCTTCTGTTACAAATTCTGGGTCCAAGTGTTGAGTTATGTAGTGGAGGATTTCGCAGGGATTGTAGAAAAAACATGAAAAGGTAATGGAATAAAAGTGTAACCAGACCAAGTGAGAAACATTTAAGGGAACAGACCACATTTGATTTTCCGATAGGCCGCCATTATAACGTGTCTGGATTCCTCGAAAATTTGTCCTATGATTTTCTTAAAAATTTCACAGCACACTTGTCCTCTATTAACATGTGCTGTGTGAACCCCGTGAAAATTACATACCTTGTTTTTCAGAAAAACGTCCCCAAAGCTGATATATGCCTCCATTTCGGCAGATTTCAGCAGGGAGGGGGAAAATCACTCATCACCACACAATCCTCACATTCCTAGGGAAGGATCATAAATATAGTCTATGGCCTAAAGTTGCTAAGCAATGGGGGATAGAGGCATCTGGAGACAGATGGCTTGAGCCAGCAGAGTTTGACCCCAATGACCAACATGAGTGAATGTAGAGTAAAACTGGGTGTAGAAATGTAACAGTAACAGCAAGCTAGAAATGTGGGCCAAAGTCTAACTAGGTTACAACCATGTCACCCAATGCTGTATATAAATAAAGACATGTTCATCTTTGCGGTTTGCGTTATTCAAGGACATTGAATCAGCTGCTGGGAACGCAGGACACTGACAAATGACATATGCCCTAGGGGTAAAACAATCCACCCCTTCCACCCACTCAGTGGTCCCTGCCCTGTCAACTGTTCCCACAGCAGGGGAGGCCACTGAGGGAAATGAGTCAGAATTTAACTTTTGGTGTTGCTTCCAGTTTGAAAAACTTCACAGCTGGAGAAGAAAAGTAAGACTATGCCTGGGTACAAAACCATTGAAATCAAGAAGGCATCAATGTTCAGTGGCCCCAGCTACATAACTAATATGATTTATTAGCAAAAATTACTCCTGATTAAATATGAATTTATGGAAGATTAAATGTGTTAAAACTCGTCAAGTTGTTTGAACACGCTGGACTCATTTGTTTTCTTTCCAAAGTAACAATCTGAATGCTCACAGTGGCAGATCCTAGCTGTCAAAAACAATTAGTTGAGGCTGAAATGACAAGAAGACTTCTAACACCATGACAAGCTATATAAGAGTTCTTGCACAGTTGGACATTTATCTGTGCATCATAAATAATCCCAGCAGGCCCTTCATCTGCTCTCTACTAGTCAAACACATGAGCTGTCTGGGGTTTATGACCCCTCCCCCCATCCCCCCAGTCATAACCTGTCCATCTCTTCTAGCCCAGTTGTGCTTAAACCTCCTGTACTTATCCGTCTGGCTGTCTGTCCATCCAGCTATCTTTTACTCCAGACTACCACTGTTGAGTTGGACTAAACACCCAATAGCTTGTTCCAATGTGAGTAAAATTCATGGGGCACTAGTGCAGTGTGTGAATGTTGGAATCTAATTTCAACACCGAGGATATTTAGGAATGGTGAAAAACAGGGTTTCTGGAAAAGGATACAAGACTAGCTGCAGACGTAGCACAGTTGAAGTAAACATGGGAGATGTTACACCAGACATCCAGTGGTAGGGCTATTAGCCCTGTCGTTTCTACTCGATGGTACCCAAACCTGCATGTAACACATGAAACTGATAAACGCATGCATTTGCAATTTTGCCTAGGCAAATTTTACAACCAAATCAACCACATTTGTTGCCGCTCCATATTAAAATTTATAAAGATTTAGGTTAATTAGTGAGTAGCCACTAGAATAAGTATTTACTTATAATTGCCATCATAAACATATATTTACAGTAACTATTTTTTTGCATTTTATAAAAATTAATATTATAGTTTACCTACAGATCTAACATCACATATTTGTTTCAACTGTAAGAATCCTGAACTAACTCCAAATTACATAGGTTTATTAATAATAATTGTTTATAACACTTCCAGTGGAACCCTCCACAATGATTAATTTACATATCACCCCCCCCCACCATCCAGAACTCCGATGACTGTCCGGATGACTGTCTTTCACCTGTTGTGCCCTGTGAGAACACTGGTAAACAACTGTCATTCCGCAGACATGCCCACTAAATGAATAGCATATAACCATGGCAACCACACACAGCACCTGACAACTCCAGGAATGACTAACTAAGTGAGTAATTCACTTCTGACTGGAAGTCAATGTGCTGTGGACAGGTGAGGAGTGAATCATGTGGGGGTCAAGCAGGCAGTCTACCTGCTGACCGCTAAGTGAAGACATCCCAGTTCCCTCCAACACAGACACCTGGAATATTTACTGCATATCTGACTTGACTCTGTACAACTACAAAGGTGTATGTAAAGTCCAATCGTTAGCAACGATGCACGTGTTTTCGTCGATTGTTGCGAGTTACGTCATCTACATCAAACTTCCACCTACGAACGCTTCGTGAAACCGGCAGTTGTACATGATTTTGGGGCATGAACTGTCATTACCATGGCACTGCTCTACCAAAATATGAATGGGTAATGCAAGGAGTCATAAGTTTATGCAGTGGTTGCCTTTTTGTCCCGTGCAATGCCGGAGGAACTCAGCTACTAAGCTAGTATAGTATATATTCAACATCTTGACATCGTGTTTTAATGAACCACAATATGGTGATATAATTTTACTGTTACCTGTTTAATGTCAATGTTTTGACTCGAATATAATGTTTACATTGCAAGCTGAACAGCTAGGTCGATATTCTGAATCATAAACAGATAACAGTCAAATTATATTAAAAAAGTGTGGTTCATTGAAACACAACTGAGCATTCAAGATGTTAGAATATGGTAGTTTACTGTAGTTTATACTACCAAGGTATGTAAAATTATTTTATAATACAATGATTAAACTTTGTACACTTAATTAGTTGTTAATTTCAATGGTTCCAGTACTGAGTATTCTTCATGGACATGATGGATTAAAGAAACTACAAATGCCATTATTCTTTATTTGAAAAAAATTAAATTCAAATTATTTTTGTGGACAGGAACAGCTTTAATTTAAGGAAATGTATTTTTTTCAATTTGCCTTTTAAAAATCAACCAATGGGCATAAGGTATATGGAACGGATGAATTGGTATCAATTACAGGAAATGCAAAAGACCAATACAGTGAGTGGCAATTCACTCAATAGCCCTACAATCTAACACTTGAGTAGCCATGCAGGGGAGACAGATAGCACACATCCTGGCTCTCAACACAAGTACTCTTGACCACTTGGCTGACTTTCTAATGAAAGGTAAGGATTTAGAAAGGCAAGGATCCAAGCCACCAAAAACTCCTCTATGCTAGGGAGGGAGGGAGGGAGGGAGGGAGGGAGATTGAAAAACATTGATAATAACTACCTTTGTGGACCTTGGCACCTGGATGGAGATGCTGCCAGACTGCCCCCAAAGCTACACACTGTTACACAGATACCTGATTCAGACATCCTCATGACGGGAGACTAGTGCCAACCAACAGGAATTAGAAAAGAAATTAGAAATGGACAAAAGTGACCAAACATGTTTCCTGATCCCCAAACTATTTTGGAGAAATAAACCGAGTTCCCATTCCCCACTACAAGATTGTCACCATGGATGCATAGTTAATTTTTTCACTTCAAGGAACCCACCATAAACCTGAAGGACACATGATAAATTGAGCATTCCATGCAGAAATAGCAGGAATGATAAAATTAAGGGAATAAACACCAAGCACATTGATCAGGCATGCCCTAGTTCCTCAATCAAACAGAAACAAACAAAGCAAAGAAAACAAATTATTTAACTCTCATTGGGTGCTCTCCAAACACACAACACCTGTGAGGCTCATTAAATAAGATTAGTTATCAACATTAATAACTGTTATCCATGTCAAATTATCCATAAAAATTACCTAATTTCCACAGCATCAAGCCTGTCTTTCAAAGGTGACAGATCTCTGTGAAATTACAGAAATGCAATGGCGATTTGCTCAATTAATGGGTTATGTCTGACTTTGCTGATGCAGATAGGTCAGAATAATCCATCCTTATTAACCAGTGATGTTTTTTAATATCAATCCTGGTGGATTCACAAAAACAAACATGGCACTAACATCTGTTCCATTTGCCATATACAGTATACGAACGAACCAATGAAATCGTGTCAACACTACATTGTATTTCTCTTACTAACATCTGGGCTACTGACATTTTATAGCAGCTCAATTATTGTAGATTTATATACCTTCGATTTTCAATTGTAAATAAAATGGTACATTCGTATATGGCATAATATCCAGTCCAGTCCATAGGACCACACAAGCCTGAAAGCATTTTATACATCACCCCCTGGCGCACTTGTTCATTCCAACATTGACTCAACTTCTATGGGATGCATTCAGCTTTGCTGCAAATACTGCCGTGAATACTATTCATTCACGTATCCACTACTGTCTATAGCCAGGTATTGGGAGTCCGATGTTCTAACCACAACTCCACCTTTGAGATGCCATACTGATCTGTTTGCAGGGCTGGATATCACCAGTGTGATTTAGTATGCACAATGTATGCTGTCTGGAATTGACAATCGTCATGGTAACATGGCCACAACTGTCAAGGACCCTGGAAGCACTAAAAGACAGTTAGTGCAGGATCAAATGAGACTACTTTGTTGTCAGGAAACACAGCACAAAGACATGGCACTGACCCATTTACATGAAGTCCTTGGATGTCAGGGGGGAGAGGGGGTAACACCAATAAAAGATGCTTCCTGGAAGTGACAGTTACCATGGAAACCTGTACAACCATCAAGAGTCCACACAAATATTGAGCAGATGGCTGGAATAATTATGATCAACCAATACTGCTTTGTAGCAAAAATCCAGCCCGTTCTGTCAGCCATAAGGAATCTGAAACCCAAATCTATCAAGCTAACTATTATAAGCACACTGTAAAATGTTCAAATGGTGAGACAAAAGTCAATATAAATTATACATATGAATATTATATATATGTATATATATATATATATATATATATATTGAAACACTTGATTCAAGTTCAATTCAATAATCAATATGCATATTTGGATGATATAAAACTTAATCATAAAAAATACAGTAATAATATACATGTACAAATAACGTGGCCAAAACACAAAATATTCCTCGTCCATTATAATTATTATTGTTGTCAACAGAAATCAAAATGGAGACCATACAGGCCCATTTACAGGACATCACCTGGATGTCACCAGTATGAATCACCAGGGACCCTGCCTGGAAGTGACAGTTGCTATGACGACATGTGCACAAGTCTCAGGTGGCCTGGGAAATATAAGACAGATGGTTGCTTATGATTGAATGATGCTGGTTGTAACTGGTCAAGGAGAACAAAGCAATATGTTAATCCTGTAGCCTCAGATCAAGTTCCTGCCCCAGAAGCAACAGATGGCGATGCCACTGATGAATGAGTAATATTTATTAATCATCTGGAAGTATTGGATGTTTATCTACATCGGCAGTGGCAGTGCAAAAGATTTTTTATATTGATGTTTTTGTATGTATATATATATATATATATATATATATATATAAACACACACACACACATCACATAGTAAATACATCACATCACAACCACATTTTATTTTAGCTTTTCAATTTATTTTAAATTATTTAGCATTTTCTTGTTATTGCGTTTGATTGGAAACATGGCACATTATAAATAATAGTAATATATATATAATGGCACGCACGCACATTTTACTACGCATAGATGTCATGTTTTCAAAACACACACAGACACACACACACACACACACACACACACACACACACACACACACACACACACACACACACACACACACACACACACACACACACACACACACACACAAAGGTATGCCTTACAACTGGGTGAATAAGAGAGGCCTTACAACTGGGTGAATAAGAGAGGCCTTACAACTGGGTGAATAAGAGTGGCCTTACAACTGGGTGAATAAGAGAGGCCTCACAACCACTGGAATAAAGAGGGCTGTTGAATGAGTATCTGGGGGGAGAGTTAACAAAAGCTGTCACACTGTCATGTTGTGTGGTGTTTTATGATGTGTGACATTGTCCAATGGGGTGACACTCTGTCCTACATGACATCACGTCAGGCGTGACATCAATGCACAGACCTGTAAAAAGGCTCTGTACAAACTGGATGTCCAGGTATAAGGGCAAGAACGTTCACCATGTCTATGTACACAATTATATGGATCTTATTGCTAGGTGGGTAGACAGGTTTCTGAAATATGTTAGTTCTGCATCCCGGGAATATAAAATCCCTATACAATGTAGAAACCAGAACCAAACTGGGCTGAAAATAAATTGAGAAGCCACCAAAGTAAGAGATCTCACGTCTGACACTAATTCTACTGAAAAAATGTGGACCCCCATGTCTCACGTCTGACACTAATTCTACTGGAAAAAACATGGACCCCCGTGTTCCAATGGCATCGTCCCTTTCATACCTCCAGGGATAATTACATTCCACATTTTGTTATTCCTTAAGAGACACACACAATTCCTCTTGCTAGGACAATCGTTTTATTGTATATAATTCAACATTACCAGCTTTTTGTGTTGTTCAAAACACAAGATAAACTCCTGCAAAAGTAACAAACAAATCCCACCAGTTTATTTATAGCAATCGGGGTGACCTTGGGACTGCAGGCATTGTCCAGAGTAACAGATTCATCCCTCCTCTATCTCCCCAGTATCAATGGCACCAAACCCATCACCCTTAATTTGCTATCCCCCACATGGGGACTGCCATTAAATGGCAGTTAAACTGCCAGCAATTAGTGGGCACATTTCATTCCAATTAGTACTAATTATCTAGTTAATGATGCAGAGCCAGTATACACAGATTTAATCTGAGACCATGGCCCTTGTGACACAGGACAGACCATTAGATGAGTTTGTTGAAAATCAACAGAAGTGGTTGCACACTTATGGCCCAGAGAATTCAAGGTCATTTCAATATTCCTACTACTGAATGTTTTAAAATCCCCAAAACAGATAACGGTTGAGTTATATGAACAAAATGTGGTTCATTAAAACACATTTCAGTGGTCAAGATGTTACAATAAATATAGTTTATATTATGTAAGGCGATTTTACATAAAACTGATCAGATTTTATACCTTTAAGGAAATTTAAGGAAAAGGAAAGGAAATTACAATACACATTTACGGAATTGTGTGAATTAATAACTTGAGTGTGACTTAATACTTCCAATTTAAGTTGTGTGGGTGTTCATATGAGCAGGTTTTCCTGTAATAAATATTCTGGACAGCCATACAGACAAGACACTATATTATATAAAACATTAAATATTATATAAAACACAATAAAAATGTCGTCTTCTTAGATATTCAAGTTGGTGAGTCAATTTCACCTCGCTATGAAACAAAGATATACGACCATTCCGTAGGGGCAACTGCTGGGCACAGGGTGAACTTGCCAGATCAAGTAATCATTCAGCTACATACTCTGCATACATCAAAGGGATACCACAGAAATTCTCCATCTGTTAGCTCATAATTCACACACTCACCTCTTTGCCTGCCTGTTTGTCAGACCGGGTGCCTCAGTTTCAGAGCGGTTCCTATTTCCACGCTGGTACCCCACCCAATCTTAAAGGGCCCTTATGTGTGACAAGGGAAGTTTGTAGAGGAGGTATAAAAACCCAGATCCATGGGAAAGTTTACAAGGAAGGGTAAATATGTGTGCCAGTCTGTAGACTGTCCTACACAAGGAGTGTGCCATGTCTGTAGACTGTCCTACACAAGGAGAGTGCCATGTCTGTAGATTGTCCTACATAAGGAGTGTGCCATGTCTGTAGACTGTCCTACACAAGGAGTGTGCCATGTCTGTAGACTGTCCTACACAAGGAGTGTGCCATGTCTGTAGACTGTCCTACACAAGGAGTGTGCCGTGTCTGTAGACTGTCCTACACAAGGAGTGTGCCGTGTCTGTAGACTGTCCTACACAAGGAGTGTGCCGTGTCTGTAGACTGTCCTACACAAGGAGTGTGCTGTGTCTGTAGAATGTCCTACACAAGGAGTGTGCCATGTATGTAGACTGTCCTACACAAGGAGTGTGCCGTGTATGTAGACTGTCCTACACAAGGAGTGTGCCATGTCTGTAGACTGTCCTACACAAGGAGTGTGCCATGTTTGTAGACTGTCCTACACAAGGAGTGTGCCAGTCTGTAGACTGTCCTACACAAGGAGTGTGCCATGTCTGTAGACTGTCCTACATAAGGAGTGTGCCATACCTGTAGACTGTCCTACATAAGGAGTGTGTCGTGTCTGTAGACTGTCCTACATAAGGAGTGCCATGTCTGTAGACTGTCCTACATAAGGAGTGCCATGTCTGTAAACTGTCCTACATAATGAGTTTGCCATGTCTGTAGACTGTCCTACACAGGGAGTGTGCCATGTCTGTAGACTGTCCTACATAAAGAGTGTATCATGTCTGTACACTGTGTTCAGTTGCACTAGACTGACAAGTCACACTGTCCATATAGCTTCATCAGGAATTACATTCACACTAAACATCTTTCCTCTTCTCTCCCTTAATCCCTTGCTGGATGTGGGTCACATCACCAATTCTTTTCCACCCTGTCAACGACTTGTCTCCATCTCTCAACATTCTGCCACTTCTGCCACTCTCTACTGTCTTCAGATCTCTCTTCACACTATACCTCCACCTTAATTTTGGGGATAGAGATGTCTGGAGACAGATGGTTGGAAATTACAGAATCCGACCCCAGTGGCTGTCATGAACTGGTACCTTAATTTTGGTCTTCCTGTTCCTCTACCACCCTCTTCTTTTTTCCATGCTTTCGTCGCCAAACTCTCCTTGCTCATTCTCTGGTTCACCAGTGGGAACATCCAGTAAAAGATGATGATGCTATTTTCCCACAAGACAATAAAAATCCTTGTCATTTAATACAAAAATCAGTGCATGAATAACACCTCATCATTATTCCGAAATATTCTGATACTGCACAACCATGGGGTTTACAAAGCCACCAGTCATGTGTGTGTGTGTGTGTGTGTGTGTGTGTGTGTGTGTGTGTGTGTGTGTGTGTGTGTGTGTGTGTGTGTGTGTGTGTGTGTGTGTGTGTGTGTGTGTGTGTGTGTGTGTGTGTGTGTGTGTGTGTGTGTGTGTGTGTGTGTGTGTGTGTGTGTGTGTGTGTGTGTGTGTGTGTGTGTGTGTGTGTGTGTGTGTGTTACTGAATGAATATATAACTTCTACTGACTGACACATAATAGATGGTTACTCATGAATAGTTCACAAGGAGAGCTACAACAGTTGCCAACTTCTCCAGTACCCTGGCAACCTTCCTCTCAGAGCAGGCTCTTTGCCAGGTATTTCTTTCTCCACAGACTCTAAGTTGAACAATTACTGACCGTGTACTTGCGCAAATTCACTAGTTGCTGCCCAACGTATACTATTAGGTTGTTAGAATTTTACACATGGGTAACAACATTTTAATTTTCAAAACAATATTTGGTAATGCTTTTTATTTTCACTGTTATTGTTGCACCTGATAACATTATTATTATTATTTTTGTGTAATTGTCTGTAACATTATATGTTGCTCAAATTTAGAATTACGTAGCAGTTCATCTCATATTATTAATAAAAGGTCATATCGTGTAACTATGATTATCTTAATAATATATATGATATTGCGGCAAAGTAAATCACAAAAGCCCTACTTTCTGTATACCCTGGACGGGGGGAGATGAATTGCGTTAGTTATATAATGTTGCCAAAACTCAAATACAGCTGATGTAAAAACATTTCTGCAGCTATACATACAGTTATGTCTCATTTATCCGTTCCTTGATAATCCATTTTCTTTGGTAATCCACACGCTTTTGTGTGGAAAAAATCTTGATAATTTCAACAATCTGCATGGTTCATTAATCCAACCAAAACCAAATTAGGAACCAGGTTTTGGATAGACGAGACTGGACTGTAAATGTTTTAAAAAAAATTTCTTTTGGTGGCTAGACCACCACAGAGTACATAAAGGGCATCCCTACTTTTCCCAGTTGACATCTAAAATTGGTCACATTGATGGACTTCTTAGCCAATGCACTTGACTGGAGCACACAACCAGGAGCCTCGGTGCACATGCAGGGCTCTGAGGTTAGAACGCTGGGCTGTCAACCACGAGGATCGAGGTTTACGTCCACCTACTGCCATTTCTGAGGACTGGGTTCCAGTCCACCTGCTCTTGTTTAGAAACTTGGAGTTTGTTCACTCCACTTTGCCTAATGTGTGTGCACGTGTGTGCATGCGTGCGTGCGGCAGGAAGTGGGTCGTAAAATTTGGTTGGCCCCAAAATAGGTGGGATTGGTGGGAGGTGCTCTCAAAATTTATGGGAAGGGTAGGTTAGCTCCCCAAAAAGATGGGAGGTTGAGACCCTGCCCCACACCCCTCACTACAAACCACCGGTCCCTTCTACCATGTGTCTATGATTCCACACGGGGTATTCTGTCATTGACTCACTAATCCTACAGAAGGAAAACTAAAAAATAAACCCATCAACGCAATACCCAGTTTGGGTTTGCCAATTACGCAACAAATACCGATACATTACACTAAGATGTAACCGTTTGCCAGGAGCTGATCTCTGGTATTCAATACTAGTCACACAGTTCTATAGATATACACTCCTGTATCTCACAAAGCTGATATCATAACTGATCTATTACGCTACATTAGATGGTCATTGAATCGCTCGGTTGAAACGAACTCAAAAATATGGTATTTAAAAACGAAACAAAGATGGTTGTATAATAAAACATACTATAGAATTGACGACAAAGGTTTCTGTAGATGTTATCATACCTGTCCACACTAGGTAACTGTAACCAATGTATTACTTGTTATCACATCTTCCATTTAACAACCCATGATGTATAATTTCAGCGGAGGAGCATGCAATGTCAGGTGCGATAAACATTGTGATAAACAGTTGGTGACAAATTCTTCAGTACACATAGATTTAATCAGACATGTCAATAACTGTAAGCTGCTTACCATTGTAGTGGTAATTGGGGCCAGCATATGTTGAGCTATTGATTGAAAACCAGAGCTGCAACATAATGTCCTTATAATTGTGTTAGCACCTAACATAATTACAGGGATTTTGTGTCTTTCCAGGAGTTTGTACCAGCAATACACACAGAGATAACATCTGAGATAAACAGCCAGACATCTTATCACACATATTATCAGTTTACCATATTATCTACTTGTAAACACAAATCTGACTTCACAGAACCGATCAGATAACTGGGCAAGTGTCTACACCTTTCTTAAACATGATGTGCGTTTATCTATTCCACAACCAAGAATTTGAATTCACTTTGACGTTCTGAGATACTGTTTAGCAATCCTAAGGATCTACAAGGTTTTTACTGCCTGACCTCCAAATGACAACTGTTAAAACATCAGACATTCTGAAGACCAATGTAAGTTATCTTGGTTAAAAAAAAAAGAACCACTGAATTACATTAAATTTTAATCTTATATGTTGAAACTTTTTTCAAATACCTCATTTGAAAATGATCTAGCCAATTTCCCCTCAGAGCTGTATATTTTGGATAATTTTTTTCATTCTTCAGCTAAGATTTTAAATAAGTGATAAACTATCTGTTATAAAGCCAGTTGTGTTTAAGTGATATCTCTGGGTAAACAGTAGTCTGTGGGAGGGTGGTCATCTACAAAACACAAACAGTGCTGCAGCTAGGAACCCCAGGCAACAATGGGCAATGTTTTACATGTAGACTGCTGTGTTGTGGTGACCTGGCACAGGTCTGATAGGAGAGGGAAAACAGCAGAAATCAGGGCTATCTCTCCCTCCCTGGGGATAGTCCGACAGAGGAGAGTGAGTAAGGTCCTCGTGGGACCTCTAACTTGCCAAAAAGATGGGGTAGTGTGGTGGTTTGAGGGGGGGTCATACTTGCCACCAGGGGCTTCTGACTACATCATTACCCCTGGCAGATCGACTTGTTGAAATACTGATTTTTCAGTTGCTGTGTTAACCAATGGGATTGCTCGCTGGAATTTACGGGGCTCATGTACGTGAATTTAACCTTAGTTGGCAGTGGATCCATCATCACTGGTCAGATGGGTGATGATGCGCATTTCCTGGAAACGTTCTTTGAAGTTTGGTTGTGGGCAAGTCTAGTATCCAGAAACACATCTTACATCAGAAATTCTTAAAACAATGAGTTATCCTAGAGCTTCCTCTTAGTGGCCCAAAACACGCACATATGTACACTGGGTGTCTATTATGTACCATACGGTAACAAAACAAACAGAAAAACATACCAGAGTTATAAACTGACTGATTGCAAGAGAGACTCCAGCCAATATTGACTTGGTCTTGATATGACCTGGACCAGGAGTCACTGACATCAACAAGGCTATTACAGGAAGTAAAGTTGCAAGGCAGTGTCCACTAAGTATCCCCTCATACCACCAGATAAACCTCAAGTGGTTCCCCAATCTGTAAACAATAAGCAATATAATCAGGCCATCTAATTGCCTTGATGTGTTTAACTTCCAGTAGCTCAACCTGAGACACTGAGAGACTATCTGACAACACTAGGTTGCTGAACATTAGAATGGCAGGACAGAGATTGCAATATCATCCTGATGTTTCTATTTCATGGATCACAAAGATCCGTTCACACAAGAGATTGAAATATCCTCCTGATATTTCTCTTTCAAGGATCACAAAGATCCATTCTCACAAGAGATTGAAATATCCTCCTGATATTTCTCTTTCAAGGATCACAAAGATCTGTTCACACAAGAGATTGAAATATCCTCCTGATATTTCTCTTTCAAGGATCACAAAGATCCATTCACACAAGAGATTGAAATATCCTCCTGATATTTCTCTTTCAAGGATCACAAAGATCCGTTCACACGAGAAATTGAAATATCCTCCCAATATATCTATTTTAAGGATCAAAAATATCCGTTCACACAAGAACCAAACATGGACATATTTGAAAAGGTGGTTGTGGAGATTGCAATTAAAAAATTATTTGTTGAAATCACTGGGGTGACCTCAGGCCACTGCAACCCCTAAACACAAACTGATGAAATTTAATAAGATCTAACAAAATTGCCATTCAAAAAACAACCTCCAAATGGAGGTCTATCAAGTTCAGGCATTGATTTTCATTTACTCTGCTCATATTTGGGAGTCTGCAGAACAATTTGGAACTCTGCACTTTTTCAACAAATCAAATTTTTTTAAATTTAATTCCGATATTTTGACCAATCACAAGCAAACACCTCCGTGTAGCCTGCAACCCAAGCTGGCTGCGTCCATGTCGGATCCGAAAGCAGCATGGTGCGCTGTGCTCACAAGTATTTTCGAACTGACAGAAGCGAGTATGACCACTTGTTACAGACTGAAGCCGATTCAAGATGGCAGCACACAAGCACATAGATTGATCGTTGAAATCAGCCACTTTAACACTGGATTTATTGTCTTTTAAAACCAGGGAGTCACACGGACTCCTACCAAGGGACATATAAGGAGTTTGTAGGTGAAACAAGGAGTCTCGGACTCACGGACTCCCATGAAAATCGAAGCCTGAAGTTTATCAAATGTCCAACAATTTGGGCAGGGAAAGACCTTCAAATATCACCTCGTGTTTTCTGAACACACGAGGCAACACCAGTACTAACTGCATCTGTCTTCACACACAGACATGGGTCACAGACATTTACGGAATGACTTTTTATATACTCAACATGACCAGTAGGACCAATGAAAGTTGCACAAGTATCAATTTATGACCCAGCGGTGCAATAAACCAAATCTCTATCCTTTCCCTGTACAACTGCTGACCCCAAAAAAGACATACTTTGGATGACTGAAATTACAAAAGGAAATCCTAGGTCATTTGGATCTATCGTAATGGGACAAACCACCATCAGGATTCACCCTCCATTACCCACATAAAGATCCCCCTATGAAAGTGTGGATTGTGTGAATTTGTTAGAGCACTTTGCATTAAGTGAGTTAAGTCACTGTTTTCTGTCCTGGCTACTGTTGTGTTGGGTCAACACAGTGGTTATTCTGCAGATCACACCATTTCAAAATCAGTCACTGGACAGGTTGGAAAATTTTGGGATATCAGCTTTCAGTGTCCTTCTGAAAAACGAGGTACATCCTTTTCCTAATTCCACAGAGTTAACTGATGTTCAATGTGCTGGTGCATAAATCTTTCATTGGGTCAATGATAACATGGTCACCAATGACAAAAGTGACTAGAGTCTCACCACACATGTACAGTACAGATAACAACTGTGTTTTTATACTTACGGGGAGAGCCTATTATTGTGGTTCTATACTACTTACCTCATTTTATCTATCCCAAAACATTCATTCCATCACGCCACACCATTTTAGGTACATACACAGTGCAAATGAGCACATATTATTATCAAATATTGCGTTTTATGTCACTTTTAGTGGTCCAAATTGTCATGGCACAGAGTGTTAGCAACGGAAGCTGATACAAATTGGTGCACTATTCCAACTGTTAAAACGGACCTAAAATGCAATATTTTATAATAATATTTGTCCCTTGTGTACCTCAAATGATGTGGCGTGATGGAATAAAACTTTTGAGATAGATAAAATTATGCAAGAATGACAGACAAAGCGGTAATAATAAGGGCCCCATAAGTAAAAGATTACCACCATTTCATCATCACCAAACCTACCTTCAGCAGGGAACTAATCCAAAGAGAATCCAAGTAGTAATCCTTTAGCAGTCTGGGAAACTACCATTCCCTCCTGGTCAGACAACAGAGATGTCAGCAGGCTGTGAACTCAGTAATCCTGGGCAAGATTACTGCAAGGAGAGAGAGAGGGCGTTGTCAAGACAAGACTCACAGGTGAAGACACACACTTCTGCCTCTGTCACTCCAACTGTCTGGTCAGTGATGGATTCCACATGTGTTCCTCACACAAACAGACCCACCCACACACCTAGGAGTCACATTAAACCCTCCGAGCAGTGTCAGATGCACCCCAATATGGATTGGTGTCAGCACTTCAAGTTTTTACACCCTAGGTAATAAATCAAAGCTTGTGACTAGACTGGTTAAGTTAAGATAATCTCCCAGCTAGATAGAGTTAATGTTATGCAATGTTTTTAAATGGGTAATCATATCACCTACTCGTGTGGTTTTATTTATGAAATTCAAAATAATATCGGGAGTGAACTGTTTACCGTTGACCGTCCAAATGTGTTTTATTTAATGAACCACAGTTATTTAAATACAATTTGACAGTGATCTGTTTATGAATATCGACCTTGTATCCATTGTTGCTTAGCTTGTTCAGCAATGTCAACATGATACCCCAGTGAAAACATTCAAATTAAAAAGATAATGTATATTTTTAAATGTAGTTCATTAAAACACATTTGGGCAGTCAAAATGTTAGAATGGATATAGTTTATACTATAACTTGATTTATAATATATAGTTTATACAATATAACATATAGTATATATATATATATATATATATATATATATATATATATATATATATATATATATATATATAAAACACACACACACATATATATATATATACACACACACACACATATTATATATAACATGATTTATGACAAAACAATCAGATTTGTACCTTTAAACAGTAATTTTCTATTGAACGATGAAGAGATTGAAGACATTACATTGATGTCACCCAGTACGACAAGTCAGTGACTAACATTAAACAGTTGTCAGAAAACACTGTCAGTGATATTTACACAGCAAACTGAACAGCTGTTGAGATGATGTCTTCAAATAGCCCAATGCAAGACTAACCTTCCACCTCCGCACCAACTCAAAGTTCAACAATGAAGAGCATATAGAACACAGCTGGATGTAAAACCAATATCCTCACTTCTGTGAATCGATTTTAAATGGTCAAATAAGATACAACCTCAAAGAGACATGAGGCCACTGTATTGATAGGTAGCCTTAGATGTAAACAGTCTGTCCCTGAGCAAAAATAAAGACAAAAGTCAACAGCTTAGTCTTGAGGGCAATTTTCAAAAATACAGCCATTCCCTGCATTGGCATTGCTGACCAAAAAAATCCAACTGTTAATTAACTAGAAGCCCACTTCACTGAGATAACGAAGTCATTTGTTGATTTCATCATTAATCTCATAATTTTTTTTTACAACAATCAGATTAACATAAGATTATAATAATTAACTTACATTGTAACATCAAATTAATCTAATTGTTTTGAAAGTTTTTTCATCCATTTTTAATTAATATTGAAAACAATTCCATTATAAGCTGAGTGTAATTTCCATCATAAAATAATTTTCTTGCACCACAGGAAGTAATAACTGGTTAAATTAAGATACATTTTCACCTGGCATTATATTATTAACAAACTAGACTTTCATATAGAAATCATATCCTACAATGACATGAGGTTGATATAGTTGTAGTGCTGCACGACAGTACTTAAACGCTTAAATGTTTACAAACTTATTTGTGACATTGTATACACATTATCTAAATATATATCTTATTACAGTATCAAAAAGAAGAACACTCCTACCATATCAACAGCTTTGTTCTTCACAGAAACTAAATCAGCACCATATATTTTTCAATGTTGTCCAGATTGACGTCCACAACAAAATAGACATTTATTTTAGTTTCATGCAAGAAAAACACATATTGATCATGAAATCTAAATAAAATGGTATTCTGACTATTACAAGAAGTCTAATAAAGTTCAATGTTTTTTAGTAGAACAGTAAACATATATACCACAACTCAAACTATGTGTATGCTGAGCATTAAACTTACATGTATGAAACATGTAAATGTATGAAACATGTAAAACATATAAAATACACACAGAGCATAGATTTAAGTGTCATGGTACATTATTATTTAACCCCCCACTACCACATACCTTGTAAGTTTGAACATGCAAAATCAGGGCAACATTCCACTTGTATAATCTCTATACCAACAAAGTACAACCTTACTAGACTAGCTTTGAGCTCTGGGTTCAGTTATGACCCTGAAAGCCACCTCTGAACCATGCACTGTCAGTCTAAGCTGTGAGGGGCAGCTAACTGGCCAATAACATGGCTAGCAGCTGCTGTGATCTCATCAGCTTCTGGGGACCATCTCTATGTTACAGGGGTTTGGGTTATAAGTGAACAATAACTGAACTGTGGATATTCATTTAGGGGTTACTTTCACTAACTTTTATAATATCAAATCTTGTAATATTTATGACTGACACTTCATTAGAAAATATCATAACCACTCTGATATACAACTAACGTGTTTAGGCTAAGCTACAACACAAACAAAGCCACAGTTGATTGTTTTTCTTCAACTTTGGTAGCAGCCTATGTACACAATGGCCATAGTCCCACGAGTTATTAATTATTCAAGAAGAAATGCAGGAGGCCCAGGAGGATGGATAACCACTCTGAGCTTGGTGGAAGTAATTACTCTGGTCACTACTGGGCATTCCCTGTCCACCATCATTCATCCCCAACAGGTCAAGACAGTGAGCTCTTCCAGTAGATTTAGCTGGTATTATTTATTAGCTATAGCAGAGTATTTTTACCCAACATTTATCTTCACCATAGTCATAGTCAAGTATTATCTGAATGAGAAGGATCACTTTGAGAGTTGTTTCATTACCAACTAAAGAGCTCCTGGAAAATGTATCTCCAATCAAGAATAAGGTTAACTTGTTTATATAACACAAGTTTTCCTTGGCTATTAGTGAAATTTGCTTGCTTTAGTGTTGAATGGAGATAGAAGGAGCTGATTGTCTGTTAAAAAGACCCCCCCCCCCCGGAGTACAGAAGGTTCCAGAGAGTCAGAAGTCCTCGAGGACAGAGAGGATGCTGTATTTATAGGTTCTAGTGAGTTTTAACAAGATTCAATAAGATTGCAAGTAACAAGTGGACACAGAAGCCATTGGTTTATTGAGAGTCCAACCCTTTGTGATAGCCAATCTACACAATACCTTTACTAAAGGTGGGTTCACGGAGCTCTCTGGCCTGGATGAAACTGGTCCCAGGATTGGTTAAAGGTGGATACAGATGCTTTATAAATAACACCCCACACATACTAGTTACCCCTGCCTCCCACCCCATTCCATACAACAATAGAGACAGGGTAGAACAGATGACAACTGTCACAGAGCAGGCAGGTTAACCACAGGTTGCCAGACATGGGACACGGCTGTGAAATGAAGTGTGAATTTCTTTACTCTACTGGTGTGGCTATTACAATTGAACTGCACCCGTTTCACCACAAACTTCCATATCCTTTGATCAAACCACCGGTTGCTTTGAGGACGTAACCCACGTCTGTTTAGTCATCCCGTTCTTTACAACACACGCTGAAGTTAATAATTATGACAATACGTCTGGTCTGGATATCTACCATCTGCGAAGACTCCGGCTTGGCAAGATATTTTTGACCGCCTCCTTCAGGTGACTGTTTCACCTGAGAGATGTTTTTTGCAACTGTAAAAATTACCTTATGTCTGCACGTGTGCGCGGCTGACCCCCACCATTTGTGAGTGCTTGTTAGGCACCTGTAACCAGCGGTCGCGCCCGACTACTCCAGCTCACCAGCAGCTTTTTATGCTGCATTCTAAGCGGGTGTACTACATTAGGTAGCAAGCTGAATCATCTGTCCTGGCATACTGCATTGATCAGAGGGTGCTTGCAAAGGTAGCTAGCCTTGAAGACAGCCAGATAATGGCTTCTACAAAATTGACATGTTGCCCACTCCAAATATACTCCGAGGATGACTACTACTTGTTTTGTTGCCTATTCAGTGTGTACTCTGAGGGTGGCTCGTACCAGTTAAATCATAGTTTAGTAAACACTACATTTTATAAGAGTATGGATGTAATTATTGTTTCTGCTTGTCTTGAGCATATTTTTTCTTGATTTTTTCATATATGGACTCGCTTTATTATGACCTTATTTGTTGAAACTGTCAGTTGCCAAATAGTCAGATCTACTCTAGGTATACATACAGAGTAGGTGTCAAATAGTCAGTAGAACTACCCTAGGTATACATACAGAGTAGGTGTCAAACAGTCAGTAAAACTACCCTAGGTATACATACAGAGTAGGTGTCAAATAGTCAGTAAAACTACCCTAGGTATACATACAGAGTTGATGTCAAACCAAGAACACCACTCATGCCACAGATATGTTTTGATGGAACATTCTGTTTAGAAACCAGGGGCTGGTTTCATACCGTACAAACCTCCATACGAAGGGTAATTCATAGTTACATACAACTGTCTGCAACGCTGTGTGTGTTTTCTATGATTGTTCCAAAGTATGCAATTTTCATCAAACGTAAGTTCTTTTGTATGGTACGAATACTTCATGAATCTGGCCCGTGCGCTTAATTAATTTATCACGAATGGGAAAATAAAGTGGTGACTTGTCCCCAGGCGTCAGTGCAGTTGTCAGCTTCCGCAGCCAGTATTGACTACAGGGTGCGTGTACAGACAGCTAGCCCTGACGGCAGCAGCTTTGATGGTCACCTCAGACAGGCTGGCTGTCTCACTAATGCAACTGTTTCCAGCAGGAAATCAATAAAATATGCAGTTCATCCAGTCTCAAAGGTCCTGAAGTTGCTCTTTTCTCACACTCCATGGATCAGGATGGGTGTTCCTTCCCCTGATAGATCCTTGCTTCTGTTATCATGGCTATATTACTCTGATTCCTCATTGCTTCTGTTACCATGGCTACATTACTCTGATTCCTCCTTGCTTCCGTTACCATGGCTACATTACTCTGATTACTCCTTGCTTCCGTTACCATGGCTATATTACTCTGAAGACTCCTTGCTTCTGTTACCATGGCTATATTACTCTGATTACTCCTTGCTTCTGTTACCATGGCTATATTACTCTGATTACTCCTTGCTTCTGTTACCATGGCTATATTACTCTGATTACTCCTTGCTTCTGTTACCATGGCTATATTACTCTGATTACTCCTTGCTTCTGTTACCATGGCTATATTACTCTGATTACTCCTTGCTTCTGTTACCATGGCTATATTACTCTGATTACTCCTTGCTTCTGTTACCATGGCTATATTACTCTGATTACTCATTCGTGTGTTGATGCAGAATCACCTTTTTTTTACATTAATACGAGATTGCACAAACATAAACTCATGGTTTTGCATATCATAGATGGGGCACTTATAATTTAATAACTTTTGATGGTGTTTTCTTATTGATCATAAATTGAGTTAACTATGTTATTTTCTTGTTGATATTATCACATTTCCAGTTTCACGCACATACATCTTATATTGTCTATCAAGTCTCTTTCCTCCCAGTAGTCTCCCATATGTCTCCCTCCACTTGTTCCCCCTGTCCTACAGACAGCTAGCCCTGACGGCAGCAGCTTTGATGGTCACCTCAGACAGGCTGGCTGTCTCACTAATGCAACTGTTTCCAGCAGGAAATCAATAAAATATGCAGTTCATCCAGTCTCAAAAGTCCTGAAGTTGCTCTTTTGTCATACTCCATGGATCAGGATGGGTGTTCCTTCCCCTGATAGATCCTTGCTTCTGTTATCATGGCTATATTACTCTGATTCCTCCTTGCTTCTGTTACCATGGCTACATTACTGATTCCTCCTTGCTTCCGTTACCATGGCTATATTACTCTGATTACTCCTTGCTTCTGTTACCATGGCTATATTACTCTGATTACTCCTTGCTTCTGTTACCATGGCTATATTACTCTAATTACTCATTCGTGTGTTGATGCAGAATCACCTTTTTTACATTAATACGAGATTGCACAAACATAAACTCATGGTTTTGCATATCATAGATGGGGCACTTATAATTTAATAACTTTTGATGGTGTTTTCTTATTGATCATAAATTGAGTTAACTATGTTATTTTCTTGTTGATATTATCACATTTCCAGTATCACGCACATACATCTTATATTGTCTATCAAGTCTCTTTCCTCCCAGTAGTCTCCCATATGTCTCCCTCCATTTCTTCCCCCTGTCCTTCCTTCCCTGCTTTCCCTACCCTGCTTCCCACATTCACTCTTCCCTCTGCACATGTCACTCTGACACTATTACGATACTAAGCCTCTAGTGACTCTTTCACAAACAGTGGTGGGGGCAGTGGTCTTGTGGTTGGAGCAAAGGACTGTCGATCGAGAGGAAGGTAGTTGAAGTCCACCTCCGCTATTTCGAAGTTTGGGTAATTTTGTTCACCCCACTATGCCTATATCTTTCAGAAGAGACACCAAAAGCCATTGGTCCCTTCTACCTGGACCTGGTGTCTAGGCCAGGGGAAGTAAAAGATACCATGCACGGAAATGGATAAAACCTGTTGTGGACTCTTTAACTCCCAAGAAGGAAAACTGAAAATAAATCAATCCTAATGAGTTTTATGTTGGCCCTAGATAGGGCTATTTGGAGTGAAATGTCATAAGCCATAAGGCAGTTCTGTCACCAGACATCTTAAAATTTCACTGAATGGCTCCCATCTTTCATAACCACTTGAAACATTTCTGATAGGAATATCAAATGAGACATCCACCAATGAGTTGTACACAAATGAGACATTCAATAATGAGTTGTGTACAAATAACATTCACTAATCAGTTGTACACAGCTGATACATTCACCAACCAGACGCACACAAGACATTCATCATTCAAGTGTACACAAATGAGACATTCATCATTCAAGTGTACACAAATGAGACATTCATCATTCAAGTGCACACAAATGAGACATTCATCAATCAGTCGTGCCCAAATAAGAAATTCGCCAACCAGCTGTACACAAATGAGACATTCACCAATCAGGTGTGCACAAATGAGACATTCACCGACCAGTTGCTCACTAATGAGACAAACACCAACCAATGAGTTGTGATTACCCAAACAGAAGCAGCCGTGAATAACGATTATTATGCCACAACCAACATGACTTTAAATCATCAATATTTTCCTATTCCGCCGCAGACTCCGCGGGCATTGTCACAGATACACATGACAAGCCAAGGTGTGTGGAAAATCAATATGCTGACATCAATTATGTGTTTTACTCGGTATATTGCTTCGTGGCTGTTCTCAGGGATCTAGCGTGTGTTCGATCTACTGATCCCGTACACTGGGTGTAATCGAAAAACTCACGAGTGCAGGATTGGTTGAAGATATCATTAAATTTGTACTGAGAAGTAATTTTCATAATTAAAACATTCGTCATAGAATACTAGCATAGTTACCCAGCATTGCACGGGACAAAAAGGCAACTACTGCAAGAGCCAATGACTCCTTCCACCACCCAGTCAAGTTGTGGTAGGGCAATGACATCGCAATGACAACTTCAAGCCCCAAAAATCATCATCAAAATCATATATAACTGCTTGTTTCACTAAGTGTTCATATGTGGATATTTGTCATAGACTGCATAACTGGCAACAATTGTAGAAAACACGCGTAGCATTGCTAACAACTGTATGTACTATTGTTCTCAGTTACATATTCTATGTCAAACAACCACATTATGTAACATCCCCATCCCGGGGGAATTTTTTTTTTACAAACCAAAACCAAAATTTCAGCCCTATACATGCAAAACTGATGGAGATATGAAGGGACGGACGGACGCAAACTACTTTATGGTATAGAAACTTGCAAGACATTGCCCACATGATAAGTTCCATGAATTCACAAGATCTGATGAAATTCCAATGTTATACATATTATTTGGGGGGAAATATCAACAAAATGTTCTTTAAAAAAAATTTATGCACAGACTTTTAGTGACATTACTGTTTATAAGGAAGTCTGCCTCAGACTTAGCAATATGTTGTACAACAGGTGGGAATGATATGAAATAAACAGAAGTTAGACAGGATTACTACATCTCCCTCCCTGTCTACACATGCAGACAGGGTGGGTGTGATGTCTATTGTCAACAGAGGTATCCCTACAGCTACTGAAGCTGAGGGAAGACATAAACACCAGAGACTAACTCCTCACTGTTAGATGTTCTTTGCCCCAGTTGCTGCATCTACTCATAACACTGACTGCTAAGATTTCTCTCAGTTATGGTTTGTTCTGCAAATGCCGTGTTGGCCGATTGGCATAATGCCTGTATGAAATCCCATTCTACCCGAAAGAGATTTATATGTTACTATAATATTTAGCAACTACGAAAATAAAAAATATTTTTAATTTTCCAACTTGTTAATCAAACAATTTCTTCAACACACTGGTTTGTGGATCTTTTGAGCTAAAATAATTTGAAATTCACCTTTAAACATGTTGTTTATGGTACTTATTTTTATTAGTTTTTTAAGTTTTAGCTTGGAGTGAACTGTCAGTTTGTGACTACATACCTAATAATAATGATATTAGTTTTAAGATAAACTGATTCTAAAAAGCAGGTTTGCCTGTTTGACATTCTGTACTGCCCGAATGAGCTGAGCCTAAAAAAAACACTGTATTTGTGTTAAATTTTATCCAACCCATATATTTGACAGACTGAGAAAGAACTTTGCTATAACAACAAAACAATGTTGTAAAATCTACTAATGTTTATACAAACACAATCTGTCTGACAGAGGTGACCCAACCAAACTGCCCTGTTTATATGTTTATGTCACCTGCACTATAAAGTGTCAGAGAAACTAAGTGATTCATACAAAAGACCACCTCCAGTGAATCTTGTGCCCTTGAAGTTGGGGGTGAACCATAGATAAATATCACATTTCTGTTCATTTCCTTTCCACCAACACTCTATTGTTTATTGTATTTCTTTAAATGTTGCAATTGGTATTGTATTTTGTAATAATGGAATTTGTACTGTTGGTTGATGAAAATAAATTACTAATTGATTGATTGAAGCAGAGATCCACTGACGAGACCTGAAGCAGAACCAACAGTCTGATCTTCATCACCACGGTAACAGTTCACAGCAGGTTTCACAAAGCCTGTCAATACTGCTAAAATCACACCTCATTCCATATTCCACAGACACTGTAAAGCTTCATTTGCCAGCAGGCAGACCGCATGTGTAAACGCCTACAATAATCCGGCATAATTGATGAGAACGGAAATCTATGCATCTACATGGGGCATCAGCCACTGGTTACTTGCTACCAGACTACTGAACAGGAGAAGTGGTCAGCAGAGCATAGGGACTGGACATTGTTGACATCCATTAAGGACTGACCTCACTTCACCTCTCGCAGGACAATACCAAGACCCTTGCAGCATCCATCAGGCCACAAGCCTTCAATAAGCCATCAATCAATGCCCCCTGGTGACACAACCCATCAAGCATCTGAGGACATGTTTTTCTTTCATCACTTTCCATTAGAATGAATGCATTGTCATTGACGATATGGTAACTGTGGTGCTATTATAATCAACGCCCATTGCTTGTGTGGATAACATTATGATCTCAAATAACACCAGCAATTTGACAGAAAATCTCATTTGTGCACAGTTTGCCCAGAAATCTCATCATGGTAACTGTGACACTGATTAAATTCTCAAAGCTGCTATAATAATTTTTTATAAAGATGGGTAATAACTGAAAAAAAATGTGAGAATCTACCAATCGCTTAAACCTATTAAAATCTCAAATTTACAATTGATTTTCTATTTCGAAAACTACGATTTCTAAGCAGTTTTAGAATCACCACTGTTCTCAGATTTTCTGGATATTATTATGCGGAAAAAGCATGCAACAAAGGAAGAAAGCATGTAGTGATTGCTTGAAGCCATATTATTGATTGCTTGTGTGATGTTGTCTCCAGTCTGTCTGCATCCTGAGTGCTGGCACACTCATCTATCCATTGTATGTCCTCATGGATTGCTTGCTGCTGACCATGAGAACTGATGACCACACAGTCATACTTTGATTACCACATTCCCCAGGCTCACATACTAAGATTGTTTTACATTGTTATATATGTTTTACTTATGCATTGTATCAATGGTAACTGTTTAATTGTTTACTTGAAATAAAAGTATTCATATTCATGAACCTATTTATGATGCAAAATATGAAGAATATGTTTGTTCCAGTGACAAATTTGGTTAGAATCTTAATATAATGCCACACTAGTGGTGCCATAATTATGGGTCTAATACCTGTCCATACCCTGTTAAAAAACACCTGTTTAATTACGTTACATTTTTCACATTTACACAATCAATGAAAGTTACATTTCATAAACACGCACACAACAGGAATGGTAATTTTAATACCAGACATTCTCTAATAAAACTTTTTCACGTCATTGTCTTTAAGACCCATTCTTAACCCTTTGTTTTTATGAAACAACAAATGTCACTATCACTCTGTAAATCTATTATGTATGACATTGCATATGGCACAACACAACAATGTATTTTCTAATTTATATCATTTCTACAGTAAGCTGACGCAGCAGAGCTATAAGACTGTCAAATTCCAAAGGTTATTCCAACATATTAGATACTTCCGTCACATTACCAGACATAAATGTTACATATCACCCAGGCTAGACTTTTACCATGGCTACATGTGTGCAGTGGAGTAGTAAATATAACGTTTCTGTTATTAACGACGGCTCACACACAGACAAGGAAACAGGAAGGCATACAGCGAGGCATAGCAGCAAACAAGCTCGTTTATGGATTAATGAGTGACAGATCAGAGACAGATTAATGGATGGAATAAATGTGCATGAGAAAAAACTAAGTTGTTAATATCCTGTGTGTGTCTAGATGTGCACGTTCTGTATTCTGTGAACATTATTTTCTCACGGTGACCTACGTCTCTTCAAACATGTACAACGGCATGACATTTGTTGTCTTACCATTCACTTAAACTTGCCATGATCTTGCCACTGAACATACTATTTACATATTCAAGGCCAATCAAATTTAGAAAATTTTTAAACAAGAAGCTTTCACAGAAAGCCCAAAATATGTTTTAATGACCAACGAAAGAAGATTACGAGAACACATCATAACATGGTACACTAAAGAAGACACAGATACCAGTGAGGTCAGACCACAAGCAACGCCAGACTATTAGTGAGATTAGACAAGTGAAGCCAGACCACAGATGACCACAACAGATCAGACCACTAGTGATCAGATCACAAGTGAGGCCAGACCACACGTGGGGCTAGACCACAAGTGAGGTAAGACCACTAGTGAGATCAGACCAAAAGTGAGATCAGACCACTAGTGGGATCAGACTAGTGAGGTCAGACCACAAATGAGCTCAGACTACAAGTGAGGCAAGACCACAAGTGAGGACATACCACTAGCGAGGCAAGACCACAAGTGAGACCAGACCATCATAAGTACACATCATCAGTTATATTGGTACAATAAGTTGGTAAAACTAGCAAAAATATGCATCCTCTCATTACACAAATAACATTTCAAAATGTTTCTAGATCAGTTTGCCAGCAACATCTGTCCAATATTAGTTTTAGCAACATGAAAAATAGAGTGGCCTACATTCAGACTACATGAAGAAAATGAGAAAACCACTGAAGAATGAAACATTTGTGCATCAGACCCAGTGAAACTGTATGGATGCATTACTTCACCATGTCATAACTAAGAGGCTTAATAGAGGCAATGGTGATCCAGATTAGAATAGAAGTCAAGCATTTGATTATATAATCGGGCAAACACAAAAGTCTGGATTACACAGGTACATCTGCTACCATCTGCAGCCAAGCAGATAAATTAATCTCCCAGAGTGAAGTCTCATTCTAAAAATGGATTACAAAACTCTTACTGTGAGAAAAAACTTTAAAATGTTGTTTACTAAATTCAGCAGAACTAATCAAGACATGTACCAGTGCATAATGTTTTGGGCAAGTAAATGGAATATAAACATAATTAACACCATTTCACATAGGTGTGACTAAAATGGAAGCAGTTGCTTGAAACACAATACAGCAAATTGGGATGATCATGTAATGTGATATAAAAATAGGCACCAATTATATAGTTTGGGATCATCTCAGAGTCAATGCAGCAATAAATCATTTTGTTTAATCAAACAAAAGATAATATTAACGATGGGTCCTTCCAGCCAGGTACTAGACACGGACAGATCCTTTCAGCCAGGTACTAGACAAGGACGGATCATTCCAGCCAGGTACTAGACAAGGACGGATCATTCCAGCCAGGTACTAGACAAGGACGGATCATTCCAGCCAGGTACTAGACAAGGACGGATCCTTCCAGCCAGGTACTAGACAAGGACGGATCCTTCCAGCCAGGTACTAGACAAGGACACATCCTCCCAGCCAAGTACTAGACAAGGACACATCCTTCCAGCCAGGTACTAGACAAGGACACATCCTTCCAGCCAGGTACTAGACAAGGACACATCCTTCCAGCCAAGTACTAGACAAGGACATATCCTTCCAGCCAGGTACTAGACAAGGACACATAGTTCCAGCCAGGTAGTACTAATTAAGCTTGGATAATTCCTTCCAGCCAGGAGTTATGTGCAGCCAATATCAGCAGACAGTTAGATTGCAAGATATCAATGCATTATTAGCTGGTCTAATCAGTGCACATACTACCCACCTACCTGGCAGCCAGAGAATCCACACAGAATGAGTATCACACGTTCACAGCAGCAGACAAAATAAATCCAGTGAAATGCATAAACACTTGAGACTAACGGTCAGTGTTACAGCTACACTCGCAACACTACGCCTTCATGTTCCGTATTGTCCATTCGTATCACCATTCACTTGAGTAGGCACCGGTCGCTGAGCTCAACTAATAACATTAACAACAGGCGTCCTGTGTCAGTGCCACCAATCAGATCTGCAGAATGGTGGAGTTCCACCGCCACCAGCCAGAGGGCACTCTATGCGACTTTGCTCATACAATGGCAGCTTACTGGATGAACGAGCGCATTCGAAACGAGTCAAGCCTTGACAAATTAGCTGTGACAAACACTGAAGCTACTGTCACAGGCTCTGTCCTCAGGTTTTGTCCTCGTTGCTCTGACAACGTTGTGGAATTCCTTACAATTTCTAGAAACACAGTGACAAATTGACACGTCGTTGTCATTGACACCAGGCAACACATTCAGCTCCGAGGTTTAATTAAAGTGCAATTTATTTTACATCTTACTGAGGCTGTAGGAAGAACGCAGTGAGTTCAGGGGATTTGACAGACAGGCTAATGAAGTAACACTGACAGTCAAGTAGTCATCATGGCCACTGAACTCAGTCACATCATTTAATGGTCTTTATTATTAACGGTCCCCCCTCAATTCAATTTGTTTGCTGACCTCGTTTCAGATTAATTTTGTCAAAAACCCAAAATGGCAAAAGTTACCCGGTGCCGTGCTAAAATTTATCCGCCATCAAATAGTATCCGCTTCGTGTATGTGCGCATGCGCGAGCCGGTAGTTGACATTCAATTTATTAATAACACAAACATATTATAGCTACAATAATAGGTACTGTATATAATAACAATGAATTATAACAGAGAATGTCAGCCACGAAAAATAATGGATGAATTTCCACTTTCTGTAATAATAATAATATAATATAAACCGGCATTTTCTGTTATGAACTATATTTCCCCATGCACACATGTTGATACAGCTAAATATTAACTATATAAATATGTATATATAAATATATATACTTTATAACTAGCAGTGCCCATGCTTCAAGATACGAGCATGTGCAGATACACCAAGCAGATAATATTTGAAGGCAGATACATTTCGCAGACACTGGCTCTATATGCTATAACAAAAGGCTATCTACACTTTCACAATCTCAAGGTAAATTCTTTAAAGGTTTTAACAAGTGTGCACTCTTTTATTAAGCTTACTGCACATACTGCTTTACTTCACTGCTCCAATGTCCCCATTTTGAATGTACGTGCAAATTTAATAAGGTGAGGTTTGGAAGGTTTTGGAAGGTGTTTTGTTCTAATTTACACATAAATGCGTAATCATTTCAGGTGTTTAACCTGGAGAAATCAACTGCTCCCCCATTGGTAATGTGACAACTGGTTGTCACCTGGATATTTCTTTCCCCTTCCCAGCCAGGAACTAATCCTAGGTTCCTTTTAATGCTCACTCTTCCTCATTTGACTCATTGGTGTGGGAGTTAACTGATTAATTACTCACTAGATGGTGTGACAGCTTTGGCTATCATAAAAATGTAGTTATATAGTTTTTATCGTAAAATCTTGTTATATAAATACAAACTATATTTATTTTAACATCTTGACCGCCCAAATGCATATTAACATACCACAACTTTAAAAAAATAATTTGACAATTATCTGTTTATGAATATGAACCTAAACATTCAAATTACAGATAACAGTGAAATTATATTAAAAAACTGTGATTCATTAAAGCACATTTGGGAAGTCAAAAAGTAGAATAGTCATAGTTTATACTATAAATTATGTACATGATTTTAAGAAAAAAAAACAATAAGATTTTGCACCTTTAATATGCTGAGACAAATTACACACTACTTTTTTTGGTCCCTTGCACAGCAATACAGAGACAGAGTAGTTTCACTCTCTATAAGCCACTATTTCTAATTGTGGAATGAATTCACTTTGCATGCAATTTGCTAAACAGTTAACATTTGGTTTGTAAACACCAACACCATGTTGTCCCATTAAACAATTTTGTCCTAATGCTCATCAGTGTTGATGAATAATCGCATCATGTTGTAAATAATTCAGCATATCAATGCAAGAGACCATTGTGAGTGTGGATATCACGTGGCGTCTGAAAATATGTTATGCTATATTTCTTTCATTACAAGGATCAGTACAACTATTCCGATGACGTAGGGGCCTAACCTGGATTACAGTCATCCCAAAATAGCTGGATCAAGTGAATCAGTACAGTGTAAATCACACCTTGGTGTACATACCACCATTACTAACACAACTGTCGTATTAAATGTTCGATTTTATGCTCATCATCACCGTATAAATGTTGTTAAATCTATGCTATGATGTTACAGATTCCGTCTATGACTGGATTAATAGCATCGTGATATGCAAACATGTCCGAGACACATAAATGAACCTACCTGACCATGTGAGATGTCGACTAGGCAACAGGCAGGAGTGTGAATACTGCAATAGATCCGACCAACGATCGCCAGATCAATAGTTTGGTTGTTTAGATGGCGATTGCACGTCGTTGTAGCCTATGTACATCTATGCAACCCTTGATGCACAACATCAGAACTCACAGCATGAATCACCAGCAGTAGTTTCATATACCAGTATGTTAGTCTGACTGTGCAGACTTCACTCAAACACTGACCAAACATGTATTGGGAGTGTAACTTATTGACTTCTCCCCCTAACACTAGGGGATCCATCCAAAATGTTTGGTTGAAGGAACACCTCCCCTTGTTGGCCAATCATCCAGATGGCCAACTGTCAATTGTGTGACTCCTAAGGGATGCTAGATACCCTGATGCCCAGCAGGATAGGTGCCCTGGTGGGGTCCTAGGTCCTTAATTACCCCTGACAGCTGTCAGTGTTTCTGATAAGTGTGTCTGATCAGTTCATTAGGGGCTGGCTGTAACACCCTGGGTAATTGGCTGAGTTGTAACCCTAACATCAGTGATGCAATGTACAGATTTAGGCCCTTATCCTCTGGTAGTTATGTAAACTGATTAGATGTGTTATGTCTGGTTTTGCCCTCAAGAATTATTTAGAGTTTCCTGGAATGCTGGGAGCCAAGAAAAAAGACAAGATACTCACTTCCTTCTAGATCTACTCATGCACCAGCTGTTTTATTTCTATATATAATACTTTTGACCAGCACAAATATATTAGGTAAATGTTGGTGTTTCATCACATAACTGGGGTGTTCAAACATACCCCCAAAAATACACCTGGAACTGTTACTGTTAATTCACACTCGAGCAACATATTCACACTTTGGCAGCATATTCACACTCGGCCAGCATATCCACATTTGGGCAGAACATTCACACTAGGGCAGCGTATTCACACTTGGCCAGTGTATTCACACCCAGCCAGCATATTCACACTCCCAGGGACTCAGGCAGAATATTCACACCTGTGCAGCGTATTCGCACTCTTGTAATGTATTAACACTCAGACAGTGTATCTGACTATTCACACTTGAACACTCAGACAGTGTATCTGACTATTCACACTTGAACACTCAGACAGTGTATCTGACTATTCACACTTAAACAGTGTATTCACACTAATGGTAGTGTGGAAGCATTCAGCCACACTGTGATTAATGCGTATGACTATTTGTTCACATATCCACTCACTACAGCCAGGTACTCATTTAGCACAGCTGACTAAACTGAAGCAAAGTGAAATAAACGAAATTGCCCAGGCTACGGAATGGCAACAAGAGGAGTCTAACCCTGGTTCTCTCCCTCGATTGAAAGCCCCACATTCTAACCACTGAGCTACTGCGTTCCCACTGGTTGATTGTTATTCCACAGCATGATGGTATTAGCGTTAACTGACTGAAGTGTAGCATAGTTTATGGCCATAATGATCAGGTCTAAATATGCATCCCCTAGAATAAATACTCTGGCCAAGCATAAATTTGCTGCTCAAATATTACAAATAAATTGATTTGAAATTGAGTTTATCTGGCATAAAAGTAAGAATACAAAATAAGAACAAGACAACTAGTTGAGGCAACTGGACCCCTAAATGATTTACATACAAATACGAATACTCTTTAAGTATGATGATATTACCCAAGTTGGACCGTGTGAATAAACAATAAATGAGGCGTTTATTTACATAATGCGTTATATCCATTTTGCATGTTTCAAGATAAACTGTTTTTTGTGTGGCATGTTGTTGCAAAATTCTTTTACCTCCACCACTACCAACTTGATGATAGCACAACACCACTCTTAACAAAATTGTTTTTACTTGGCTGTTTAACGTGTTTTGCAAATAAACACCTCAAATGTTGACATATTCCTATTTATCCGACAATATGAGCCAGGTAATGGTTCAGTGATACTATCTGGCAACACAGGCTACAATAAATTTGTGACAAGACTTTCCTGCTTTGAGTGTATGCCACTGTTGTCATGGTAATCTTGTAAATAATGCTGCATCGAATCAATACAACCTGTGGACAGGATTTTGTATTGGCTGACATAGGATACATGTAGAATATATGCGGACTGGTGAAATGGATAAAAGATAAAATATTCATAAGTCATCTGGCAACGGAATGCTAGACCTATATTGTGCAGAAAGCAATCAATTATTGACCTTGATATTTATCTAAATACATCAATCTTCAATTGTGACAAATGGCATTGATTATCCAGGACATGGTGAGAATAGAATATAATGATACAACTATCAAGACAGTGGACTCACTGACCCCTGAGTGTGAGTGGTGAGGTGAGAATGGTGAGAATACAATATAATGATACAACTATCAAGACAGTGGACTCACTGACCCCTGAGTGGACATGTACATGGAAAAAATACGTGATTTTTGACATCATCCCAAAACTATTAATTTTTTACCACTGAAGCCAATGTAACAAAACATTATCCAGGCTAATTCAAAGTATGCAAAATTACGATCGAGATTTTATCATAAAAACGACAGGTTTTGTTAAATCCTACAATTTTGTTATCGACAAAATTAACACGGAAGATGCTCTCCGTCACTTGTTACTCCTCGTGCACAAGGGATCCTTCCCTCACTGACGAGTGGATGTACTCCCAACCAGCAACTAGAAATTCAAATCTATGCAAAGCACAGTCAGTTCACAAGTATGTGTAGTACGGGGATCAAGTACACCATCAATTGTAGAAATCAACTCCGCAAAATTTTCATCACTGCAGGAGTAAATAAAAATAATACTTCTATTTCACCAAATATGCAGATTGCCATAAAAAATTCCACCCATATTTTTTATTTGAATTTGTATATAAATCTATACAAAACCATATATTTCTCATTGGTTAACTGGCCAATAGCATACATTCATATTCCAATCGAGTGTCACCATTTATCAGGCTACGAAATATACCTACATCTAACAAAACCTGCTAGGTTTTGTAAAAAATCTGCCTAGCATCAAGTTTCATATAACAAATATACTTGCTCTTTGACCGCTGTAAGTTTGTCATTCTATTTTACACTTACGCGATGAACAAAAGAAAATAATTATGTGCTTCATCACAATTTTTCCATTTGAAGTAAATCTGTACTAAAATGAGATACAGCTGAATTCCTCCCAAACCCCAAACATGTATACAGATAATCTGTACGATGTAGCAGGTCTGAATTTGGGTACAGGACAATCTGAGACCTGGTACATTCTGAAACTGTGTCACTGGACACTGCCATGGGGGGGGGCGTAAACTGGACTTTGTGTTAAATGTCTAATTTATCTGTTGTGGCATCTCAGATGTAGGGAGACTTGGACAAGTGTAATTACTTTGTGTTTGTGAGATGTTCTCTCATAAACATCACACATTCTTGGGGGTACAGCAAGGTCTGGTCTGGGTTACAATTAGGGTCTATTATTCAAGTTGGACCCTCCAGCCACACCCAACCACCAAAAAGGAAGCAGATGAATTTATGGGCCACATTTGCCCTTATTTATTTATTTGAGTCCCACAAGCCAAACACCTGCAATAAGAATCTCACAGCAACAAATTTAGGTAGTTTTTAAATTTGTTTAATTGCACTTATCTACATGAGCATGCTTTGATCCGATTCATTTCACCAGTCTCTCTTTCAGTCAATGAACCTCAAATTACTCTGGTCTACCCGGGGACAGTGGCTTCATTGTTATTTTGCATGCCGTCTGGAATGTGATTGCCCTACAGATGTATTTAAATAATCAAAACAAAAACAGTAAATCAAAAACAAAATGTGCAACCAAATTGTATTGTGGCATTTTGCCCACTTATGGCCTGTGGTATTTTGTCAGTAGGTATTATGTCCTGTATGATTTTGGACTACAGGATTTTGTCCATATACAGTAGCCAGCGTTACTATGTGTGATAGTGAGAGACTTTTTATTAGCATAAAATGTACCAATGACCTTCGTTTAACAAGGACTAATAATAGTTTGTCACGATGCTTAAAAAGATGCTGTCATCTGCTGAACAAAAGCCATTGTGTTGATGACTCTGGTTACACAGACAGAAGTAAGTGGAAGGATTGTCAAGATAACTGATTATGACATAGACTGTCACCTCCCATCATATCAACAGCTGCACACACATAGCCTCAAAAAGAACATCTTCAGCCTACGCATTTTATCAACAGTGACCTATGGAAGTAAACATGGAACCTAAATTAAACAGCAGAAAGAAAACTACAAAGAAAACACAGAATCAAGGCGTAGGACGAACATTTCGAACTCATTTTCGGACTCTTTAGCCATGCACTGCATGCTGGGATAGAAAGTACCACCACTTTTTACTACCACATAAACAGGCATTTATTTGTTGACTAGACCCAACAGTGTTGTGTCGGTGGTAGGCAAAAAGAATTAATAGAGCTTGCCATGTTGGTTTATTGAACAGGGAACTGCTACTGCCCATGGACAGGATGATGACATCACCAGGAGAGTATAATCATAAACCTTCTGTAGGGCCAACACCCTCAGGGGCCCAGTTCCATGGTGCAGCAAAGCAGAATCATCAAGCATGATATCATGAATAGGCAAAGGTTATCACCAGGGTGAAGGACTGCTGAGACTTAGGGAGGAGATGCAATTTCAAAAACATTTCTGAAGATTTTTGTAGAAAGTAGCTATGGTTTGTTAAAAATTTTGGGGCGCCACTAATGAGAAAGCACATTTTCCCAGGTCGGGCTTAGTTCTGGGAAAAAAGTTGTTGCAAGATACTGAACAACCTAATAAATTAGGGAACACAAAAGCATGGGATTTGGTAAGCGCAGATCACATAAGATGAGTGCAAAAAAGATGCTGCAGAATGCTAGAGCAAGTTAACAGACCATGGAAAGTGAGGACCAGGAATGAGCAGGATAGTGATGTGAAGTAGTAGGTATGAGAAGACCAGTAGCTTGAAGAATGGAAGCCCAGGACAGGATGAATTGGTGTTCTTTGTAAGAGGCCGTAGCCTGAAAAACATGTTATACATAACCAATATCTCCTCCAAGCAATCATGCCAATGAAAAAAAAATTATAAAAAATATTTTTATTTTATTTTAACGTCATGATAGCTTGGAAGAGACATCACTATGTACACTGAGTATCAGTATCTTCTCCATTTTGAAGTATTGAGTAACAAGACAGCCTGCCTATTGTGACCACCCAGAGTGACAGAGTGGACAAATGCAATTGTCTGTCACATGAACACCTCCTCCTTTATATCCAGTACCCAGGGTGTCCCTTCCACTATGGAGGTGTTACATCACCTGTAGGGGTGTTATATCACCTCCCAGTCACCCTACTGTTCCTCTGCCACTTCTTGTTGCCTCCTTGCCTGCAGTAAAGCTACAAGTGGAAGTAGATACTAGGATATGACCCATAAACAAGGCAGGGATGACTCCCAGCTTCATTGCACATCCAACAGGGTGCTAATGCGGCAATAACTGAGGTCATAACAAAGCCGTACATTCAACCAGCTGTTTATAAATTTATCGATTTCAACGGTCCACTATTAAAAAGCAGTACATATATGCACAGAAATTTATGGATGAATAGATGGATTACCAGTTTCCAGAAGCAACAGAACCAAAAAACCCAGATGATTTTATTTACAGATAAGCAACAGACAACAATGAAATTGATGCACTTGACATATGACATTTAACTCCAAACAGCCCTGTCTAGTGCTAACATTGGTGTAGTTTATTTTCAGAGTTTCCTTCTCTAGAATTAGAGAGTCCATAACAGGTTTTTACCATTTCCATGTGTGTGAACTTTTACTTCCCCTGGCATAGGCACCACGTAGAAGGGACCAACGGCTTTTCGTGTCTCTTCTGAAAGACAGGCAAAGTGGGTGAACAAAATTGCCCTAGCTTCGAAATGGCAGAGGTGGAACCACTGTCCTCTCGATCGACAGGCGGGTGCTCTAACCATTAGACCACCGCTCCCCACAGTACCAAAGCAGAGTCATCTGAACACCCACAATGTACTGACACAATGAGGAAGAAGCCAGTTGTTGAAATCAACCGGTTAACTTTTGAGTAAACGAACAGTTTTAGTACTTTTATTGTTAAATCAGATTATCTACATAATGTCTGCAACAATAGATATGTAGTGATTGAGATTGATTGAGAACGCCATATTCTCTACAATTCATAGGAATTTCAAGGATCTTTACTACAGTTGAGCCTCTTTATAACACGGCGGTCGGGGTCCACGATTTCGGACTGCACTATACGCGCTAGGTGTTCCCATATCTGCCACCAGGGAGCTACTAAGCAACAGTGATCGCTGTCTGCCAAAGAATGCTGTCGAAGCCACTGTGTGCTTGTAGCACTGTCTTATACACCAATATGCAGTTTATAGAGCTTATTATACCAGTCAACTAGAATCAACGTGTATTATTTTTAAATGTCACACCCTGTTGAATCTTGAACTGAATAAAATGTATGTATGTATACCGTTATGGAATAGATTTGTTACGATGACGATGTACTGGATCAATAGGCCTACGAATTGAAAATAATAACCTGGATCTGAGCAGCATAGAACATGATAATAATTAGAATTAATAATTGTTTCACTTTGTCTTTCAAAAGATATTGATTGAAGCATAAATTTATGATGCACCACTTAACATTGATTCATCACTTAATATGCATCATCTTAATATGCCATTTCACCCCAATGTCATATTGGTACTTCATATGAAATTGCATTTATCTCATTCTTACGTGAGGTGTATTTGTAAATCTCGATTGCAATTTACAAACTGGCGAAGTAAAGCCAGCGTTAGCGATCGATGTCGGCTGCAGCGCAAAACAAACAACACGTTGACACTCCTTTATGGACATTGTTCACATAATGTTTCTTGAGAATTGTCAAAGCAATTCTAAGTAAAATCAGGGTTCACGACAGATCGCCTTATATCTGAATCCACGATATAACGGGGTGTGACTGTACGTACTATAGGTACAATGTGATTAACAACTTCAGAGACATTAGATGTGACAATGTCACACATACTTAGATTACATGTCAGCATTCATCTTGTAAACACTGCAGCAGAAAACTGAAGTCTAAATTTCACAATGAAATATAAATTCAACCATGAAATATAAATTTCACAATGAAATGAATATTTCGAAATAAAATGTTAATTTTGTAATGACATGTAAATTACACACTGAAATATAAATTTCACAATGAAATGTAAACAATTATGCTTATTGTTCATACATTGCATCACATTGCCCATACATCAGTAATGTTATGACAAAAGTACTCCACAAAATGATGCAGCCTGAATCAGACACATTGCCTTCGCATCAAACTACAATCTCGCCACTTTCCAAATGCAGAAGCTGGACCTAGAACGATACCTATACCACCCCTAGTAAATGTGCTTATTGATCAACATACAAGGCCCTCATCAACATCAAATCTCCACGGTACAGCAAAAAAAAACAGCTGCAGCATTTGATATTCTTGTTGGGTCATGAGACAATTCTGCATGGCTTGTTGTGTCACCATGGCAACACTGTGTCCAAACAGCAGTAATCATTTTTACATGGCTCTGGATCAATATAATCGTTTTAGCAAGGCACACATGCATTGCTGCCATCAACGTTTCATTATTCAAGCTTTTTTCTGATCAGGGACGCGGGTCAGGATCGTTTTTTTACATGTTATATTACCAGACAGCATCACATGTCAGAAACATCCAATGTAAATAACCAAAACAAAACACGAAAACATGAAATCACTCATAAGAGAACCATAATGGACATTCATTGGGCATTTATAGCCACAAAGACATCAATTTCAACAACCATGATCAACTATATAATTTTATATTCTAACATCTTTAACTGCCCAAATATGTTTTACTTAGCCAGTATTTAAATATATAATTTGACTGTTACATATCTGCTTTATGAATATCAACCTTACCATTCAGCATGCAATGAAAATATGATATTTGAATCAAAACATTCACATTATTTTGCATCATATGATATCACAGAAAAAACAATCAGACATTGGACCTTTAGCTGTTTTCTGCGACAATTCTGAAGAGTCAGATAATATTTGCACAAATACTTTGCATACATTGATCACTCCCATCAAACAGTGCAGCACTTCTCTGTTGACAGGTGGGGATAGATCCCTATTTATCTTGTCATGGTCACAATGTAAACATTTATCAGTTCAACATGCAAACTTGGTGTTCTCAGATAATCAGATATGTTAATATTTACACTTTTGCAAAAAAACTTCTTGAATTTTTTTTGGGGAGCTGAGAAAAGGCTATAACATTAACCTACATGAAACATAGAAGGTTAATGTTCTTATATAGCACAGCATCCAGTCCTTGTGACTACTGAAATCTCTATACACTTCACCTATTCACATCCATGGAAAGCATTCAGCCATGCTAGAAAGAATACAACAAAGAGCAACTAAAATTATTCCAGAATTGAGAGACCTTAGTTACAAAAGTCGCTCATTACAATGTGGTTTGACAACACTAGAGACCAGGAGACTAAGAGGAGACCAAATAGAAGTGTTTAAAATAGTGAATGGTTATGAGGATGTTGACAGGAATATGTTCTTCAAACTTAAAGAAGGCAGTAGAACCAGAGGACATAAAGCAGCATTAGTTAAGGAGCAGTGTAGGTTGCACATGAGAAAGTACTCTTTCTCACAGATGGTGATAAATGAATGGAACAAACTGCCAAATGATTGTGTTAATGCTGGTAGTGTGAATATGTTTAAAAATAGAATTGACAGATATTTGATAAGGGCAGGCTACACATAGATGAGAAAATTGTTGGACTCTCGATAAGCCAATGGCTTCCTTAGCCACTTGCCATCAGGAACTTGTTGTTTGGGATGGCAACCTTGTTAAACCTTGTTAATGATGCAATTATTGCACAAAAACTATGTATTCAAGTCCACCGCTGTCAATAGCCAAACACTCATTTGTACAGCTGAATAAACTGGAGCACTATTAGAGAGAGAAAGATGCCCACGCATCGCAAAGCAACAAAAGGATCCTTAGCTTCTTGGCATCTCCATCCATCGGTTGACGACTTTTTGCATTGTACATGGTTACGAGAATGCCTAATCCTTTAGTTTTGTTGCGCCACTGAGCTCGGATTTTCCGAGGATATTGGCACCAAAGAAGTCTTTTTATTATTATATTTATTATTATTAAAGCCGAGTCTTTTTCAGCAAGAATCTGCTACTCGGCACTGTGCTACAAAGCCCCCAGTTTGTGTCAGCACAGGCATGTGATGTACACATGCTGCCAACAAATAGACATTAGAAAGTTAGGTCGGCACATAGCCAGGGTTGACTGAATTACTTTAATTTTGTACTTGAGGAAAAGTAAAAGTAATTCACCTAAAAACTACTTGAGTAAAAAAGTAAAATTACTTTGTAAAAAAGTACTTGAGTAAAAATACTTTTCAAAAGTACTTGAAGTAAAAGTAGAAGTAAAAGTACAACACTTAGAAATAACAACATCATGAGTAATATTATATAAATTACACAACTGTTTTGCAACCACTCTGCCTATAACAAATGACAGCCTTAGCTGATCAACCGGTCTGCCACCCTTGAACATGGTGCACACTTGGATGCTTGGAAAATTACATTATCATTAATGAGAGCTCACATCAAATAATTTAAGTTAAATACAGAACTTAATTAATTATGAGGCACAATCTGTCTTTTTATCGACCTGTTCCACTGGGGTATGGGAGGAGCTAGATTGTACAACAGGATATGCAGGTGTGATTGTATTTGAGTAGGTAGAGGGTCAGTCCAGTAGTAGTAGTAGTAGTAGCCTCTCAGGGAAACTGGTCAGAGGCAATACAACCTAGCACTGCCCATAGTAAAATTAACAAAGACATTTGATGCCTAGCTGATGAAGCCATCAGGCTTGTGATCCCCCACCTTCTAATGTCTTCCCAGACATGTCTTATCAGCTCACACAAACATTAAAACAACAGGCTTTAGCAGCTAGCTGGGTTGGTTACCTGGTACCAGTTGATGCTAGAATTGATCAGAAGACAGACCAGTGCAACAGAGGAATGCTGTTGCTAATTGAAATTAAAATTGACCTGTCAGGGCCCCTGTCCCTGTCCTTGGTATCATTTATGGGTCAGTTTGAATAAGCCAATGCTGGGAAAAGATGCTGCCAAATGGCAGAATATAAATTCTTTACTGTTTAGTTCTATAGAGTAATCATTATTATGAATTTATTAAACATCTCAATTTGAATTTTATTCGTGAAAGTAAAATGCTGTTTAATGCTGACGTAAACCGGTTCTCGTTCTCGATTCACGGTGCACATTCGCTCACGAATATCAGAATTGTGTCAGTGTATGGGGATTATCAATACATTGTCGAAATTGCAAATTTTCGTATTTATAATAGGTATTGGAAACTTACTGATTAATAGTTTATATGGTGCAATGGAGACATTTGCATCATGGTTTGAGATGGCGTTCAAGCGTTGTGTGCTCGAAGTGACATTTCATGTCAACGGCTTTGACCTGACCTATGCCAATATTTGGCAGACTTCGTTCACTGATGTAGATATAAAACAGTGGTTACATCAATTTCCCAAAAAGAGGTTTGCATGCAAATATGATCGAGAACTAGCCTGGATTGGATGATATTAATAGCTTTTGGCGTGGCGACTATGAACAGTTTATGAAATGTCGTTGACGGTGGAGCGCCACCTGCAGCAGTGGTTTTGCCAAAAAATTTAACGAAAATATATTGTGAAGTAACTAAAAGTAACGGAGTAAAAAGTCGCGTTACTTTAGATGAAACTACTTCGTTACAAGTAAAAGTATTTAGTCAAAATTCTACTTCGTTACATGCCAATTACTTGAAATAACTACTAACGAAGTACCTTTACTTCATTACATGTCAACCCTGCACATAGCCCAAGCTTCACAATCCTGAAATATTAAAATTTCCTTAATTTTGTAAGGTAATAGTGAAAAGGCTAAAATCACTGGAATTTCATTCAAATAATAATATTATTATGAGTGTGATAAAATAGTGGTCTGGTCCCTGACTTCAGCAGCAGGAGGGTGTAGTAGATCAATGTTTTCAATTGATCTTGTTATTTTCCCAAAGAGAATAATTAATTCTGCAGGTTGCTCATGCATGCCCCACTGACACAGTACAAATATTTCATTCTGACAGTTTCTATGATTAGAATGACACCAACTCTACATGTGAAATATGTCATACCATTAACAGTATCAGTATATGTAAGTATTTGCCCATCTGCATTAATTTTCCTAGTGTTTTATGATAAATTAACCAGATTTCTTGCCTTCAAGCTATGGTGAAGGAGATAGTGGTCTACCCCAATGCTACACTGCCTAGGGCATATTGCAGGCAACAATGGCAAGAGATGGGTGGGCCAGATGCTAATTAGGAGAAGAATTATTTACACTCTGCACTGGTGCTATAATGATAATCTGCAAACCTAATTATCACTGGCTCACTCAAGCAAGTGGCTGGGAAATGGGGAGTATAATTGCCTTGGAAAGTGAAGCTGTCTAGCAAGTAGCTATCACTGGGATGCTGGTGTTATATGGACCTTCCTCATGTGAAATAAAAATATGACTAAGCTGGAGACAGTTATTCCTACAACACAAACATGCAAACTGCATCATAAAATGATATTTCAAATTGACCCAGTTGGGCTACTGGCACAACATACTGCAGCCTCATAGCTTATCTCATCCAATGCAGGCAAGAATTTCCTGGTGGATTCCTGTTAATCAGAAATAACCACAGGCACAGTCTCCTACACACATACACAGGCCAAGACAGCTGACAATTTAGTTTAAAAGGAATTCCACACAATCTTGTAATTAAGTAACCTTCTGTCACCATGAATATGGACATATGTCTTTCTACTTCTTACACACATTTCCTCCCTCCCTCCCACCTCCCCCATCCCCCTCCCACTCCCCCTCCCCCTCCCACTCCCCCTCCCCCCTCCCCCTCCCCCCTCCCCTCCCATCCCCTGGTGAAAGACAGCAACAAGCACGGAGGGATTTTGACAAGACAGCCCAGGGTGAATAGGCTGTAACCCCAACTGAACTCAGCTCTGTCTGTGCCCATGGGAATGAGGGCAATTGGTTTTACCCCATTGTAAAAAGAAACCAGAGTGTAGAACCCTGGCAAGTGGAATGTATAATATATTATACATGACACATACAGGAGAACAGACCTAGAAAACAAACCCGTATAGGACAATTGCTATCTTACAGATACAATCCCTGGATAACATGACTTGTAAACTATTGTATGACTGATCCATTTAAAACAATGATACATCTAGACCTACTACATTGGAGAAATTAAACTTTGTACACTCCCTTTGGTGATCTTTATTGCTGGGCAGCTATCTCCCATATCTATGCAAGTTGTTCCATTTTAATGTAATTTCTTTTTCATGACTTACACTAAAACTTTAGCATGGACAATCAGTGGAAAATACAGGGAGAATTGAATTTCACACAAAATTGGCCACATATTAAAAACCACTAAGATTACACATAAAATTATGCGACTACACAACATACATAATATTATGTAATACAGTTGCAATGCTAGCCTTTATATAAAGGCATTTTATATTTTTTCGTTGGCTCAGCAGCTGTCCCTCTCCACTCTGGGGGTGGGAGCTGACACCTGGTGCCAAGGAAGACATGGGACTGTGCATACTGCAACAATATCCCAACTACTAGTTTCAGATTTACTTAAAAAAACGACTGCATTCAACGAGAGCACTACTACATTTAACACTTGCTTCATTTGCCAAAAAAATAATCATTCTGAAAAATAGAATTCAATTAACTTGCTGCTAGGCGAGTTGGTGAATAAATCTGCCTGATAAACCTCTTGGGGTTCAACCACACAATCAATGTTTGTCTCCCAGCATAACGCAATCAGTGAATTGAGGAACTATGGAATGACAAATGTTGGTCTGGCTTATTAATAAACTGGTTGGCACATTACCAGAGGTGACACAACTAGAGGCGAGCCACCAATGCTGACAAAATGAAACAGCAACAGCTTTCTGAAATAAAACACATGCGCCCATAATTCAATCAAAAGTAACATAAAAAACGAATTCATGATTTTCACCATAATTTAACAGGATTTAACAAGAGTGTCATCCAAAACAAAAACCTCAGATGACAAAGGTGGACAAGGAAGTAATTGATTTGTCACCAGTCAAATTATTATTCATCTGCATTTAACCCACCTTTTTCATTTATGCATCAACTTTGTTTAAATATATTCACACTGCTGGCATTTACACAATCAGCATAATTTGTTTTAGAGTATATCATGAAAATGGCATATTTCAATGGCATGTTTTTCTCTGGGGATTTACAGGGGATAAAATCTGGTTAACCCCTCCTGGTTACATTTCTGTCTCTCTCAATCCCTGGAGGGTGTTCTACACTATAATTATGAGACATTCTCTGTCTCCCATTTCTGGTGGCAGACTCCCTCATCTGGAACAAATCTCTGGGCTTGAGATGAAATCTCCGGTGTCAGGGTCTCCTCCTGTATTTCATAAAAAATCTCCCCTAAAACAATTATTTTTCGCCATTTTTCTTCTGTTTTTGCTTCATAGCCAGCAGTAAAATCCTGCCCTTAAAGAGGTCAAAAACTGCTGGTCTTACAGATGAACTATATTTAAATCAACACCACTCTGATGAGTTGTCATTATGCTTCCACTGATGACTGACACAGATAAGAGAAACAGTACTTAACTGACATTCTGATGGCCTGATAACTGGTCAGATAATTGATGCAATCTAATTTCTGACTGACACATTCAAATGAATCCACCCAGATCAGCATGCCTTTATTATAGAACTGAAGTTGAATTATGGTAGGAGGTTCTGTGATAGGACACTTGCAGCAGCCAACATATATATCCAGGGTTCAAATTGGATGATGACAACTTGCCGAGTAGTGTAACAAACAATTGGTAACTTTATAAAATAATAATTTAATACCGTATTCGACCTACTAAGTGTACTGTACATTTAAAAAAAAGTGGACCATACAAAATTTCAAGGAATCTGTTCTTATAAGACAAGTGAACAAGGACGTAATTGACTTCTCACAAGTCGAATGATCATTCATCTATGTACAACCCACCTTTCTGATAAATCTGTCAACTTCTTTTTTTTGCGGGTTTTTTAAAATATATTCACGCTGCTGGCATTTACACAGTCAGCGTAATTTGTTTTAGAGTATATCATGGTGTACCAAAATGTGTTTCTCTAGATGATAAGGTAACTGTTTAACACTAGTGGTGTCATTTGGTGACAAGATACTTTTCAGTTGTTTCACACTAGTCAAAAATATAAAAAAATTATGGATCCTGCTGATTAAAAACGGGGTGTCCACTAATTAGGGCTTGGATGCTTAATATATCGAACACGGTATCTGGATTAGCACTAGGTTAGAGGGATGCAGCATCACTCTGGTTAGAACATCCAATGTGTTCCCAGAGTAGTCCAGTTGGTGTTGGATGGAACAGGTCTGCCAGAGGGTGACATGTAAAACAGGCCACACACTGCAGAGACTGATCTCTGACGTGGTCGAGAAAAATTTCCACTGATTAGGGAGGTGTCTTCAGGCCATCTTGAGCACCTTGTCATTACACTGCACACAGGGAGCTCTTACCCAAGTTTTTATTAGTTTTAGCTGTTTTACTTAGACAATATATTTTATTCTATTTACTAGCAATAATTGCAGATTTATGAACACTAGTTTAAGTAAATGCGTATGATTTTATTTTAAAAAGTATACAGGATTGTACAGTGCCCCAGAACAATTATTTGGATGGGGCGCTATATAAGAAATTTATTATTGTTATTTAGGGAGGATGAGACAGGGTCACGGTCGTCTCTGTATCACAAGCACTCATGTGCTGTATGTCGGCGTTGTTTATTGTGCATCACATATCTAAAAAGTCTTGATTGGGATAGGATAGATTTATTTCAGTGGTCAGTGGAACTACTCAATCTCGTCTCCACTGCGAAGCCCCCCCCCACACACACACCATGTGCTCATGACGAGACGCAGTGTAAACCCGGTCTAGACATGTGGGAGTAGTATCCCAAACATGTTCCATTCTCAAGACTCACTCAGGACACGTGCAATGTGCAACTGAGTGGGGCATGATTATGAAGTAAGAACAGGGCATGCAACTGAGTGGGGCATGACTTTGCACAGGGCATGCAACTGAGTAGGGCATGACTATGGACATGGCATGCAAATGAGTGGGACATGATTATGAAATATGAACAAGGCATGCAACTGAGTAGGGCATGACTATGAACATGGCATGCAAATGAGTGGGACATGATCATGAAATATGAACAGGGCATGCAACTGAGTAGGGCATGACTATGGACAGGGCATGTGTGGGACATTATTATGAAATATGAACAAGGCATTCAACAGAGTGGGGCATGACTATGGACAGGGCATGCAACTGTGTGGGACATGATTATGAAATATGAACAGGGCATTCAACAGAGTAGGGCGTGACTATGGGCAGGGCATGCAACTGTGTGGGACATGATTATGAAATATGAACAGGGCATTCAACAGAGTAGGGCATGACTATGGACAGGGCATGCAACTGTGTGGGACATGATTATAAAGTATAAACAGGGCATGCAACTGAATGCAACGTGACTTTGTACAGGGCATGCAACTGATTAGGGCATAATGATGAATAGGGCATGACTCTGAGCAGTGCACACAGAGGCACAGCCTGCAAAGCAGTTTGAACAGTTGTTGAATACCGTGTCACATAAGACCTTACCTTTACATTTATCAGAAGGACATTGGAAGTATATCGTTTGGCTTGGACACCTCGGGAAGTCAGAAATCCAATACAGGGTAAATTTGTGAACATACTGTTGACTCCCAGTGTCACAAGACATAAATGATAACATTCATGCTACTGGGTAAGTATGACCTGCCAAATGAACCACGTGGTCATATAGTAAAACAACAAATATGCCCTGGATAGGCGGATTAATGCATGTATGACAAACTGTTCCAGATTTACCAAGTAAATGACTCAACAACAGTTTACCAGTAGCAGGATATTATATTGGTGGGGGGAGGGGGCTAATGACAAATTGCTGGGTCAGTAATCTCCCAGGCAAGGCAATGGGCTGTAGGACATGCAACTGCACTGTTGGAATGCAATTATCTCAATCACTGAGCAATAGGCAGGCCACAATCACCCAGTAAGGGCCCATTGAACAGTCACAGACTTGAATCCATCTCCACAGCCAGTACACAATAAACAAACAACCAAGACCACAGATACACACACCAGGGTCAATGGTACAAACAGGGTTAATTGCTTCAACCATGTACTCCTCAAGTTACCCTACCCTTGAAAAAAAGTACAAAATATTATGTAAATTAATTGTATCACCCTAATAATTATTTCAGTGTCCTTGCAGGAGGACATGAACTCTGGGAAATAAGGAAGGATATGAGAGAAGGGAAAAGGGGGAAGGAGAAGTCCACCATGTTGGTTATCAGAGGTTAACTAACTACAGCTATACTACCCGAATAACTAACTACAGCTATACTACCTGAATAACTAACTACAGCCATACTACCCGAATATCCACACTACCCACCACTAAGGTCAACTTTCAACATGCAAGCCTAGCTTCTTTCCCCCCGCCATCTTTAATTCCCCTTTAATTGTTAATTGTTTAGTTTCCAAAAAGATTTTATTGATGTATGACATTCCATAAAATTATCTGGGTAAACTACCATGTGGGGCTAAAACATCTGAGGTGACAGCCAAGTTGGAGTGGGCAAGATCCTTGCTCCCACTTCCCTCCCTCAGTTTTCCAACTGGATTTTCAGCCATTCTATCTTTAAATCGACTTTCCATTTAAAATGGTTAAGCATGCCTTGGTACAAACCAGTTGCGCATTGTTTCCAGGACAAGATTGTTCATACTGAATACAAACATTCCACCAAGTCTGAATCACAATGTACCTGGCCCAATTCAGTAGTTCAGAGTTCTATGACCCAAAAATGTGAATTATCCTTTGATCTTTGATTATCTTCAGCCATTACTCATGCATACGTGTAACTGTCTTGGCATTGTGACAATGTTTTAAAGTGCACTATAACTCAACAAGCATATTTCTTATGTGTGCATACATGTACATACATATAAAGACATGTATAAATATATCATTTAAAATTTGGACTTCCATAAAATTTATAACGAGAAATGTGTAAAATGCTAAACTTAACTCACATTAATGATTTCATTTTGTTTGACTAAGAACACACTTAATAACTGCAGTAGTTGCTTTCAAGTCCAGTACTCCTGACCACTTTGTGGCCGGTGTGGCCAGCCTGTTCTGCACTGAGTGACCAGCCCACAAGCTCCCGTTAACTCTACAAAAACCAGCCCTGGCTAATAGGACTAACCAGCAGCACCACTGGGCATTGGAGAAAGCACAATATACTGGCTCACTTCCAGGAACCAGGAAATTCCTGAGAGACAGGCAAATTCCATGCCTCCTGGGGAGATGGGCCTGCCCTGCCCAGCAGGGAAGTGTGCCTCTAATGAGCCCCCTGCAGTCTCCCTCCTTCCATGTCTGTGCCAGCCTTGGTCAGGGCAGACATGGGCTGTTATTGGGACATAAGTTATTTCTAAGCCAATGAATCAAAGGAATGTTTGTATGATTGATGCACTGCACCCCATACAATGACTCAAACTTAGCACTACCTCATTCTGGACTGACTCAAAGCACAGACCCATTCTGGACAGACTCAAGGCACTAACTCATTCTGGACTGACTCAAAGCATTAACTCATTCTGGACTGACTCAATGCACTAACTCCTTCTGGACTGACTCAACACACCAATTCATCCTGGTCTGACTCAATGCACTAACTCATTCTAGACTCTCTCAAAGCACCAACTCATTCTGGACTGACTTGAAGCACTGACTCATCCTTGACTCATTGACATTGTCACTCCTGTAAATCATGGAAGATGGGGGGGGGGGGGGGTAAAATTACTCAGGCTTTCTATTTATTTTTTTTGCACCTTATTTAATCCAACAGTCTACTCATGGTTTTGTAGAAAGACAATGACATGAACATGAATGAACAAACCAACACTTCGTACAATCATAGAGGATCTTGTGAAAATATCTTACTTTTTACGAGTGTGGATAACACCAGGGAGAGGAGATGTTGTGTTCTCCACCAAAATAACATTAGTGCAAAACCTCAAACATAATTGTAATTGCATGTCAATCTACATAGGCACTGAACATGATATCACATACTCAATCTGAACCAATCCCCAGTGGCATCAAACCAACACAGTGACACACAAAAAACTGTAACTCTAGACAAATGAAACAGAGAAACACATCCATAAATGACTGAGGCCACCCAGTATGTTTACTATAAGATTAAAAATAGTAATTCAGCAATGTGACACTACCTACCACACATTAATTAAAGTATCAGGTCATGATAAGGTGTTGCGGTGTGGACACAAAGGGAGTAAAATCTCTGAATTTGCCTTGTCACGGCTCACACACATGAGAGGAATGCAGTGTATACAAGTGAGCTGTATCAATACAGAGGTAGATCTATGAAAGTCATTTCTAGTAATGTACCAAAGTCATTCATTGGGATATCGATTCAGACCGGACCCAGTGATATTGAGCAATGAGTTATCTCATATTTGTGATAATTTATAAATATGAAATACATAAAACAATCTATATCAAGACCCAGAACTCCTGATTAAGTAGTACAAAACGACAAAAAGAATGGATAAGCTAACTAACAATTTACATTTTAATACCAACAAACAAGTATTTATTATGTTCTCATAACTGGGGTTGATCCAGAGGTTTCACTGGGTGTCTGTGGACCCCCATAAACTGGATTTCCAACATGTTCCGAAGGCATTTCATATTTGTTCAATTTGAGAACCCCTCTACGTCTCCCACTATCACTGCAACAATATCCATCCCCCCAATAAAAAATTCTAAATCTAATCTGCAGAAATCATGTAGGTGCACTTACCCACTTCTGGGATGGAAACAAATTCCCTGTTGCTTGTAGTATCCAAGATCCCCTTCTTCCCAATTCCTGCTGCTAGGGCCTACCAGGCTGGAGTGTCCTGGGCATGCAGAGGTAGACCAATTTTCATCACCAGGGCTATATTTAGTCCTGGGTTTCAGCTGGTGATTGGTGGCTAGGTCGACAAACACAGACAACCTGGAACACCAGAGGGCAAGGCTGCCTCTACGTCATGGCTGCCGGGGAGTCAATGCTGTGGGTGAATAAGACCTATGACAACAGACCACATTTAGGATCTGTCTGCCATTACCCTCATAAAGAATCCTTAGGAAAACAAGGATTACTTTTACATCTGATGCGTTAGTAAAGTTAATGTTTCCTGTACTACTGCATTAGATATTTCGTTTGATTGCAATGAACAGATGCTGGCCGTTCGCATATCACTACACTGGCTATTCTGCGGAATGCACCATTTCAACAACAACATTTCAAAATCAGTCACCAGGCTAGGTGAAAATTTAGGGTTATTGGCTTTGGGTGGGTTTCTATGAAATACGAGGTATGTCATTTTCATAAGTTTCACATATGAAGGTCAGTTAATTTATGTTTAATGTGCTGTGAAAATTTTAAAATCATAGGAAAAATTTTCTACTGAGCACAGGAAATACCATAATGGCAACCAATGCAATAATAACTTAGTAAGAAATGTCTCATTAATTAATATCGCATACAGAGTCTCATGAATTAAAATATCTTAGTCTAAGTGATCACTTTGCTTACTTTAAACTGTGGCATAGTTAATAATTGCATATTACTTTTCGATGGCCCCCAATGCAAATCGGCGCAGAACATTTACTGGGATGTGTAGCTATGAATATTAACTGAAGGAACCAATGAAACAACATCATACGGGTTCAACAAGTGCACAAATCACACTGCCAGAGCTCCCTGAAATGCTTCAAAACCAATACAAACATTGACAATTGTAAAGACATAATTTACTTGCACCACATTACACAGCTGTAAATGTCTACTGAAAACACGATGTTCATTAAAAAAAATTAATAAATAAACCAGTGATGTCGTTAACGTCTCAAGTCTCTGGCATTGACCACATTAGAAATGGGTAGATCTGAAACGGTGTCCAAGGCTTGCTTTGATCAGGTTTCAGCTTTCAAAAAAAACAAACTGGAAAATATGTTTGCATGCATCATAATTATGTGTTGTGATTCTTGTAAAATATATCAAGTATTGCATCATGAGAAAAGAATCGCGATTCACTGATGCTAATAGAAAGTAAGATACAAAATCATCATCGTACACAATAAATACATTCTCTTTTGACTGGATCATGCCAAGTACTGGAAATACCGAGAATCCAGGACACCAATGAATGGAAAACATGGAACTAATTACAGGAAGAATGGATTAATGGATTAAAGACACCTGAATTACACACCATCTTCCTAGAGGCTTTAGCAGAACAAAGAAATACTGGCATTTCCAAAGAACCATATCTCATTCTTATGAGCCACAGTGAATTTTCAAAGGTAGAAATTTTTAATTCGACAAAAACTAACAAAAGTAGCTCTGCTCTGCTCTGCTCTGCCTGTATATATTATGACATAAGGCTATTCAATTCAAGTCAATTCTTTCAACAATTTCAATGAAGTACGCACTCTTCGATTAAACTGACTGCACATTTAACTTAAACATGACAGACTGGAAAACTTAATGAACCTGATTCACATTGAGTAAAATGCACTGAGCTGTCTGTGCAACGTAAGTGTCATAATACATGACTTCCCAGCAGGCCCTTAGCCAGGAATAAAATTTTGCCAGTCTTGAACATTCTCAAAAACCTTAAATGCGCGAATGGCTTCCGTAGAAATCGTTTATGTCTATGACAGCCATTACTGGCCCAATTAAGTTTTTTTCAATGGCAAGCCAACGCTGGTTGACATAGTGACAGCCAATATTGGCCCATTTTGTTTTTGCACTGGTAAAGCCAGTGGAAGTTGAGCAAATGTCAAATGACAGCCATTAATGGCCGAATTATTTTTGTTCAATGACAGGCCAAGTCCGGTTTAACCATTATTGGCCCAATCGAATCTTACTAGCTGTGCAGTGAGGTTGGCATTATTACCTGTGCAGTAATACAAATAGAAGAAGAGCCAACACATGAAGGTTCATCAAAAAGTAACTTGACAATTTATTTTAAATATATAAACATGGAAGTAATGTTTGAAGCATCTTAAGATTTTAAGTACGTGCATGCAAATACGTCTAATATGAACAAATATGATTACAATCACACTCAAAATCAAATGCTTGACAGTAATAGTAAAACAAGACAACAAATAAAAATAGAATAGATAAAAACTGGGTTAAGATATGAGCAAACTGTAAATAGCTTATCTCTAGTCTTGAAAATGTTCAAATGCAGACAGGTCCCTGGCTAAGGGCCTGCTTCCCAGTTCCTTTCCCACTACACTATGATTCCCATTAACCCATGCCAACAGCTGGTATTTGATGACTGTTTGGTCTGGCCTTGCTACACATGTTCTACATAACATGCTGTCACCAAACAGTGGGAAAAACCCTTTAAACACAAACATAAAATGTCATCAGAGATTTGCCGAGATCACACAGCGATATGAGAATTCCCTATGACTGTTTGTGTGCAAAGAAATTCACAAGTGTGTTGAAGGGGTAACTTCTCAGTCCTGAATACAGAAGTGCTAATTTCAGGCAATAAAAAAACTTAACCATCTTCTGTTAAAAACTACGTAGGGCATGACTATGAATAGGACATGACTATGAACAGGGCCAGCAACAAAGTTGGACATGATTATGAATAAGGCATGCAACTGAGACGGGCATGACTATCAGTAGGGCATGCAACTGAGTAGGGCATGACTATGAGTAGGACATGACCATGAACAGGGCATGAAACTTAGTAAGGCATGACTATTAGCAGCGCACACACCACAGAAGGGCGTGCAGGAACTGATTATGTTACAGTGGTGTATTTTTTTATTTCTCAAACAAAGAAATTCTCCACTTCACACCTGCCTGAAATGCATCTTTCTACAGTCAACTTGGGCTGGTTGGATGCGCCCTCTGTTGACAGCTCTGATCATTGGCCCATGATGTGTGTCTGCTTTCACTTTACCTCGGGCGCCTTCTCTGTCTGTTAATTTTAAAACATATTTATCATGGCAGCCTGTGGCAGCTGCCCTGGGATGGAGAAGTTCCCCTCTCTTCCCGTCTCCACCCACCATCTCCCACTTTTTACAGGTACAGCTGGCAGAAGAGTTATGTTGTGACCTGCAGAGAGACTACCAGGGAGCGAGGGAAATTACTACCCAATGTGAGAATTTACAGCCTTTAGAATCCAATGCACTGGTTCAAGCCCAACAATTTGCCTAACCTCATCATTCTGATTTTTTTTATTTTCTCATTTCAGACTCATTTCATGCAAAATCAAACCCACCTAATATAGACTAGATTTAACAAGATTTAACAAGATTTGCCATCCAAGCCAAAGGCCCAGATGGCAAGTGGACAAGGAAGCCATTGGCTTATCGAGAGTCCAACAATGTTCATCTACTTATAACCCGCCCTCCTGAGATATGTGTCAACCTTGTTTTTAAACATATTCACGCTGCTAGCAGTTACACAATCTGTAGACAATTTGTTCCATTCATTTATTGTCCTCTGTGAGAACGAGTGCTTCCTGATGTCCAATCTACATTGATCCTTTACTAATTTTACCTCATGTCCTCTAGTTCTGCTATCCTTCTTGAGTGAGAAAAACATATTTCTATCAATATTTTCATACCCATTCAATATCTTAAAAACTTCAATCTGATCTCCTCTTAACCTCCTTGTCTCTAGAGTTGTTAAACCACATTCTTTCAGGCGTTCTTCATAACTAAGGTCTCTCAGTTCTGGAATCATTTTAGTTGCTCTCCTTTGTATGCGTTCAAGCGTATCTATATCCTTCTTACGATATGGTCTCCATGCTTGTATACAGTATTCTAAATGAGGTCTAACTATTGCTTTATAAAGAGGTATAATTAACATTTTTCCCTTGTATGTTATGTTTCTTCTAATCAATCCAAGAATTTGATTACCCTTTGAAGCTGCAATACCACACTGCTCTGAAACTTTCATATCAGCGCTTACTGTAACTCCTAAGTCCTTTTCTTTTACAGTAGTACCCAGAACAGTATCTCCCATTTTATAGTTTACATTCAAGTTCCCATGTCCTGTATGTAGGCATTTACATTTCCCAAAATTGAACAGCATCTGCCATTTCTCAGACCATTTCACTAATCTGTCTAGATCGTTTTGTAAATGTTGTTTATCACCATCAGTATTAACCTTTCTAAACAGTTTTGTGTCATCCGCAAATTTCAGTACGTTACTTGTTATACTGTCGTCCAAGTCATTGATATAAATTAAGAATAATATAGGTCCTAATACTGATCCTTGAGGTACCCCACTCAAAACCGATTTCCAATTTGAAACTTCTCCATCTACTACAACTCGTTGTCTTCTGTCAGTCAGCCATTGTTCTATCCAGTCAGTTATGCTATCCCCGATACCATGGGCTTTTAATTTAAGTAGTAATCTTTGATGTGGCACTTTGTCAAAAGCTTTCTGAAAATCTAAGTAGATAATATCTACTGGCGATCCCACGTCTATCCACTTAGTGATTTCTTCCAAAAAACATAACATATTTGTTAAGCATGACCTCGCTTTAAGGAATCCATGTTGAGATGAATTTAATAATTTATGCTTAACGAGGAAGTCCACCATATGGTCTTTAATTAACCTTTCTAATAATTTACAAATCACTGACGTTAAACTCACTGGTCTGTAATTCTCTGACTTATTTCTCGAACCCTTTTTAAATAATGGTATGATGTTTGCTTCTTTCCATTCAAACGGAACAACTCCCTCTTTTAATGACAAGTTGAATACTCTTGCAAGTGGTATACTGATTTGTTCTATTGTTTCCATTAGTAATTTTGGAGGAATCCCATCCACTCCCGGTGATTTGTTATCCTTCATTGCCTTTATTTTCTTAGCTACCAATTCTGGAGTTACAACTAACGGACCTAAATAGTCAGATTTAGCCCCCTGAAATTTAGCATCAGCAACTGGTAATGAACTAATATCTTCTTTGGTAAACACTGAACTGAAGTAACCATTTAGGTCTTCCGCCATTAAAAACCCGTGATATTATATTTCCAGCACTGTCTTCTAGAGGTCCAACCTTGTCTTGTACGTTTTGTTTACTCCTGACATATGCATAAAAACTCTTGCTGTCATTTTTTATGTTACATGCTAGTTTTTGCTCATAGCTTCTTTTAGATTGTCTGATTTCATTTGTAGCTGCATTAAGTGCCTCTTTGTAATTTGCAGTCTTCGTCCTTTCTGGTATGCCTATAAACCCTCCACATAGTTTGTTTTAACACTATTTTTCTAATAGCCTCTTTTGACAAGTGTTTCTTTCTACACCGTTTTCCTTGTTTTTGGAAGGGAACAAATTTATCGATGATACTCTCAATTTCATATTTTAGAATATTCCAACATTCAATTGCGGTCTTATTCATCAGCATGTTATTCCAATCTAGCTTTGCTAAGTATTTTCTCATATCTTTGTAGTTACCTTTGTGGAAGTTTCTCTTGTATGTTTTCTTATTTTTACTTTCTGATTTTACATTGATGTCAAAATGTATTTGATTATGGTCACTATTACCCAATGGTTCAAATATTTGTACATTGTCCACTAATTCTTTTTGTGATGACAAAACTATATCTAATACATTTTCTCCCCTGGTTGGTTCTAGTACGTGCTGAGTAAGAAAGCTATCCTGGATTAAAAATAGAAATTGTTGGTCCTCAATCCCTGTGCTCTCTAGAGAATTCCATTGTATGTGTCCATGGTTAAAATCTCCCATTATGATACATTCCCCTTTACTAACTTCCTTTATAGCGTTTTTTATTTTTGTGTTGTCCTCTTCATTTATGTTTGGACTTCGGTAAACTAATCCAATAGTTAATTTTGAATTTCCTGAAACAATTTTGCACCAAACAGCTTCATCGCAATCTGCTTCCCTTTCTAGTTTTATTTCATAAGCCTGAATAGATTCTTTAACATATAAAATAACTCCCCCGCCCCTTCTTCCTATTCGATCTTTCCTAAACATTACATATCCTGTCAGTCCTAATTCAGCATCTGTTATACCTATGTTGGCCCATGATTCAGTTATATCAATTATGTGAGGGTCAATATCTTCTACCATAATGTTTAATTCGTTTTTCTTATTTACTATGCTCCTTGCATTTAAACATACACATCTATAACCTTTTTTAGAGATGTTTTTGCGGATGATTTGATATTGGTTTATCTGTGCTAGTGGCCTCTTGTTCTGCTTGAGACACCTCTAGTTTAAACAATGTTTACTTCCAAAAATATTTGTCATTGTGCCCAAGTCACTATCTACTGCTGCTGAAAGTTTGTCCGCGAATACTGCCGCCCCCTTTCCACTTAGATGAAGCCCATCCTTCATGTACATATCAGCCCTCCCAACAAAACTTCCCCATAAATCCACAAATCCAACTTCCTCTTCCCTACATAGCTTCTGGACTAACATGTTAATTGCCATCCCCCGACAATTTCGATATTTGTGACCCCTCCTGCCCATTACAGGTAAAATCCCTGACAGTATTACCTGCTCAACCCGCGTCTGTTTTAGTGTTCTGACCAACTGCCTATATTTCCTAACTATGGCAGTTGTACCCTCCCTCTCTACGTTATTTGTCCCTACGTGTACTAAAACAGATCCACCCTTACCCGAGCCTACAATGTTTTTTACCCTCTCAGTTATCGCCTCTATTTTGGCTCCAGGCAAGCAGACCACCACATCATCTCCCTTGTTTAAGACTCTGTCGGTCTTCCTAACTATCGAATCCCCCACAAACACCCTCGCTCTCTTCCTCACCCCCTCTATCACTGCTGCAGAATAACTCTTCCGTTCGATCCCCTCCATCACATTCTGTCCTGACCCCTTCCCTCCTGTCTCCTTCGCTCCTGTCTCCCCCACTACGACTTGCTATCTCGTTTATGTAAATGTGTTATTTAGTTTTGCCGAAATCATCGGACAAACTATTCTTTTTTGACCACATGTGGTCACAAAATCAGAGATCCCCGCAAATGACAAAGTGGCCTGGCCCTGTGCTCTATAACATAGGCTATTTACACTTTTGCTAGTTACCCAATCTAACAATCAGTCAATTCTTTCGATGATTTTTAAAGAATGCATTTTATTAAACTGAATGCACATTACTTAAAACTACTTCCTTAACAGTTACTGATTTAGCCTATCACGAAACCGGTTTGTTGATTCCTTAATATGTAGTATGTGAATAATTTATGTAATATCCGCACTCTGTTTAATTAAGTGCGTATTTTTTCAAATCATCGAAAGAATTGACTTTACTCGTTAGATCTGGTAAGGCTCAAAATAGTGGATATCCAAAACGGTACACTTAAAAAAATTATGGGGTCAAGGCTGATAATAGGCATGACAGTAATGAAATTTCTCCAAGGGCGAAATTTTTTAGTTTTCAGCGTTTCCATTTTCACTTCAATAAAGTCTTCATGCAGAATTAAGAAATTTAATAGTTTGTTCGATATCACAAAACGTACACACAAAAGTTGCACAAACGAGCTAGGATGTCGTAGTGGATACAAAGTAGGTTTGAATTTTCGCAAAATGAATTTGAAATGAGATGAGCAAAAAATCAATCAGATGAGGCACCTTTAACTATTCATACACTACATATCTGAACATCAGCAAACCTGATTTCAGTTGAGGAGGGACTTTTAAAAGTTGATCAAATGACAGGGCAACAGCTGCCCAGGGATATCCTTCACTGGAGACAGCCAAGGGAGCCGCTTCCCCCTTCCCACTGGTAACAACAGGTAACATCACTCCTGCATCTGTCCACCATACATCCACTCCCACACTGACTGTCAAAAGTAGATACCCTTGAGAATGTGAATTTAGAAGTGGAACGGAGATAACAGCTTTGTTGGGATGGTTTAAGACTTCATATCAGTGTTTCCTTGTTGTACAGCACAGTGCCTAGCAGAAGCATGGGGTGCAAGATGGGGGAGAGTAGGGGAAAAGGGAGGGGAAGGAGGGATGGGGAGGCAGGGAAAGTCAGGATGAAAGAGAGGTAGCGGAAGATAAGGAAAAAATTTTGAAGAGAGGGAAGGGAGAGAGAGACACAGTTCGAGGGAGGAGTCAATGAGGAAAAGGGAGGGGTGTGGAGAGAGGAATGCAGGGAGAGGAAGGGAAGGAGAAAAGAGACAAAGAATATGAGAGTGAGAGTAATGTAATGTTAAATCTTGTTAAAAGGCAGACTACACCAGATGTGTATCTGCCTCTTAACTGGAAATGTTCACCTAGGTGTCAACATTAATTTTTTCGGTCGGGAAATACCGCTTACCCTTGGTCTCGCTTTCCCAATTTTTGGACGAAATGTCCCTCTTTCATGTAACTTTCAAAAACAAATAAACTTCATGGTAAAATCGATGTATTTGTTACACACAAGGCCATATTTGTTACACACAAGGCCATATTTGTTACACACGAGGCCATTCTATGCACATTTTATTTCTTTGGTCTCAAATGATTTAACATTTTCTCACATCACAGTGAAAGAGAACAGCACATAAAAATAGCGACCTGTAAAACAACACCTTAAAAACCGACAAAAAACAAAGAAAAAAATGACAAATGTTGAGTGGGGAGGGTGAGTACGTTCCCGCTTTTTCTCGAGCAGATGTTGACACCTATGTATTCACAAAAGCTGAGAGAAACATAAATCTATCAATTTTCTGCCTCATGAAGCAGCTTTAATTATAGTGTGGGTAGATAAAACAAGCAGCAATTCTTACCACATTTGATCGTTTCTTCTGAAGAATAATGATAAGTTATTTGATAGGTTTTCCAGTACAGTATTATTCTACACAAAAAAAACAACAGGGTGAAATGCAAACATTAGAAGTGTTTGCTCTCCTGCAGAGAATGTTCCCCTAGGCTGCATAGAGAACTATGAATAGCAGAGATTCTAAAGATAGAACTCTAATGATATGTTGAAGGTGTTATCTTGTTATCAGCACCAATTTGCAGCAATTATCTCCATAAAAGAAAGTGCTCTGACCAACACATATTTCTTCTGTCTATTGTTATAAGTTATCACCTACACTGTAGAAATGTGCGTGTTAAACAAATCATTCAATTCAGCAGACATGTTTGGTGTGTAAAGTGATCTACTACAGTGAAAGTTTTAGAAGTCACAGGCTTTCAATGTCACCTGTCACTTGTACTAAGCAGAAAGTCATGGATACCTATTGGATGGGCAGTTTCACTGTCACGGAACAAATCACAAATGTCATTGATACAATCAGAACTGAAGCGTCTTTCTTTCTTGTCAACATCCATGTGAATGTGCTTGCATGCCTGCATACTGTTCCATGTACAGTACTTAGCCTGCAGGATTGTGTACTTTGCATGTGCGCGTGCGTGCATGCATAAGTGGGTTTACATGTGTGCTTGCATGCATGCGTGCACACATGCATGCGTGCGTGTCTGTGCACATGGTTTCCTCAACCATATGCACTTGATCCCATAACTGATTGCTAAAACTGCACTCATTTTTATCTGTTTTCATGCCTAACAATGATTTAAAGTCTAAATTAATATTACACACTACTTTTTCTTTTACATTGTTAATCCTGATAGATTGGAAGCAGCACTTTTTGATCGGTGACAAATATGTTTATGACTAGCTGGTACATCTGCAGAGAATCAAAAGGAAGTAAAATAATGATGAATGCTATTAACATTATGAGCCTTGTTTCAGCACCCAATGATAAGCCCAATTAACTTATCAATGGAACCAGTACATGCAGTGGTGATGCTTATGTCATTGAAAAGTCATTCCACATTTAATTAACCAAAGAAGGATGTGGGTTTAACACCCTACTGACCACATCCTGGGTTTAACCGTTATTATATAAAACTAATAACAATTCACCTATAATAATGCACCCCAATTACAATGTCATGATGGTTAGCAAGTCTACAAGATTCAGCAAACCAATCACACGTGCCTCCATCAAAATGTAATATTTTTTTTAATGAAACATTTAAAAATGAAACAATGGTATAATTTGTCTTTAAAGTCATGCACTTTAAATTGTAACAAAACCAACTAGCAAACATCGGTCGATCTGATGTATGAATAATTTCATAAATGAAGAGGATAACACAAAAATACAAAACGCCATAGAGGAAGTGAGTACAGAGAGTGAGGACCAATAGTTTCTATTTTTAATTCAGGGTAGTCTTGTCATTGTAATATAAATTGTTTAAACTTGTCTTGTTTTAGAATCATTTCATGAAAAATCAAACTGATATAGTCTCCCCTATGACGTGCTTGCTCGTTTGTGCAAATGTGTTTAATTTTGATGAAACCATCAGATAATTAATTTATCAAATTATTTTGGCTGGAGCCAGTCAAAATTCAGCAAAGAGGCAAATAGAGATCCACCTTTATTTATACTGACATCACAAATCAGGTTTGTTGATGTTCAAATCTGTAGCGCGTGAATAACTTAAGTAATATGCGCAGTCAGTTTAATAAGAGTGTGTAGCTTTAACCTGATGCACCCTGAACACCGAAATTTCGGTGTTGGGATGTAGTGTTCATATTGATCGCTATGTGGCGCCACGCTCGTTCGCTTTGGTTATGCGTTGGTGCCCGGATGAAAACAACACATGTGTGGACGTTTTGAGCCGTTTCTCGAATCGATCTGTCAATTATTAGTATTTTAGCAAATTTTTTGAAAGTGACCGATATTTCGTCAACGTTTTACGATTCATGGTTATGAAGACTATGAGCGGGCATTGCATCTGTTGGGTTTTACATCCGATAATTCGGATGTAAATGACATTAGTAGCGGCCAAGACAACAACATCGATGTGTCAATGATGTGTTTTTACTGTATTCATTGTCTTTTGATGTAACATTTGACTCACATTTGCAGAATTACTGCATTTATATTCCTTGAATTTTTCTTTTCTTTTCCATCAGTTATTATACTACAATACATGGTGTGCTCTGATATATGTGTCAATAGAATACATGTACCTATGAAACATCCATTATTATGCATTTTGTGAACAGTTTTGTGGGCTTTATATGTATATATGCGATCAAACAAAATCATAGTACTTGCATGCTAATTGTAATATTTCACAGGTAAATGCAAATATTATTATAATTTCTCTTGCTTCTCATAGAGGACATGTAGGCCTACCTTGCAGTACCAAACTTGCCTCATTGTGTGCTTTATTGTGTCCATGAGTGACGAAATAAAACTAGATTTCGTATTTAATTTTTCACTTTGCGATTGTTTACATATGCTAATTATATGCTAATTAGCCACAGTTAATCATAACATTGATAGTGTTATTAACATTGGTAAGATAAATATTCTGTGATTCAGAATATGTATATATTGTAAGGGTTTTGATGAAGACTTTACGTCTTACAGTGCATTTCATAATCCCATGGGTTGAAACAAAATCAACTCCCCCAGAAATTCAGGGCTTATCAGGTTAATAAAATCATCAACAAAATTTATTTTTATAATTCTACTTGGCAACTTGTGAAAGTGTAAATAAACAGTCTTGTCATTGTAATATAGAGGAGCCACTTTTGACCAAATTTCAAGTTTGTCCAATGATTTCAAATAGCACATTTGCACAAAATAGCTAGGACGTCATAGCAGACACACCCCAAGTTTTATTTTTCATAAATTAATCTGAAACATGGGAAGAAAAAAATTAGTAAGAGGGGGCTTTAATTAAGATACCCCTTCTGTATGTGACCCATTAATCACCCATGGTCAAAACCCCAATGGGCCTAAGGGTGGTGTAATTTTAATGATACCACAAAGCACAGTAGGGAGAGGCCATGAAATAGGAGAATGATTTAATGGGCGTTGTGGTTGACTGGATTAGATTATGAGCTGTGTATGACTAATCTAACCACTTACCAGAAGCACTTGGTCTTTCAGGTGGTCTACTGCAGCCATAGTTTGTGAGGACATTCTGAAAATTATATAAATTTCAATTTCAGTGATCACTGAAATGTAGTTGTTTCTTTTGGAAGTGAGAATGGGGGAAGTATTTTTTGGTAAAATTAGTATAAAAATTAGTAGATGTCTCCTTCCTTATTCTCCCAGTACAATACACTGGGTACTGAAATCCTGAATGTCAACTACCCTCTAGCCTGTTGTTTACCTCTTTATTCAGCTAACAACAGTGCTAATAACAGTAGGTTGTAAATACTTATGGCATACTGGCCATATGTACACTGGCAGTATAAGAGTATATAGCACTTGATGTTTACTCCTCTATGTAAAATTTTGGCAGGAAATTAGTCATTAGTGTAAGATTGTCAGATAAGATACATAGCATGTGCAGGGCATATTTTATCCTCTAAATGTGCAGCTTGGAGTTTAGAGTTGGTAACACTGCTTGTTATTTTGGTGTCCGGAATAACAAAAATTACAAACACCCTTGCCATTGTGACCATCTGCCCATAGTTACAATCCAATTCAAAGACATGACTAAGCTTGCTATCAATAACTCAAAAGGGAGACATTCAATACCCTTGATGAGTCTGCTGATCTGTTTTGCATTTGCTTCAACTTCAAGAGTCATCTGTTTGCTGCTTGAGTAGAACCGAAATACAGACTGTTATATAGTCACAGAATATGATATGCCATAGTGTGTGTGTGTGTGTGTGTGTGTGTGTGTGTGTGTGTGTGTGTGTGTGTGTGTGTGTGTGTGCACGCATGCAATAGTGTGGGGGGTGGTAGTTAGTGAGGCACGGTAGCGTAAGGTTAGAACGTCAGGCTCTCAACCGAGAGATTCCAGGTTAGAATCCTCTGCTTCGAAGCTTTGTCAATTTTGTTCATCCCACATTGCCACAGTTCACTCAGCTGTATAAATAAGTGCCTGGCTACAGACAAGTGGATATCTGAACGAATACTCTTCACATAGTTATTGCAGCGTGGCTGAATGCTTCTCAGAGAAGTCAAGATGGCATTGGAATGAGCAGGTCTATGAGGGGGTGAAGTGTAAAGTGCTTGAGCAGTCAGAAAGACTGGATATTGTGCTATATAAGAATGTACCTTTTGTAGCATAGCATAAACCCATTCACCAAGGGCATGAGGTAGGAGCAAATGTTTACTGAACAATGCTAATATATTGACCGAGGTATACGTGAAATTGAACAGTACATGGCTTTCTTCCAGAGGGAGGCAACAAATTCTGCTGTCTGATTTTGACCAGAAATTTTTACACTTACCAAAATGTCTACTTTCAATTAACAATAATGATATAATTGTATGTAATTAATTAACAAATATACTAGATGATCAAACACAAATAGTAAACAATCTACTCACCATAAGACCTAAATTTTACAAACATCCAGATGCAGGGGGGCATGGCCATGGGCCACCCTTGCCCCCCTCCGGATGCCCATGACATAGGGATGAGCATTGAGAGGTGTACCCGACTCCTGAGGATGCAAGCGGGGGAGGATGCTTGAAGGAAAGTAGAGGGAGTCATAACAGACAGGGTAATATCAAACAAGTTTAAAAGGAAAGTCTTAGCCTCAGCCTTAGATCGTGTGTAATGTCAGAGGCTGTGGTAAATAACTGATTATGCGTATGTTTATAGTCTAGTATTTGGCGATACTTTCCGAAATCATCAGTATGATTATCAACGCTAAGAGCAGAGACAGCGAAACAGCGACGTGGCATCACAGACATTAGACATACAGAAATGTGACTACGTAGCAAGTTACAAGGTCATGCAACGTATGACCTTGAACAATTCTACATTGCAAGTTGAAATTATGTATATGTTTAACACAAAACTGTGCAGCTATGACCTTGGCATAAAAGGTTATACACATATAACAAAATAATAGACCTCACCCCTTTATAAAGGGAACTTTGAGGAAGAACATGTTAAAATCTTCAGCAGGTGACAACAGCGTTCCTGGCTTTGTCGCGTGTCACGAAGTCAAGATACGCCATCTAGCGACCAAATTAGATGATCAAGTGGCGTCCTCTATAGAACACATTGAGCGATTTTTTTTTTCCGGTTTGCGATAATTTGTTTCAGTCTTTTATTATCGATGCATCCCGCTGTGATTATATAATAAATATTAACAACCACAATGGACATTCGAAATGTTTCAAGATAGTTAACTAAAGTAAAATCATAAAAATTACACGAATGACCAACCGGAAGTTACTATCGATCGGTAGATGGCGCTACCTTGCATAGAAACGGAAATAACAAACAGTAATTCATGTGTTCGATTCATTTCGTTCGTTTCGGGTCATAATTGTTCTAGAATTTTCTTCTGAAGCACTAAACATGGAAGATGAATGTCGGTGTGTACCGGAACCAGAGGTAGACAACGAACCACGGGGAGAATATGATGCTCAGCGGATGCTCGAAGCTCAAGAGCAGCGTGATCGAGCAGCGATGCCGGAACAACCGATTGCGATTGACGAAGTTCGCTATGATACTAATACAACACAAATGGAGCCCCAAGCACAACCGGTAAGGATTTGTTTTCGCGGCACAGCATCTTTCTCTGGGAAAAAGTGGCGTGTACATTTTGTTCCCACATTTTGTTATTACACTAGCCATAAAGCATAACATTAATTAAAATTAGGGGAAAGCAGTGACCGTGTTACACTGTTAGTGTTACTAGTGTTAGTTGAGTAATTTTTCATTCTTTTTGATGTCTAGGGCGCAATCATAGTCATAAGTAAAAATTGTTTTTACTCACATAAAGTATGATTATTAGTAGGTCATTTTATACCAAGATAATATATCTAGTATGCATAGATAATTATATATAGCTGATTCGTATAGGGCTGGTAAGCTGACTCAACTAACACTTGGTGTGGGGTACGTTGAGCCACAGTGTAGCGTAAGTTGCGTAAATGCTTTATTTGTTTGTTTAATTTACTTTGTACAACAAATTCATAACAACTCAGCCAACACATCTACCCAATGGGTACAACACATCTCTGACAAGTCTACGTGCTTATTTAATAAGTCGACATGATTAATATAGACTTATAGGCCAATTGCAACCAGTGTAACTAATTGCTAATATGTTGCCTTGTAGCTATCTGATGTCCCAGTTTGCTCAGAAAAATTAATCCCTTGATGTATTTTGGGGTAAAAAGCACTCATCTTCGTTCTTTAACCGCTGCTCAGCTAACCCTTCCTTGGGCCTTGGATGGTTCAACTAACCCCATTTCAACAATTAAGCTTATTTAATTAACTTCTCATTCATGCGCGAAGTGATGTAAATCATTTTCATCTCTGTGTATAGCTAAACATTTGTAAGACTAAGTGCAAAAAAATAAAGTCTAGTCATGTGTGTAAATAGTTTACACACCAGCAGACATTAATCACAAATTCACAGTTACCAAAACAAGAAAAATAACATACTTTTAACTCACATGTTCTGGTCGCTGTGACAAATGCAACTCATTATGCTTCAATATTGTTCTAATAACATGTTCAGTCACTGGTTACCATATAACTGTCACCGCTGTAGTTTCCCGGGAAACATGGGTGGCTCAATTAACACCGCCTTTCCTTGCTATTATTCAAATTGGTCATTTTAATAGGGACATACAGAAATTCTGTTTATATATATTAGTCAATGTAGTTTTTACCTTGTCGGTTTAAAAAAAATCTGAAGAAACTTTTGCACAAGCGATCGATGTTCTAAATCACTAACAGTTATTTTATTGATATAGTGCAAACAAATTGTTAGAAGAAAATGTTGCATTAAAGTGGTAGTTACATGTTCTAACACTATTATTATTACTGAGTAATCTAATTTTTATAGACAATGGTGAATCTCAAGTGTCAAAGGACTGATGAGTAACTAATGAGTAACTGAACACTGTTTTATCTCCACTGCAGGTAACAGCACGTCCTACCGAGAACGGGGCACCTTTGATTCCACCAATGGATATGCAGAGTGCTGCTGCGGTACCCAAAGGTGCTAAAACTTCCGAGTATTACAAGACTTTCAACATTCCTGATCGATTTGATAATCCTGGTAAACAATGAATTTTATCTTCCCGTGGCCGATCTGCCAGCCGTAACTTCACAGCTGTCCATGAGACTATCAACTCCCATGCCCTGTGCGTATGTTGCATAAATGTAAATCTTGGATGAAGTAACTTTTGTATCTTGAAGTTGTATCAGTATTGCTGTCAGTGTAACATTTGAGAAACAACAGTGATCACGTACATTTGTGTAAAAATGCTGAATTGTCCAATTAAATACAAAGCTGTGGAATGCCGCAGTTTCACAGGCTTGTTATTTGTTACTGCTGGTTGGTTGGCTGCCTTGTCACATGTACAATGATTTCCTGTTGACACTTGTAGGGAAATGTTACATTCCCGGCAATCCTGTGTTCTCATGTGCTCGTGATGTTCCCATGGAACAGATGCCCATGCCTATGCCTGACGGTTGGTATTGTCTTTAGGGGGCTAGATCAAAGATTTGTGTGCCGAAAAAACAGATGCCACCATTACGTAGACAATGCTGACAGGAGCATATACATTTTATAATTTAAGAATTTAAAAAGTGTTATGGAAAAGTGTTTGTAAGTAAGAAAAACAGTGTTAACATTTTATTTGGTGTCTGGTTTTCTCAGGCATTGCATCTTTGATTATGTTCCTCAATTGTTCCAGCGACACAATTTTTTTTGTCAGGTTGATTGTGCATTAGATACAAAGTGAACACCTTCCAAGTAGTTATTAATGATAACTGTCGGTTATGTATATTTCCATAGTGACAGTGTCTCTATAGTGACAGTGTCTCCATAGTGAAAGTGTCTCCATATTGACTCTCTCCATGGCGACAGTGTCTCCATAGCGATTGTGTCCCTATGGCAATGTAATTACTCCACCTTTCTATTAATTACAAACATTTAAAATATAATCACAACAGCTCTGTAATAATTGCATAGATTTTGCATTTTTATTACAATACCTAGAGCTGTAATAAATTTAAAAGTGAAAGTTTTGAAAGTGAGACATGCTTAACTTTAAAATCTTGTGTTGTAATTTCAATAGTAAGGTTTACAGTTATATAATTAAGGCATGGTGATGCAGCATTTGAGTTAGTAGTGGTAAGTGCATAGCTGTTATACAATAAGTGACTTCTGGAATTTGTTTGTGTTAAGGTTAAATACGGCATAAACTGTTAATACATTGTCTGAGTGTATTACTATGTAATGTGAGTTTAGTTTGAAATCTAAGGCTTACAATGCCTGAAGATGTTCTTGTAGAATTTTCCACTTACTACCATTACAGTAAATAAATTGTGTGTTGAAAGTGTACACCAGCGAATCTTCTTTCAGAATGGTTCCAAGGTTACTCACAGAGGTCAGTGCACCCCATGTATCGTACAACGAGCTCAGACTACGGAGGTCGGACACCCACCGTGCACACCATGCCTACCAAGTTCTACCCTATGTCACAGGAATTCTCAGGGGTAAGTCTTTAAGTGAATCATTTGGCCGACAACTTGTGCAGGCACCAAAACACATTTTATGGTCTTCAATGTGATCGTTTCGTCTCGCTGTGTCAGTGTGAAATTAAATGTGTTGAACATTACAGCAGGTGTCAGCAGATATCTTTGTCATTACATCTGTAATGGTAGCAGGATTACAGCAGGTGTCATTGTCATTACATCTGTAATGGTAGCAGAATATATATATATATATATATATATATATATATATATATATATATATATATATATATATATATTCATTCTTGGTAATAGACATTATTCACAATGCGTACATATATTCTTGGTAATAGACATTATTCACAATGCGTACAACACTTATCAGCTAATAATGAAATTATGATTGCGGGTAATCATAAAAACTAGTGCTGACTGAATATTGTGTATGTTTGTGACATCATTGCGATATATTCGTGATGTCATTGAAGCTTATAGATTTAAAAAATCATCAGAATTATTCTATCATTTTAAATTATGGCACAAAAAATCCTTCTGTGAAATTTACACACACACACACACACACACACACACACACACACACACACACACACACACACACACACACACACACACACACACACACACACACACACACACACACACACACACACACACACACACACACACAAATCCAGAAAATTAAATGTCATATTGCAGACAAGCTAGGACACCAGTCATGAGCTTTAGCAGACAAGCTAGGACACCAGTCATGAGCTTTAGCAGACAAGCTAGGACACCAGTCATGAGCTTTAGCAGACAAGCTAGGACACCAGTCATGAGCTTTAGCAGACAAGCTAGGACACCAGTCATGAGTTTTAGCAGACAAGCTAGGACACCAGTCATGAGCTTTAGCAGACAAGCTAGGACACCAGTCATGAGCTTTAGCAGACAAGCTAGGACACCAGTCATGAGCTTTAGCAGACAAGCTAGGACACCAGTCATGAGCTTTAGCAGACAAGCTAGGACACCAGTCATGAGTTTTAGCAGACAAGCTAGGACACCAGTCATGAGCTTTAGCAGACAAGCTAGGACACCAGTCATGAGCTTTAGCAGACAAGCTAGGACACCAGTCATGAGTTTTAGCAGACAAGCTAGGACACCAGTCATGAGTTTTTGCAGACAAGCTAGGACACCAGTCATGAGCTTTAGCAGACAAGCTAGGACACCAGTCATGAGTTTTAGCAGACAAGCTAGGACACCAGTCATGAGCTTTAGCAGACAAGCTAGGACACCAGTCATGAGTTTTAGCAGACAAGCTAGGACACCAGTCATGAGTTTTAGCAGACAAGCTAGGACACCAGTCATGAGTTTTAGCAGACAAGTTAGGACACCAGTCATGAGCTTTAGCAGACAAGCTAGGACACCAGTCATGAGTTTTAGCAGACAAGCTAGGACACCAGTCATGAGCTTTAGCAGACAAGCTAGGACACCAGTCATGAGTTTTAGCAGACAAGCTAGGACACCAGTCATGAGTTTTAGCAGACAAGCTAGGACACCAGTCATGAGCTTTAGCAGACAAGCTAGGACACCAGTCATGAGCTTTAGCAGACAAGCTAGGACACCAGTCATGAGCTTTAGCAGACAAGCTAGGACACCTGTCATGAGCTTTAGCTCCTTTGAATTATGTATTATTTCAGTGAAAATAATGTTGGGTGCTTTGAAAACATAGGTACTTTTGTGGAATTTGTTAGTCGAAGTACAATTTCAAACAACACGGTTTTTCACAAGTACTAATTTTGGTTTTGTCTTCCGTCAACCATTAAGACTTATTTCACATTATCATGGTCATTTCGATCCTGTTAAATGTAATATAAAGGGAAAAGCCACATTTCATCTTCCCCCTTGTACTCATTGTCTCATTGATTACGTGTGACTTGCAGCATCTCGGGAAGTGTGGTATGTATCGGAACCATTCGCTCAACTGTGAACTGGACAAGAATATCGTGCCCGACCATTAGGTATCGACTGCATTGAAAACAGTGCTGCCCACTGGAGGAGAAACAGGGGCGATATGTGCTGTTGTCAAGGTCATTGTGTCACTCCGCCAACAAAATGTTTGCACATGTTGAATTTATTCTTCGTAAGAGGTCAATGTTTAATATGTGTCATGTCAACCAACTTTGTTCTGCAGAAAACAGAAAAATACAGCAAAATGTTATATCACATTAGTTTTACAGAAAATGAAACCCAATAAAATCAGTGATTGTAATGATTCAGTATTCCATTCCAGCAAGTCTGTTTTATATTACTGGATAGAATGTTATGATCTATCAGCACCTGTTTTTTTAATTAAAATAATTTATACAGTTGTGTATCATAAAACATACGAGTTACGTGCAGCTGTTGATGTCTATGTTAAGACGGTACAGAAAAATGGTTGCACATATATGGTAATTTACGATAATGTTTAAATGAAAGGGTGTTTTAAGAAATGCACTAGCTTCGCGGTAGTTTTACTTTATGTGTGAAGTTGGGCGTTGCTAATAAAATTTGTGTTGCATCGAGTGCCGTGTCGTCTCATCGACCATGTGATCGGAAGGTGGAGCCACATAATATCGATCACGACTAGTCTTGATTATCCATGCTCCGGGATGTGGCGCCACCGTTTGTCGCATATACTGGAATCTGGTGTAGGTTCCGTTTTTGAGGGGAATTATATGCACGGAGATTCTGTATGCATGTTAGTTCAGCATTTTTTTTATGTCTAGGGCACAATCATGTCGTTGAGTCAAATAGGGTTTGTAAGCTGGCTCAACTAACACTTGGTGTGGGGTAAGTTGAGCCACAGTCTAGCGCAAGTAGGGTAAATGCTTTATGTATATAATTGACCTAATAGGCCTTGTGCTAAAATATCATAACAACGCAGCCAACATATTTCCCCAATGTGTACAACACGTCTCGGACAAGTTTACATGCATAATTGATAAGTCGACACAATTAATATAGACTTACAGGACACACACACACACACACACACACACACACACACACACACACACACACACACACACACACACACACACACACACACACACACACACACACACACACACACACACACACACACACATGTATATATATATATGTGTGTGTGTATATATATATATATATATATATATATATATATATATATATATATATATATATATATATATATATATATATATATATATATATATATATATATACATATATCCGGCTTGGTTAACTCATTAATAATAGTAAACTATTATCAGTTTATAATCCGAAGCAGTCAAACCTAATCTGCTTATCCGACTCTCGCCCGCCTTCGTGAATTCGCCGAAAAGAGAATCTGACCTCAGAGGCTGGTCTCATTGTTACCCGCTGTCACCACTTCATTTTGTGGAGGCGGCAGCCAGTCAGCGTCATTATCCAGATTCTACACTAAAAACGTTTTGCCTGCTTTAACTGTTCAGTCTGACTGTTGTATCAACACAATCACAGTTTAAAGTTAGTTCGAGTTGCTTCGTATAAACTGATGGAAGTTCACTCCCGGGTGACAGCGTAAATAGCTCATTGTGTATGCAGCCAGAATCTTGGTGCATACATAATTTACCTCACAATAAAACATACACTTTGCACCCAGGCGAAGATGTGTGCGACAAACGATGGCGCCACAGCGCTGAGCCGGGGTAATCAAGGTGAGCTGACGAAGGCGAACGAGAGTCGGATAAGCGAGAGTAGACGTGGTCACGGTTTAATCAAGGCGCCACCTGCCGACTAAAGCGATCTCTCGTCTCTCCATTGTCTCTCGGTGAAACATGGTTGTGTGAAAAGTTGAGTGTCTTTGGTCGTTGCTGTACTTGCTCTGTATCTCCGAACTGCTTTCCAACTGATTGTCTTTTTCAAACTCTTTCCTTATTTTCGTCTGCGTCTCTTTACGAACACGATCGTTTAGGTGGTAATGTCGAGATATGCACCGGTGTGTATAATTACTAATTACTCATGTTTCCCTTTCAATCGGAATAAATTATTGTATAGACGGCAACATTGCAACAAAAAGCACAACAACTGCTATGCTATCATAACTGCATTTATTTTTGGTCACAAACGCTACTATACGTTGCGTTTTATACACAATAACGACAATGATTATATTTTCATGATATCATAAATGTCTACGCGCAAGAATAACTTTCTATCTACAATTCTGTACATAGTGTTAACGTTGCCACTGGGTATATCTTAATTTCCTATTTCTAGACCACGCGTTAATTTCGCACGTATATTATACAGCAAAGTGAACGAACACTTCGAGGGGACCAGCCAGTTTTGCAGATCAGTCAGGTCAATACATCACTCTTGTGACTTGGCTACAAGTTAAAGCAAAACAAAAGTAATGGTTTTCAGCCTATGCATCTATAAGAGTTACTAAGACATAACCATTTGTAACTACAATTAAGAATATCACGTCATTGTTTATCTAGGCAAACCTTGTTGAACACACAGCGTCTTATTTTCATGGGCCGCGCCATACTCTTAGATAACACTAAGTCACGAGTGTGGTATTCTGACAATATTCGCTCGCCAAATGAAAATAAATTTGTATACACCTATTCCTATACTTGCTAATGGGATGTGGCCATGTTATTTGCGTTCAAACTAAACTTATGTAACATATGTTGGCCTTTCTATACTAAACGAGTTCGCTTTCTGACAAAATAACACGTTTGTTTGATACTTTGCGTTGGTTCTACGTCACTTGTAGTCTAGGTTACCCCGATTTCGTAGACCTGCGCATGCGCTTATCGGTCGCGCTGGTTAACATGTCAACCCTCAATCATACGGAGAAACGGCCGTAATCTCCCACTTTTAGAACACATTCTGAGTAAACCACTGGCGTGATATTCGTGAATACCAACCTCGTCACGTAGTAACTGTTATGCGTGCACAGACCGAAAAACATGACTTGTTTCCCTTTAAAACGTACACATTACACCAATGCGGGGGCTCTAAAGAAGAACCATGAACCAATAACTCATTGTTATATATGTATTTTGGTTAAATAATTTTATATCTTTGTAAATGAATACATTTCTCGTGAATAAGTAAAACTCGTAAACCGCAAAACGGTTGAGAAAAGTCCCTATAACTAGTAGTTAGGTCCTTTTACCATAAAATCATGTTATACAGTATAACATATAATATATATATATATATATATATATATATATATATATATATATATATATATATATATATATATATATATATATTCTAACATATTGACCGCCCAACTGCGTTTTAATGATATACAAAATTAGTTCTATACTTTTACTGTTATCCGTTTATGAATATTAACCTTGCCGTTCAGTAGACTCGCAAACAGCTGTACACAATACGGCCTACCTAAGGTCAAAGTTTATTGGGGTCACGCCCCCTCTGCAATCAATGCATACACGGTATTCCCCCGAAACATTCAAATTAAATAAATAATGGTCAAAGTAGATTTGTTTATATTGCGAAATGATTTTCCAGTTTTGAACCATCCGTGGTGGCATGTTTTATGAATATTCTTCACATGTTATTTATACGGGGAAATACAGTAAATCACGTATTATTAAATCACGTGATGATATGTATTATAACTAATTATCAAGAAAGATATCAAGGTGTCAGTGACAGTTGATAAACCAGACTCGCCACCGAACGAGTAGGGTTCTTTTACCAGGCGTCAAGTTGTTTCGGTCAGCTAGTCGGCTGCCACCATAGTAAGTTGTTTCGGTCAGCTAGTCGGCTGCCACCATAGTAAGTTGTTTCGGTCAGCTAGTCGGCTGCCACCATAGTAAGTTGTTTCGGTCAGCTAGTCGGCTGCCACCATAGTAAGTTGTTTCGGTCAGCTAGTCGGCTGCCACCATAGTAAGTTGTTTCGGTCAGCTAGTCGGCTGCCACCGTAGTAAGTTGTTTCGGTCAGCTAGTCGGCTGCCACCATAGTAAGTTGTTTCGGTCAGCTAGTCGGCTGCCACCATAGCAAGTTGTTTCGGTCAGCTAGTCGGCTGCCACCATAGCAATGTTGGCTGCGAATATTGTTAACGCTACACAGTCTGATCGTTTTTATCCAAAAAATATGTTAAGTTGTACGATATATATTCTTTCATATAGATCCCCCAAATGTGATTATTGAACCACAATTTTAAAATTGGATAACCTGTTCGTTATATGTTTATGAATATCATTCATGCCGTTCATCCTGCAACATAAACATTACTATCGAGTCGAAACATTCAAATTAAACCAATTATATGAATAATTGTAGTTCGTTAAACACGTGTGGGCGATCAAGATGTCAGAACAGATGCAGTTTATACTATATGATATGATATTAAGATAAAAAAAATCAAACTTGGTACCTTTAAACCTATAATGACATCTTGAGAACGCTGATTGTTGACATGTCTGAGGCGAACAGTTGATGCCATTAGCGGATTGGCACGCTGCCAGTACAAAAGAAGATAATTTATGTACACATTACTGAATAAAAGCTTATTTTGTTAATTTTATACGCTAACAAAAACTCGATATAAAAACAGCAAGGTAACTTAAAACTGCATCAACTGATTTAGCCTATCGCGATGTCCTAATATGGAGTGTGTAAATAGTAACATCCACAGCCGGTGTAATTACAAGGCGCATATTTTTTTCAAATCATCGATAGAATTGACTTTAGCCGTTAGATATGGTAAGGCTCAAAATAGTGGACATCCAAAACGGTAAACACTTTATGTGGGTTAAGTCTGAACGTGGACTTCCATCCTCTCGTCGATCACGCGACAAAGTTATGTCAGGAATTTCACCAAGGGCGAAATTCGTGAGTTTTCAGCGGTTCCATAAATTCTGCATGCGGAATTAAATAATGTAATAATTTGTATGATGATTTCACAAAACTACATACAAAAGTTGCACAAACGCGCTAGCATGTCGTAGTGGATACTATAGGTTTGAGTTTTCGCAAAATTAATTTGAAATGAGACGTGCAAAAAATCGAATTGATGAGGCACCTTTAACCAGTTCAACGGCCAATGTTACCATGCCGGTAATGAAATAACTATACTCGCGGCCGAAATAACTTCAAGCCGTCGTAACGTCGCGCCAACCGGAGTTACGTGGAACCAGCCAGAGAGTGAGCAGACGGTCCTGCTTGAATTCATGGTTATCTACAGATGTGCAATAGCGAGTATTTGTTTAATTAACTACGCAGTTTACTAAAAGAAATTGTTCTTTACAAGTTCCGATGGCCTTTGGGAAACATCTGTTTGCGGTCAATTTTTGAGCGCGCCAAAACAACAATACCTCCGCAGCAACCCCCTAGCGATTACCGCCTACACTTACAAGCGAAAAACTGACCAAACGATCGAATAATTTGAAGCCAGTTTGAGGATCGCTCTAAGAAATACTTCGTGTCTCCGCCATAGTGATAATAATAACAAATAACAATTATATAAGCATTATATATCAGCGGCTTTTCAATGCGTTCTTTTAATTTAAACACCGGTCAAAATGTCGTTCCACTAAATAGGCTTGCCGTTATTAGCTGTTTATATATTGTGACAGAGGTAGTAATTACGAATACAAACATTTTATCCGGCACATTTTGAGCGGTTTTGATACAAAAAAGCACTCGTCTAAATTGGTTTCACCCGGAAAAGACTTGAAATAGCACAACCGAAGAAGGTGTCACAACTTTTCAGGAGATCTCCTGAACAGATGGAAGATTTACAAATATGCAATTCTTCAGTACTTTTTCGGGAATGTCTCGTTGGTCGATCTGTGCAAATGTTATTACGGCACTGTAAGTCACCTGACAGGTGTATATGGCCCAAACAGATCATCCGGTGATCTTCATCGATGCGCCTAAAGCGATTTACTGGTGGCCGCATGAATCAGTTTCAGTGGCATTACAGTGCACACGAGGCGATATAATATTCCCCGCACTGTTCGCTAATCTAAGCCGTTCGTGGCCAACTACAGGCTGTCGTTCTACGGTGCTCTACAGAGGTACTATTTCTGGTCGTCCGTGCCTTTTGATTGGTTCGTCGACGTCAGGCCTGAAGAGCTTCTTGCAACGCTGCAATGCAAAACAAACCGGCTCAGAATTAACATGTGGGGTCAAGGACACGCCCAGATTGTTCTAATTATTTAAATGTTTGACACTGTTCGTTCTCCTAGGTGTATGTTTCAACATGGTCATAGACCCTATTTGCATCTACACGTGACCTAGCAAACAGATACTTGGTCTCAGTAGGGTGAAATTTAAAACCAGTATGGTAACCTCGATGTAAATATGGGTTTGTTTAAATATCGTATAACTATATAACTTGTACAAGATGTACAAGATCCGATCGTTTTTACTGTAAATCCATCTTATGCAGTATACACTAGATTTATTCGACCACGTTGTCAGAGCATGTGTGTTTTAATCAATTTAACCATGTGACCGTTGTCTGTTTAATTTAACTGTTTCTGGATGTGAATGTTGGAGTCTATATGCACCACGTGTGCTCTTCAACAATGGCCCGACGGCGCATACATACTTCCTGGAAGGTGCCTGGTGTGACGAGGAACAGGTAGATGGCGTAACCGGGCATGACGAGAATCGACGAGAGTGCCATGAACCAACCAATCAGATCGCCCCACCACGGATACTCGTAATCCATGTACGTGATCCGTTTGTACTTCACTAAACTAAATATGAAGACACCCTGAAACACACGAATATATCGGCTTTTTACATTTTCCTGAAGCTGTTGGGTCATCGTAAAATATAAATTAACGATACTGTTAGACATGGTATCTACTCAAACAAGTTAATAGTAGTTAATATAAAACATGACGATGTAACGTGTTAAACCAACACGCTACAACAGCACATTTTGAAACAATATTTAAACAAAATTAAATAGTTTAGAGATTGGACATATGTCCTCTTTCAGTCCTCAGTTCATGCATAAAAGTGTCTATGTACAATGAGCAGCAGGCTCTTGTCGCTAGGGGTTAACCAGGCACACTATACATTCGTAACGTTTTGCGAAAAACAATCGGTATTTACACCGGCCTTATTGATCTAAACGATTCTGAAAATGTGAAATAATTTTGAAGATTAATTACGAAATAAGGACGGCTGAACTATGATGCCGATGGAATGTGACATCATTGCGCCTACACTTACTATACAGACTAACGGTGTGAATATCGACCAGCAGAGTTTCCACCATATGCACGGGTAGTACCCGATCATGTCCCTCAGATCATCGTAGAAGCGATTCACACCTAGATCAAATGCCACATAAATACCAGATGACCAACTATGTACATGTACACATATTACATAACATATTAATAAACGTATCTTTCAAAGTAGAACTTTGTTGAAGAGCTGCATGTGTCTAAGCAAACGCTAGCAGATGTGGAACTAGAACTTGGAGCTGCAAACATCAATGAAGGACATATAGGAGGAGACAATGGAAAGAACTCCCTGTTGTGGCTGCATAAGTAGATTCCTTGGTCAAGTTCAATACTGAACTGACCAGAACTCTCAATTTAAAGATCAAACACTAAATAACACATACACATTCTTTTCTACCATCTCTTCTTTCTTTTTTCTTTCTGCCAGTTCTGCTATCTGAAGTCTATCTACCTACTGTATATAATTCCTTTGTCTACTTTGACTATTTATGCGCGAGCATATGATCGTCAAGTGTGAAGGATTTCCCTAACATGAAGAAGATGGCGGTGATTGCAGCCAACAACGGAGATCATCATCACAAGTAGCCGACTTAGAGAACTTCGCGGAAAAACAAGCGTACACTACTGTTGCGTCACTCAGCGTGCGCAAGCATTTGTGACGAAAATGTGACGTCATAGCGTCATTTCGTCTAGTTGCGTCATAACAACACTGTAGGATATCGCAAGTAAACACTGAGAAGTTCAAAACCGGCTTGGTGAGCATTGCTTCAGAATGTTTCGAGTCGACCCTTTCGTTGATACAATTAATAGGCCACACGCTATGCTTAATTAAAAAACCTGACACCATATTCAACAAATGTACTGTAATGTCGTGTGTTAACATTTAATGTTGAAATGCTTTCAAATAGTCTGAACAATAATCAAAGTTGCTAGTAATATTTGCGCAGTACTATGTACTATTCCAATATACGAATTACTCATAAAACGTCAGCATATTTGAAATGTCATCTACGTTATCGAATATACCAGTCAACGGCAAAACGGAGTGGAATTGTAGAAACCAAACCAGTTCGTTTCTAAGCATTCTTACTCTTCAAGTTGTATCTGTTCACTTACCATAAACCCAGGATATGGCGATGCATTCGAAGAATATCAGGAAGAGCAGACACATACCACTAGCCGAGTAGGTGTCGAAGATTTGGAAGACGTACATTCCACCCTCGAAGACAGAAAGACAAATCAATATTCGGGTACTACGCCAGCAAACCAAGCAATGTCCTCATATTTTCAAACGGACGGACTCGCGGCAGACCCAAAACCGGCCTCTCCGGCACCTTTGACACCGACTTGCAGCAGAACGACATGCGGCTGAAGACAAGGGCCGACCTGGAGCAGCTGCGTTGACAAAAATAAAACCCAGTGGAGCAAACTACACAGAACAATAATTGAAGAGAAGCGGTGTAAGCGGGCGTAAGGGCCAGCTGCTCGCCCAAGCTGGCTGTCGTGACTGCGAAATACACTTTTACTCCTCCAAACCCTCCAAATAAGAGAGCGGAGATACCGTGGTTCATTGTTGTATCCGTCTTGTACGATCTTCAGCCTTTTCATTTTCTGCATATATTTTCGTTCTTACGAGGAGCGTATACAGAAAGTTGAGGTGTGGGTAAAGTGGCGAACAGACCTGTCCGCTTCTGTCAACCGTACCCGTCGTCCACTTCAGCACAAACGGGTTTTGAAGGGAGTTGTGCCGAAGCGGACAACGGGTGTGGCTCGTCTGTGTTAAAACTACGACCGACAAAGACGGATGATGGAAGCACGACAAGTGTGTTCGCCGCTTAAGGCGCCTAATGCTTGTGACAAACTGGACGCACATATAGACAAACATCTGGGTTAGAGCGGGGGTTGAAATGGAAGAATGTCTACTATGTTCCAACAAGACAGTTGGCTAAATTCGGTCATGAGAAGAAGACCAGAGGATCTGGTACTTAGCAGCATAGCAGGGAACTACAAAGAAAAAACACCGAAGAGGTAGAAGAGAGTTGGATGACTTGAAAACATCAAGCATTGGACAGATTGTGATTTGAGATAACAACCTGCTCAGGTATGTGATAGTAGACAGACTAATGAGATACCAGATAGCAACCTCTCACCTCTGTGATGGTCGACAGCCCGACGAGGTAGGAGATAACACAGACGACGAGGATGAAAAGCTCCTTCCTCTTCCTCAGATGTTGCGGCCACTCGTCCACGCAGGCAGTAATGAAACCCTCCATCGTACAGAACTGAAAGAGACAAGCGTATTAATAACACTGGCAAGAGGATACAACCCTACATTAAGTGTAATGAATCGCACGCACACACACATGCGAACACGTACGAGCACATACGCACACACGCACGCTGACTCCTTACAGGGGTCTACAACACTATATGGTTGGAGCGTAGTTGGACGTTGCTGTTTGCGATCATCTTATCCATCCGCGTGATTTTCTTCGTTAACATAGTATTAAATAAATAAAACGTAAAATAAAAATGTATATAAAAGGATAAAGGCGAACGTGTGCTTCACTGTGGTACTGAGAGGCCTATTTGGGAAAATACTCCAGTTAACGAGTTATGATGCTTATGTCTGGAGTATCGGGTTACAGGGGATACGTATTGACTTAGGTTCATACATACAATTTTGTTGACCAACTTATACATTAGTGTTAGTCTGGTGTTGTTGTTCCAGTGTTGTTGTTCCAGTGTGACCCATTCGAGGTGATGTAGCATGTTGTGATGCCAGCCTAATACCCACCTTGATGTATCTCCTCTGTACCATCTCAAACTTAGGGATATTGCTGGTGGCATAAGGGTCCCATATAATTCTGGTGGTATAAGGGTCCCATATATTGCTGGTGGCATAAGGGTCCCATATAATTCTGGTGGTATAAGGGTCCCATATATTGCTTGTGGCATAAGGGTCCCATATAATGCTGGTGGTATAAGGGCCCCTTATATTGTTGTTGGCATAAGGGTTCCATATATTGTTGGTGGCATAAGGGTCCGAGGAGCAGCACTCGATATGTGGTCTTACTAGGCCGTTGTATGCCTGTGTCCTAAGGTCCTAAGTGTATTGGGGCTGTTACTTCTACTTCGATATTTGGCAGGTCCTGATGTCGGGATAGTGAAGCCAATGGGAGTTTATATATTTAGATACCAGCTCTGTGAGTCCACGACATGTTACACGTTGACCCCGTGTCTCGGATGTTTTACGTGTGAGTCCACGACATGTTACACGTTGACCCCGTGTCTCGGATGTTTTACGTGTGAGTCCACGACATGTTACACGTTGACCCCGTGTCTCGGATGTTTTACGTCCGCAGCACAGACACAGGCAACCTGGGGTGAACGAAATTTCGAAACGGCAGGAGTTGGACCCGAACACAAGTGCGCCCCGTGGTTTGGTTAGAATGTACTATCTACGTGACGTGGCTGATGTCGAACCTGACTGTCAAGGCCGAGGAAGAAGAGCATCGTGAAGAAGAGACAGGACCAGAGAGGGGAGATCGGCAGTTGGATCATGGCCGAAGGGTAGGCAAGAAACGCCAAGCCGGGACCTGCAACATAATAGTAATAATAATAATAATAACAATAATTTATTTCTTGCAATCATAAGATTGATCATTGATACAGTACATGTCCAAAAACTACTGGTGATGCACCAGTTGATAAAATTATTATTTGGCCTGTTTGTTTTTACTTTGGTTGAGGGGTGGCGGCCACGACACCGCATATTATATTGGACAACCCTCGCACTAGGAAGCAGTTTGTGCCGTTTATGCTGCTGTTCGATCTGTTTTTAAAAAGTGTTCACATAACTGCGTACGTCCTTCTTTCAGGGTAAAACGCATGGTGATGTCATTTAAACGTTGAGCAAACAACAGTACGAGGCGTCACTGGACGTGATGTCGATTTACACGTTTGTAATGACATGGTGACGTAATTTATACATTGCGACGTGCAACTGGTGTGACAACGTTGGCCACAATATGTAGGTGACGCAATTTAACCGTAGCAATAACAACTATTATGTTCTCTTTTCCCAATATTTTACTTAGTCTCAACGTGCTGAAAGTTAAAGTTCTGCGGCGAATGATGCTTGGATCTTAGCCATGCAGATGGTGTAGATTGTGGGTGTTTGACATTGTTGTAATGACGCTAAGGTGTAGACAACATGCTTCCACGCACGCACGCACGCACGCACGCACGCACGCACGCACGCACGCACGCACGCACGCACGCACGCACGCACGCACGCACGCACGCACGCACGCACGCACGCACGCACGCACGCACGCACGCACGCACGCACGCACGCACACACAGGTTGTGTGAACTATGTCCAACGTCCTCAATCTACACTGATCACACAACTACGTTTCGGTCAGATGCAACAACAGATGAATTAATAGTTCGTGAGATATCCACCTGAGGCCGCCACCTCTGACACGGGTTTGCCTTGCTCGTGAGCCATGAAGCCGATCACGGAGAAGATGACAAAGCCGGCGAAGATGCTGGTTCCACTGTTGATACACGATATCATCAGAGCGTCTCTGGAAGTTGACACGACTGTTACCGTAACGTGGTTAGTGAGACAAGACACGTTAATGACTGATACTACTGGATGCTCTGTGCTAACCCGAGACAGAGACACGGAATGGTCCTATCTTCGTGTTTGTACCTACGCGAGCTTGTCATTTCACGATAATAATTATGCTCTTTTGTTTTTGTTAGTTATTCTCGTTATTCTCGTTGTTTTCGTTGTTCGTTTCTGCTGTTGCTGCTGCTGCTGCTGCTGCTGCTGCTGCTGCTGCTGCTGCTGCTGCTGCTGCTGCTGCTGCTGCTGCTGCTGCTGCTGCTGCTGTTGTACATATGCGCGTAGATTAATTACCCTGGTATTTACCTGTTGCCGCTTTGATGACACTCGCAGTAGGTGTACTTACCTGTAACCACTGTAGTAACACTCGCAGCACGTGTACTTACCTGTAACCACTGTAGTAACACTCGCAGCACGTGCACTTACTTGTAACCACTGTAGTAACACTCGCAGCACATGCACTTACTTGTAACCACTTTAGTGACACTCGCAGCACGTGCACTTACTTGTAACCACTGTAGTGACACTCGCAGCATGTACACTTAATTGTAACCACTATAGTGACACTCGCAACACGTACACTTAATTTTAACCACTATAGTGACACTCGCAGCACGTGTACTTACTTGTAACCACTATAGTGACACTCGCAGCACGTGCACTTACTTGTGACCACTGTAGTGACACTCGCAGCACGTACACTTAATTGTAACCACTATAGTGACACTCGCAGCACGTACACTTAATTGTAACCACTGTAGTGAAACTCGCAGCACGTGCGCTAACTTGTGACCACTGTAGTGACACTCGCAGCACGTACACTTACTTGTAACCACTGTAGTGACACTCACAGTACGTACACTTACTTGTAACCACTATAGTGACACTCGCAGCACGTGTACTTACTTGAAACCACTGTAGTGACACCCGCAACACGTACACTTATTGTAACCGCTATAGTGACACTCGCAACATGTACACTTACTTGTAACCGCTGTAGTGACACTCGCAACATGTGTACTTACTTGTAACCACTATAGTGACACTAGCAGCACGTGTACTTACTTGTAACCACTATAGTGACACTCACAGCACGTACACTTACTTGTAACCACTGTAGTGACACTCGCAGCACGTACACTTACTTGTAACCACTGTAGTAACACTCGCAGCACGTGCACTTACTTGTAACCACTGTAGTAACACTCGCAGCACATGCACTTACTTGTAACCACTTTAGTGACACTCGCAGCACGTGCACTTACTTGTAACCACTGTAGTGACACTCGCAGCACGTACACTTAATTGTAACCACTGTAGTGAAACTCGCAGCACGTGCGCTAACTTGTGACCACTGTAGTGACACTCGCAGCACGTACACTTACTTGTAACCACTGTAGTGACACTCACAGTACGTACACTTACTTGTAACCACTATAGTGACACTCGCAGCACGTGTACTTACTTGAAACCACTGTAGTGACACCCGCAACACGTACACTTATTGTAACCGCTATAGTGACACTCGCAACATGTACACTTACTTGTAACCGCTGTAGTGACACTCGCAACATGTGTACTTACTTGTAACCACTATAGTGACACTAGCAGCACGTGTACTTACTTGTAACCACTATAGTGACACTCACAGCACGTACACTTACTTGTAACCACTGTAGTGACACTCGCAGCACGTACACTTACTTGTAACCACTGTAGTGACACTCGCAGCACGTACAATTACTTGTAACCACTGTAGTGACACTCGCAGCACGTACACTTACTTGTAACCACTGTAGTGACACTCACAGCACGTGTACTTACTTGTAGACGTTGTTGTGGTACTTGTTGTAGCTGCCGAGTGCGACCTGCGCGCCTAGAGCGAGGCCGTAGGAGAAGAACACCTGCGTAGCGGCCTGCATCCACACCTGACGACAACACCCGTCCAACGGTCATCAACACATCAACGGGAGGGATAAGGAGGACTGGGGAACGGGGTTACGAGAAACCTCGCACTATCCCGCCGACACATTCAGATCCAGGTTTAGGAATAAATACGAAATATAAACAGGTTAAGGACATAGCCGGAATGTGCAGCGAAATTTTGTAATAGCTGACGATTGTGTAAATAAAAAACTTAAAGTAACGAAACAGTGAAAGTATGTATACGACTTATTATTAGGAACAAACGAGGGGGGCCTAAGGTTGTTTAGGCATTGAAACAGATCTTGTTATAGTTCCGTCACTAACCATTAGGTTTCTCCGTCACACTGTGGCAGTTTACCTGCGAATCAGCAAGCCGGCTCATGTCAGGATATATGTAGAAGACGATCCCCTCTTTTGCCCCAGGCAGGGTAACACCCCTGATGAGAAGGATGAACAGGAGCACATAGGGTACCATCGCCGTAAACCACGTGACCTGCAACAAATGTCATCTCGTCAACATGTCCACAGACACACGGACCACATGACAACGTTGTCTCGTCAACATGTCCGCAGAGACACGGACCACATGACAACGTTGTCTCGTCAACATGTCCGCAGAGACACGGACCACATGACAACCTTGTCTCGTCAACATGTCCGCAGAGACACGGACCACATGACAACGTTGTCTCGTCAACATGTCCGCAGAGACACGGACCACATGACAACGTTGTCTCGTCAACATGTCCGCAGAGACACGGACAATATGACAACGTTGTCTCGTCAACATGTCCCCAGACACACGGACCACATGACAACGTTGTCTTGTCAACATGTCCCCAGAGACACGGACCACATGACAACGCTGTCTCGTCAACATGTCCGCAGAGACACGGACCACATGACAACGTTGTCTCGTCAACATGTCCCCAGAGACACGGACAATATGACAACGCTGTCTCGTCAACATGTCTCCAGAGACACGGACAATATGACAACGTTGTCTCGTCAACATGTCTCCAGAGACACGGACAATATGACAACGTTGTCTCGTCAACATGTCCCCAAAGACACGGGCAACATGACAAAGGTGTCTTGTCAACATGACAACGTTGTAAATGGCAAGCGAATAACACGTCACAAGTTCAAAACACTGTGCACAGTCAGCTGAGCCAAAGTCTCGCAAGATACAAACAATGTATCCCAGTGTCCACTGCGATCTCCTCTGGGCAGCCTTCGACCGACGACACAAGTTTCAGAACTGGCGGACGTTAGACGATGCTTTCGTCGTGGTGCGGCGACTGTAGGCGACGCCAACCTACCTTGCCCGTCCAGCGGACGCCCTTCCATATACAGAAGTAGCAGACGATCCACGCTAAGAGCAGCGTCAGGGCCAACTGCCAGCGTACGTTGCCAGGGTGATCCAGACCGTCGGAGATCTGCAGGGCGTAGCGCCTGCAAACCAAGCACGCGTCGATATAGCAATGGCGTAGCGTTTGCAGAGCAAACAAACGTCACGATTTAAATAGCGTAGCATCGGCAACATTAACATTTAGATGGCGTAGCATTGGCAAGACACTTCAGGAATGTAGCTAAGATTCCCTAGGGTTTTATTTAGAGAAAGTAGACTTCTTATTCGGAAGGTTGAACACGAGATTGACCAAAAATGTCACCCATGTCATCGTCCTGTGGTACCATCTCCTGTCAGAATGTCAGCTGTCACGGATCATCACTCATGTCTGCACTGTGTCTCTCTTATAAGATCTTCATAATTTTGTTGTTCCTGTCCCCGCCCTGATGTTGTCCGTCAACGTGGCTGTTGGTCTTCCCCTGCCTCTTTTATCCTCCACCCTTCCCTCCAATATTTCCCGCTGTATCCCTTTCTGTGTCTTATGACCACAACTTAAAAATGGCAAGTGGACAAGGAAGCCAGTGGATTATAGAAAATCCAATCTTAAACATGGTTATGGTGCATATATGCTAGCATTTATAAGAAAACATGAGCCAGCGAAAGGTGCACATGTGGATAGTAAAACACCCATTACAGGAGGTAATGATGTGCACGGTATTTATGCATCACGAGGGACCTACACCGCCGAGATGGGATGATTAGGCTGCAAAAAAGACAGTCATCTCGGCAGATAAGTAGGACGAAGATCCACAGGAAAGGGTGTAGTCTCGGAGATGTTGAAACTACGTGGTGTGATTGATGAACCACTTCTACAAGCATGAAATGCCTTTCTATCTGCGCAGCAGTCCGTGGGAGACCACGAGAGCCCTGAGAGGACTGATTACTATTTTATTTCCAGGTTCGTGGCATGCAAATAAAGTGCCAGTGATTTTGAGACGGTCCCCCTTTTGGCAATTTTTTTTTCTTGTAAAATTGTTTTTGCGCAAGGATACGGCCACGTGTGATGGCTACAACACTTATGCTGTGCCCATATTAAAATTGATAGTTGACTGCAGTTAACTTATACGTGAGTGACTGTAGGATCCCTTACGCATGAAGACATGATGTTTTGGACGGCAATTGATGGGGAGCATATGTTGATTTTTATAGAGATACAAATGACAGCAGTTGACGAATTAATGAAGTAATAAATATCAACATGGTTGATTTTCAGAATAATCCAAACACATTAAATTTAAGAGATATTACTGTTACTGTAAATTGCCTGAAGAAGTGGCGGTCCGTTAACACTAAATGATATGTAAACGAATTGCTGTAAACACTGCTGTCGTTCCCACACACACGGTTGACTAGCAGGCCTTTGTCGCTGCGGGAAAATATTCGGCAATCAAGAAAGACCGAGATAAAACGTCGTACAACAAAGAGGTAACCGTGGGATTTATTAGGCGCATTACGACACGCTTTGCAGTGCGTAGCTTCTGACTATGACGTATATCTCAAGTACCCGATGTACCGTAGTTTTTTTACCCTTTCAACAGGCGTGTCATTCATCCCCGGAGGTCGGGGTGCCGAAACCACTTGTCCGTGCACTTGGGCTTATCTGGCCTGCTGTTGACTCTAGTGACCGCAAGATACTAGTAAGCCATTGCTTTTGACAGATGCCAGTTTAGACCACGAGAACGGAATGCATGAACATGGTACTGCACTTGACACGATTTAGGAAATGTTATGATTTGTTCGCCCACCCGTCGCTTATCGCTTTAAAATTCTGAAGTCGGTCTCCGATGGCAGAAGCGGGGAACTGCTACGTTCGTCCTTGAAAGACAATCTGATTTTACTTAGGATTCATTCATGTAATCGTGTCCTCGTGACATAATTAAGTGAGTCGCGTCTTGGAAGCTTTTACGTTACACATGTGGTTGAGAGATGGAGTCCACAGCAAGTTACACATTTACCCCCTGTGTGGGATCTTTTACTTCCCCTGGCATAGACACCAGGTAGAATGGACCAACGGCTTTTAGTGTCTCCTCCGAAAGACACAGGCAATGGGGGGTAAAAGAAACTCAACCCCCCCCCGCTCCTCTCGATCCACAGTCCTATCCGCCAACCGCGGCGCTGTGTTACCGCGCCCCCTTTTGTGAGCCGTATGAACTATGCGAAAGAACATTTCCTTCAGTTAAACGAAATGCAATTTTGATTGAAGGGGCGATCCTATATAGCATTTTCTAGCATTGCGAAACATAGGTTGTGCATATGCTATACCTAGCCATTAACCTAGTATTTGGAAATGCATGCACGCCATAATTTTGGCAGGATCCCAAGACAGACCGAGCAATATGGGATTATCCCCGCGGGTGCTGGACAAACTAGATATCGGCATCTGCCATTTTCACGAAATCCTTGAGGAATGTCGCGCGCGGGACAGATAAACGTTAACAGGGTTGCCCATGGCAAAAACAATGGCAGTACAGCCCCAGACGGACAAACGGACACTCCGCCGAACGTATTGGGTCAGCGATGGATTAGCTGTCCGGACAGAGGGGACAGATCAATGGCAAGGAAATAACATCAAAGGCACGACGTCTGGTCGTTTTTCTTATATTGTATAAACTGTATTTATCTATTCTATCAAGTTGTCCGCCTAAATGTGACATTCAAATCACATAAAAATATAATTTTACCGTTATTTGTGTATCCCCGAATGTCATGTTTACATGGTAAGGTGGGCAGCGTGGACAGTTAACGGTCAAATTGTATTAACAAATTATTGTTCGTTGAAACACACTTGAACGGATAGAAATAGATAATTCATAGTTTATGCAACATACTATGAAAACGGTCTAACTTTGTATCTTCTAGGCCATTTAGCAAAACACTCAAAACATTGTTTTGCCAACAGTGAAAACATGTGCCACGCGGTATTGTGCCAATGTATTAAATCAAATTTCAACGCACAATGACGTATCACTGGTTATATATATATATTATATATATATATATATATATATATATATATATATATATATATATATATATATATATATATATATATATATTTATGAATGAGAAATGGTTAAAATGACACTAAGTAGGGGCAACTTTCCCAACTCTGTGCACCAGTGGAGCTTAGTCAACCATGGTGCGATCTGGGTATTTGTCCCGAGCACAACACATGATTTTCTATGCCTTTGAAAACGGTTGCGTGACATACCCAAATAACATAACTCACCCCTTGCACGATCCGTCATATAGAGCTAAGGACAATCTCACACATTTTATCTTCGTACTCAGTTGGGAGGACCGGGGGTCGAGACCACCCACTGCCGTTACGAAACTTGGGTAATTTCGTTCACCCCACTTTGCCTACAGGCGTCTCTCGGACGAGGAACTGAATTCTACAGGTATTGTGTATGAGCCAGGTATTCGTCTATGCCAGGTCTCCGTCTATGCCAGGGGAAGTCAAACATCACACACAGGAGGTAATTGTATGACCAGTCGTGGACTCAGAAATTCTAACACGCCTTGGGTCTGCAAAACGTCATAAGCGCCTTGTCCAGGCGAATACCGACGCTTGGTCAAAACTCACCATGACAATAGGCAACTTTGTCAGCACCCACGACAAAAGGCAATTATTTAACACCCACGACAATAGGCAACACTTAACACCCACGACAATAGGCAAATATTTAACACCAACTACAAGAGATCAACACTGTTCGGTACCAAGACTATCCCATATAAGCTTGTAAATGGCCATGGATTTATTTAGTAATTTTAGGTAAACTCCGCATAGAGTGCTTTATTGAATTTTTTTTAATATTGTTGTTTTTGTTGTTGTTGCCGTCGCTGTCGCCGTAGTCGTCGTCGTTATTATTATCATCAGCAGCATCATCATCATCATCATCAATCAATCATTATTATTATTGACACTTACTCCCAGAACTCTCGCACGGGCGACGTGTAATTGCCCGACCCGTACGTGAGGTTGCGACATGTCGTCACAGAGATGTTTGTGGCGGGACACGAGGGCGCGTAGTCCGGCCGACAAGAGGCGGTGTTCCACCAGTGGTCGCAGGTGGCCCACGGCAGCGTGCTGGTGAAGGAACTGAAGAGGTAGAAGAGGGCCCACGACAGAATCACGATGTAATAGCAGTTTAGCCAGGCAGCGATGATGGCGGCTGAGTACCCGACCCCTGCAACACACGTGACTATGACGTCATCTGTGAACGCTCGTGTAGTTCTAGTAATGTTGACAACATTTGTATTGCATTGTAAAACGATTTTTAAATAACACGCCTAACACTTTCGCTTGAAAGGCCTCTGATCATAGTTTTCCGAAGATTTAGGCGCTAAAGAAGTTAATGTTATTATTAGCCGAGGTATACTTTCATAGAAATAGAGGTTAATCGTAATCATGATAGATGGATATAGATGCAAATGCTTTGATCATCACGGAGATTACCTCTGGACCGGACATCCGGTCACCAATATATATAGAATTCTGGGGCAGCATCACCGGTCTACTTCATTTACCACTTCGCTGGTGAATATTGGGCTCTCTTAACTGCATTATTGCTACGTTCATAATTACTTTTTTCATTTACTAATGAACTATCTTCGAAGTAGTCATGGTCGTTCACCGCATCGTATGTTACAACACAAATACAACACGAATAGCAATGAACGGAACAAAGGATTATTTTCAGTCCGGTTGACACCATAATCCCTACGCGCGTAACGATTATAATAACCAATTGAATACGTCATGTGCCAAAGAAAACGTTGCACGATATATGGTTGTGTAATAGTTACACAAACATGGCTTACTGGAAAACAATTATCACCATGTTTGTTATATTTATTTGACAATTTTCCGTGCGTCGCCCTGTCTGTCACACTGTCCGTCAGTTTTGTCGAGCTACACTTGCCTTTGAAGATCGGACAGAGTTTCCAGATGCCGAGACCGCCGATACTGAGGTATTGGCCGAGAGCCAACTCCATGAAGAACATCGGGATGCCGGCGAAGATGAGCGTGAGGAGATAGGGCACGAGGAAGGCGCCTGAAGCAGAACGTCATCACGGTACAGTGAGGCACGTGTCGCTTAGTGCGGTGGCTCTGGTTGTGTTCATGTGTGTTTGTTGCGTCTGTGGCTGTAACGACGACGACTCTGCTGGTTTCGTCCCTGCTACGTTGCTACTGCGTTGTTGTTGTTGTTGTTGTTGTTGTTGTTGTTGTTGTTGTTGTTGTTGTTGTTGTTGTTGTTGTTGTTGTTGTTGTTGTTGTTGTGAATGATGAAGAAGACGACAATAACAACGCAGACGACAATGATGGTGACACATGACCGTGATTATGGGAGGTGCGACTAATTATGGTAGGCATAAGAACGACAATTACGTGCGGCGCCCGCGTCTCTCTGTACGGAATTATCAACTACAATTATACAATCGTCAATGACAGCGAATGCATTAATCGGACCGAACTAGTGTCCCGTGTTTCCGAAAGCGAATTTAAACACAGACGAGATCTCAGACGTAGAAGTTAGGGACGCTTCTGTGTATGGGAATATGGGGCTAGTTTTTGGCAACATGGAAAATTGTATCCAGTGAAGACCTTCCAACACACAGCGCCTACATGACAGATACAAGACAGATACATGACAGATACATGCTCTTCCTTCGTTCATGGATATGCTGTTGTACAGGTCATCATGGGTTGGAAGGTCTTCAAAAAAACATTTGAACCTTTCCGCGTTGCATCTAGCCCCGGTCTCACTTACACTGGCTTTCGAAAATAATGATCGCAGTTAAGCTTCTGGCATTTCCCACTCATCATTATGTCGTAACTCTGCCTGTGTGCCAGATAATGCTAAGCATAAGGGGGGCGACAGTAAAATCCGTTATCTGCCGGCACTAAGTCAAGTAAACATTGTCACGTCTTTTCTCGCTGGTTAGCGAGGTGATTTGGTTATGCAAAGTGAGTGTTTATTGCTGTTATGGTGTTATGACCACGTTGGTGGTATCGCGTAATTCCCGCTAGGTGGCGGGTCTGGTTCTACTAACACATCTTGTATGAATTCTGGCGGTTGTTTTAAGTTTGAATCCTAAATGACATGCATAAAGTTAGAACCTTGACCAGCCATGACTTTTCGCCACCTCATATACAACGATTCTAGTTGAATTTGAAAGAATTTGTTAAACATAAATAAATCATACATATTTGCTGTTGCAAATAAATTTTGTAGTTATATTGTGTATGCCAATTATAGCGAATCTGTGCCGTTGTCAAACTAATTTTATTGTCCTACAATGTATTTTTATTGTCCTACAATAGCAATCCTTGACTTTCCCACTAATGTTGTTCATACGATTTCAAGATGATGCGATAAATGGCTACTCGCACCCGGACGGAAAAATCGACGGATCTATCACGTGACTGTTTGTCTAGCAACGAGGTCCGTCAAGCTAACAAACTGCGATTGGACATTCCGTCGTATTTGTTGCTGTATTTATGGCCTAAACATTTGTTTTTGTAATAAAATCAAAGGGCAAAGTTGTTTAAGCTAGAATGGTACGTGGGAATCTTTGATATGGCAGGTGTATGCAGCGCAAGGATTATAATATGTGATGTATAAGCATTGTCGCTAAGGCGAAGCCTGGTTGAGGTCACGCTCATGAGTAAGACTGTGACGTCAGTCTCTGGATCTGTCAATTTAAAACACCGTTAATTGATATTTTGTGTCAAGGTTTTATCCATGCATTTAGAAATGTTTACACTGTGAAAATTACGATTGGATGTTTAATGTCTTTGGTCAACTTTTCATCCAGTGGCTATTAGAATGGCCTCAAAATTCGTTGCGGCGTTATGGATTCATATTCGCCACATGCTACATCGTTACCGATGTTTATTACGGGCGAGTCTATTTTCAGCTGATCGCGCGTTGGTGTGGATGCAGCGTCATAAACCGAGGTGTTTCGAAATGCTTTCACCGCGGGCAACGGCCAGGGCCGCTTCGTAACCTTTATCCAGAGTGACGCAAAATGTCACCGAACACCTTGGTTTCTCTCAAGTTAGCTCGAATTTAACCACACAAATATCAACGGCCACCGCAAGATATCGCGATAGTGTTTTATGCGGGGCGATTATCCCCAGGTTCTGCGAAATGCAGAGGCAGTAAATGGTACTAATCGAGAAGTGGGCATTCACCACGAAGAAGATGACTGGTTTGCCAGCGAGTGGTTCGTGATTTATGTTGGCATATTTCAGGTCCGACGAAGGCGTTGCACGAACTCCTACGTAGCACGAACTCCTACGTAGCACGAACTCCTACGCAGGAATAAAAAATCACACGAGCACATAACACGTGAGATATATCTATAAAAAAAAACGACTGGTTTACTAACTGAATTGACATATTATTTTTTATTACCAGGTTTTTCAAAGAAATAATAGTTTTAGTTCGTTGTCTATAGTTTGTTAGACATGGTATTGATTTAGGCATTGAACAAAGGCACTTGTTCTCGTATTACCATTGTTTGTTTTGGAAAGCCATTTATTTGTTGCATAACGAAGACGATCAGCCACATCACTCCACCACCTACAGTAGATATAATGCTGTATATACACTGTATATAATGCTGTATATACACTGTATATAGTACTGTATATACACTGTATATAATGCTGTATATACACTGTATATAATGCTGTATATACACTATATATAATGCTGTATATACACTGTATATAATGCTGTATATACACTGTATATCATGCTGTATATACACTGTATATAATGTTGTATATACACTGTATATAATGCTGTATATACACTGTATATAATGCTGTATATACACTATATATAATGCTGTATACACACTGTATATAATGCTGTATATACACTGTATATAATGCTGTATATACACTGTATATAATGTATATACACTGTATATAATGATGTATATACACTATATATAATGCTGTATATACACTGTATATAATGCTGTATATACACTGTATATCATGCTGTATATACACTGTATATAATGCTGTATATACACTGTATATAATGCTGTATATACACTGTATATAATGCTGTATATACACTGTATATAATGCTGTATATACACTGTATATAATGCTGTATATACACTGTATATTTATTCTAACATTGACCGTACAAATGTGTTTAAATGAACTACCATTGTTTCTACATTTTATAATATTTAATGCTACCTGTTTATGAATGTAAACCATTCAGCAAACAATGTAACCGTGATATTCCTTCCAAAACAAATTAAACAAATAACGGTCAAATTGCAATAAAAAAATCGTGGTTCATTAAAACACATTTGAATATTATATATAATAATATGTATAGCTTATAATAAGGTTCTACTATAAAAGACGATGCGACTCGGTTTAACAGCATACGCAGGTCCTATATTGTCAGCTGCCTACCTAAATAGACAGTCACTTATGCTCGAGCAGAGCATTGCCTACTGCATAATTTGTGTTGTCAACTTAACTCGGTGACATCTCATAACGACAGAGTTGCTGTAACACTAGAACCAATGTCAAAGCCTTCAAACGCCAGCGACGTCTCACGATTTTTACCGCACAAGAACCGGCGCTGGCGGAAGGAAGCCAGTAATCAAAAAACAACCAAAAACATGCTCTCGCAAACACTGGAAGTTAATGTCAATAGACAGCGGACTGTTTGTCTTTCACAAGACAATCATCCCCAGTACACAAGTTAGCTTGTCCAGGTCCTAATATAGCGGCCGCCCTTACCCTATTGGTCGACAGGGAGTGACGGAGGCGACTAAATGGTTGATTTGTAATGTTATAAGAGTTATCCATAATTATTAATTTGGTATTATTAATTTGGTATAGGTATCGGTATTCATAGATCATGTCGTTGTTTATAACGCCAATTGTATAGTATATTAGATCAATATTGTCATACAAAACACCCGCTAATGACTGTGAATTAGTCTTTAACAAATGCAACAAAACCCAGATGGCTCATGGACACGGAAGGACATTGCTTATCGAGGGTTCAACAATTATCCACCTATGTGTAAGCAACCCTTCTGACATATTTGTCATTTTGTTTTATATCGTATTCACACTGCTTGTATGTGCACGACCAGTAGACAACGTGTTCACACTGCTGGTATGTGCACGATCAGTAGACAACGTGTTCACACTGCTGGTATGTGCACGATCAGTAGACAACGTATTCACACTGCTTGTATGTGCACGATCAGTAGACAACGTGTTCACACTGCTGGTATGTGCACGATCAGTAGACAACGTATTCACACTGCTTGTATGTGCACGACCAGTAGACAACGTGTTCACACTGCTGGTATGTGCACGATCAGTAGACAACGTGTCCATTCGGTTTCGCTTCCTGATGTTTTACTCGTTGTAACCATAATAATATTTTTCTTGTGTGTCCTTTAACGGCTCAGGTTAGGAATATTATTTTTAATGTCCCTATCAGTTATTTGAATTATTTGTTAAATCAGCAACTGTTTGTCTCAACGGAACACCCGAGACATTCACAACTGAAGGAATAATAATTCCTAGCTCCTAACGAAGAATAGTCGACAGTCAACGTGTGTGTAGCGTCGTTGGTCAATCATTGACGACAGTTACGACGTGGAACCGAACATCACCTCGGGAAAGCTTAACCACATGCAGAGTGTGGAACCGAACGTCACAGGCATGGTCACGCCTTCCCGGGATGATATTCGGTTCCACGCAGTGCATGTGACCATGCATGCCTGCCCGCGTTGGCATCCGGTCCCGGACTTTGTATAAACCTGCTTCCTGGAACGACGAGGTGTATATATGTGATTTCTAGCTACGTAGTTCAGTATGCACAGTGATAGCACTAAAAAGTGAAACAAATTGAAGTGAAATGGTTTGAAGACAAAACACCTTGCCCTGTCGCAACTAAACTTTAAACGGCATAAGAACCGCATACACACGAACCACAACCGACCAATTCGAGGTAGTCTAGGACACACACACACGCGCACGCGCACGCGCACGCGCACGCGCACGCGCACGCGCACGCGCACGCGCACGCGCACGCGCACGCACACGCACACACACACACACACACCACCGCAAATCTATCTATATACGGTTATAGGGCTAGCATTATGCGCAGGACAGCAGTAATCACTTAGACTGTTGGCAAAACAGCCGTCCGACTTTGGCGTCTTCGTACATTGTGGACAGGTCCCAGCGGACACTCAACATGATGGCTTAGGCCACAGTGGACGCGACGCCATCTGTCTTCATCGCCCGAGCTACGAGAAGGTCCTGGAGTCAGCAAGACCAAATCCACCTGGGCCGATGCCCACACGGTAAATCACCTTACTTGTCTAAGCCTATACACGGTACTAGAGCGATGCATTAGCAGTCTGTAGTAATCCTGAAGAAAGCGAGTTAATACAGAAGCGGCTCATGAAGCAGGATATCATGTGGCCGCCGCTGCTGCAGAAGAGACAGTGACGTCTTGGAATGACAGTGATCCACCGACATTCGAAATATATGACGCACCGACTGACAATGGAACAGATCATCCGTGACCTTCCCAGGTTGATGCTGCACGAATAAAGTGGCAGTGAGTGTGATCCTTTTCAAGGATGGTTTGCACCCTTGACAAATTTCTGAACAGGGAATATGGCACATCTGTGAATTACGACATTTGTGCCTTGCGAGTGTTTAAATCCCCTTTTCTCTCTCTACCCTCTATCTCTCCTTCTAACCCGCTGCCCCTCTCTTTCTATGTCTGTCTCTTTCTCCTCTCCTCTCTCTCTCTCTCTCTCTCTCTCTCTCTCTCTCTCTTCCTCTCTCTCTCTCTCTCTCTCTCTCTCTCTCTTCTCTCTCTCTCTCTCTCTCTCTCTCTCTCTCTCTCTCTCTCTCTCTCTCTCTCCCCACCTCTCTCTTTCCCCGCTCTCTCTTTCTAACCCTCTGCCCCTCTCTCTCTCCTGCGCTGTCCCTGAACCAAGCAGCTCATCAGTAAAGACGTCGACGCGGCTGTTCTTCCTTTCAGCGCACGGACGAACGACAGTTGTTTATCGGCCGCTCGAGGGCACCCGACGTCGACGTCTGAGCGGGCCACGCGCTTACTGTCAAAGATCGCCGACGGCGGACGGAATCTGGTAGCAGAGCAGGCCGCTCTCACGGGCACGTCGAGTAGGACAATATGAGATATACGGTAACCTCACGAGACAATATCTGAACATAGCCGCCGTAGCCTAAGGAAAACGAGTTTGATTTCCACGTCCTTTAACAGGTCGACGTTTTCATGCATCGGGGTTCACCAGTTCTACACGGATACCTCGACGAAGGTGACTCAACGATTCAACTGTTTCGCGCATCCCGTTTTAGAATAATTTTGCGAAAAATCAAGCGTATTTAGAATCCAATACGACTTATTAGCTTTTTTTATTTAGTTTTGATGAAATCATCGGACAAAACTATTAAATAATTTTTTACCGAATCTGGTCAAAATTCGGAAAAAAAGGAACTGATTTATTATAATTTCTAACAGTCTCCCCATTACAGTTTGTCGTTATCCGATATAATTTGTTTCCTCTAATTTATTAGTTGTAATTAGAACCATGTATCGATATTGAGTGATTTATTGATCTGTCCCTTTCAAATAGTATATTTGTTTTTTCTAGTTAGCAAACTTAGTTTCTGAAACGGCAAGGCTGGAAATTGGTTATATATATATATATATATATATATATATATATATATATATATATATATATATATATATATATATATATATATATATATATATATATATATATATATATATATATATATATATATATATATAAAACATATATTTATATATATATATATATATATATATATATATATATATATATATATATATATATATATATATATATATATATATATATATATATATATATATATATATATATATATATATATATATATATATATATATATATATATATATATATATATATATATATATATATATATATATATATATATATATATATATATATATGTGATATATATATATATGTGATATACATAACGTCACGATTATTGACCAATCAAAATGAAAGTTGCCATCCAGCCCGGCAAATTCAAAGGAAAATTGCAAAAAATAATTTGTTCAGTCCAAGTCCGGACTTTTGTAAATGGAAGGAATCATGGATTTTATCTAACGCCCATGAGAACGTGAGATGGGTATACCAAATGCGGGAGTCTCCCGCCAAAAACAGAACACTAATTTTCCGGCGTTCCATTTGCATTGTTCTGGTTTCCCGCAAGATTATTGGCATTTTCTGTCCACTTGTATTTTGCTGGCTAGAGTACCTCTCCGGTATTCACTTCAAGTCAATATTTCTACATCTTCTCCTGTTTCTCGAGCTTCAAACTGTTTTTGAACTCTTTTTCAAACTACTACTTCCTTTCTACTAGCTGATCAAAGTAGACCACGTTTGTGCTTTCAACGGTATCACATACAAGAATAATCCAATCGGATATTCACCAGTTAATATTAGAATATAAAAAATATGTTACTTTAATGTTTCCAGTTTCACTTGGGCTTCCACATATTCATTTGCAGGAGTCCGTGTTGGGATTTTAAAACGATTTGTCTGTGTCACGGATGATATTAATTACTCCGCGGAGTATAACAAGGTATTAGATTACAAATAGGAACAAACTCATCACTTACATGTTGTGTGACAGGGCACGTGGATAACGACACTCGCAGGAGTGGGGAGGGGGAAATTAATGACGTTGAAATAATGACCAGGGGTGAAATGATGACGACAATCGACGTATTTTAGTTGTCCTCTGGGTGCACCAGGTTGGTCTGGGGCATGTCAGTCATTCACTCTGGCGTTGTAGAAGTTTCGGCGATGTTGATGTTGGTTAGTAAATCGTTTGTATTTAAGGTTTGGATGTCGTATATTCTGGACATTGTAACATGTCTTCAGTAACATTAAATGCTACAAAGTCCTCTCAGTGTTCCTCTCCGCATGACACATGAATATTGTAATACATTGCCAGTTTCCATGACACCTGCCTAAGGAAGACACTGCAAGTGTACAAGCCTGAGGCCATCTCCAACACCTGCTTAAGAAGACATTGCAAGTGTACAAGCCTGAGGCCATCTCCAACACCTGCTTAAGAAGACATTGCAAGTGTACAAGCCTGAGGCCATCTCCAACACCTGCTTAAGAAGACACTGCAAGTGTACAAGCCTGAGGCCATCTCCAACACCTGCTTAAGAAGACATTGCAAGTGTACAAGCCTGAGGCCATCTCCAACACCTGCTTAAAGAAGACACTGCAAGTGTACAAGCCTGAGGCCATCTCCAACACCTGCTTAAAGAAGACACTGCAAGTGTACAAGCCTGAGGCCATCTCCAACACCTGCTTAAAGAAGACACTGCAAGTGTACAAGCCTGAGGCCATCTCCAACACCTGCTTAAAGAAGACACTGCAAGTGTACAAGCCTGAGGCCATCTCCAACACCTGCTTAAGAAGACATTGCAAGTGTACAAGCCTGAGGCCATCTCCAACACCTGCTCAAAGAAGACACTGCAAGTGTACAAGCCTGAGGCCATCTCCAACACCTGCTTAAAGAAGACACTGCAAGTGTACAAGCCTGAGGCCATCTCCAACACCTGCTCAAAGAAGACATTGCAAGTGCACATGTCCTGGTGGTATCCACAACACAAACCACGGAGAGCACTGTTTTTTCGCTCGTTTAATTGGACATCTGCTCCCAGAATGTTGTACTCCACCAAATTAAGTGAAGTTCCCCAACACTAGGTAAAAAGAAGGCGCCCCCAGCAACATGGCAAGGTGAACATATCGAGGGAGAGAAGGATGGCGAGAGGAAGGGAGGGAGGGAGGGAGGGAGGTACCACCTGTCCGCGCAAGCCCGCACAGCTCTCAGGCGAGGTATGTTGTCGACAACCGGTTCTCAAGTCTCAAGCAGTTATACTCCAAACAGCGCAATCTTGAGCTAACGTAGGAGTTTGGACCAACGGCTTTTAGTGCCTCTTCCGAAAGACACGGGCAAAGTGGGGTGAACGAAATTGCCCAAGCTTCGAAACGGCGGAGGTGGAATCGAACCACCGTCCTCTCGATCGACAGGCGGGTGCTCTAACCATTAGACCACCGCTCCCCACTGGTTCGATTAATGAAGCCCTCTTCTGAAGACGTTAACCGCGGAGGTCCGGAGACTGGTGGCACTGCACAAGCTCACGCATCCCTCCCGGACAGTCAACGCACCCAGGCGGTGCGACTGGCGAAATATTGACAGTGTCAGTACTTTGGAAAGGTATCTCGCAGACTTCCAGCCAGCGTTCAATTACTAATATTAACACACCCGATCGTTGGGCAATCATTGCCGATACGTGATCCACGTGTGACAATTGCCCCCGTAGAGAATCCCCTCGTTGCTGACGGAAGCCGCCGAGCACCTATTCAGTTCGACCCGCTTGTGTCGCCACAGCACAGGACGTAGCAAAAACTTGCGATGCTGAGAAACGTGTGAGCATACACCGAGTTTGGGATCTAATGATTGTTGAATTATCGTGTTCCTGGCTGTCTCTGACAACTACCCGCTGATCACGGTCTGTCAGCGCCGTCGGCAGCCGTGTTGGCCCCGGCCGTCACACCGCGAGGCCGTGAGCAGCCCGTCAAATGTGCAGCGGCGTGTCAAATTGATGACGCTTTTTGCTGCGGTAGCGGAAACCCGAGACGGAAAACTCGCACGGTGGAGTGTGCGAACTCAACACCACGTTACGTCGGCGTGAAGCGAAACACGCTGCGTTTTATCGAAATAATAAAGTGTCAATAAAGAATTGTGCTCCGATATATGAATGTCCATGTTACACTGGAATATAAGAATACTACCCGAGTTGCCCGGGGTTGCACAGGAGAAAAGGCGGCCCCTGCAAGAGCTGATGACTCCTTGCACTACCCCAAGGAGCTTGTGTGAACGTTCGACGTAGGCAGCGGGTAACAATTGTATACGTAGTTACGAACTTATGTTGTTATGTACGTCAAATGTCCACATAGATTCCTTTGTTATATATCTCCACCCCGAGGGAATGGGGGGAATGAGGGAATGGGGGAATGGGGGAATGGGGGAATGAGGGTATGGGGGAATGGGGGAATGGGGGAATGTTAACATTTGCTTAATGTACGAATCATTCCCATGGGCCCCCGGGACACGTTTACAGCATTTCAATTGTGAAATTGACGGAGATACGAGGGAACAGACAGACAGACAGACAGACAGACAGACAGACGGAGTCACAAACTACTTGATAGTATAGAAGCTTCATCAGTAGGTCTAACTGAATTTTCCGTTCTTCTCATTCCGAGAAAAAAACCAAACCTAGTGTGCGCGGCGACATATTAGCTCATTTGTGCCAATTTGTTATTTTGGTTTCATGAGATCATCGAAAAACTACTGTTATTTTCGACTGGGCCCGGTCGAAACTCTGCGAAAAATGACGAAATGTCGGTTCGACGCTATTCACATTTGCTATTCACCCGATCTAACATTCAACATCAATTCTTTTGACGATTTTAACAAAAGTACGCGCTGTTAAGCGCGAACGGTTAAATTAACTGAGGAGAGCATTTCATCTAGGCAGTGGCGCAGGATACAGGGAATCCCTGATTATAAAGTATTTGAAAAAACGGACGGGCGCACGTATAACATTGGCAACGGATCACCCCGACACAACCAAACGAACAGTCAAACATATAAAATACACGTGTTAATTGCATTTTATTAACTGACAGATGTGGAGGGCACCAACAAAATGTCACACGTCTTAACAGTATAATATAATATACTTAAGTGATTCATGCACCTTAGAGACAAATTATGAGTTTGAATGTATGGAATGACAGCGAACTTTGTAAATAGATTGACTCGCATCTTCCTGTTTATCGCTAATATGAACTAATGTTCGCGCATGCGTGGAGCCTGCGACCCCCCCCCCCCCCGGGTACCAGTACTTAGCAGACAGTCATTTCAGCAGCCTGATCTGGTCGACTGCCAATATTACAAATTCAGTCGCGAATGCTCTTCACTAAACTAACTAATAATAAAAAATTGCCTTTTTTATTAAGCAGGCAGATAATCAGATCAGCAGACGGTCCGACCACCTCCAATTAATTGTCGACAAATTACATTTCCCACAGGTGGCGACTGTGACGCGGCGCATCCACGTGCAAATTCGACGGTAGGATTAAATTTCAAAATGGATTACTAGTCGCTCCCTGGGGATCAGCTCTTGATAACCAGCAGTTTTCTGAAGGCAATATGCCTACTTGCAGTAGCGTTTACGTGAAAATTTTCCAAGAACATGCTATTAATATACAGTGACAATTTCTTATTTGAATCGCAAAAAAAACATATGTGATATTACGGCGGATGAACGTGTTGCGAGGGGAAGCATTACTATGCCACTTAAAATCAATACAATTAATAGATTAAAGCTACTTCATCAAATGGTTCAGCCCGTCGCGAATCCGATTCACTTATGTCCAGATGTGTAGTGTTTGACTAGTTTAAGTAATGTTCAGCCCATCGCGAATCCAATTCACTTATGTCCAGATGTGTAGTGTTTGACTAGTTTAAGTAATGTTCAGCCCGTCGCGAATCCGATTCACTTATGTCCAGATGTGTAGTGTTTGACTAGTTTAAGTAATGTGTAGTGTTTGACTAGTTTAAGTAATATGGCCAGTCTGTTTAATAAAAAAATGCCTATGTTTGTTCAAATCATCGAAATCAAATTAATTAGTCGTTAGATATGATAAGGATGAAAATAGTGGATATCCAAATTGGCAAACACTGTGTGGGCCAATGCTGACCATGGGCGTGACCTCCATCCTCTCGCCGATCACATGACAACGTTACGAAATTTCACCAAGAAAGAAACTCGTGATTTTTCAGCATTTTGATTTTCACTTCAGTTAATGCTTGAATAAGCATTGACAAATTGCACAAACGAGCTAGCATGTTGCAGTGGATACTAGGTAGGCCGGGCTCCGGTCGAGTCTACGTTATTATTTTTCAACCCAGCTTATTGAAATGTTAGTACAACTTTGAGCACCTTTATATAGAGAAGCGGCCTTCATGTGTTCAACGTTTAATAATGTTATACGCACGACTTCACACATCGACTTAACACATTTATAGGTACACATTAAATAAATAGCAGTCAAACATATCTTTAAATGTGGTTCGCTAAAACAAATTTGGGCGGGGAAGATTAGACCAGAAATAATTTATACTAGATATATAACATAATTGTACCTGGCAAGTGATTTGATAAACTTTGTTTTGTAAGTGATGTGATAACTTTTTTCTGGCACCCAATTCAATGGTCAGAGACGGTGCCTGGACAAAGTCCCCGACCGAGTCACGAGGCGGGCACGCCTCAAGGTCACACCTCTTACGTACACCGGTGGCTGCAGGCGATGATAAAGTCGAGCGTTGAGTGTTGAGAGAGTCCGTGTCGTCTGACGGCGACACCGCGGTGTTTACGACTGCTTTGTTACTGACCTTTCGGGGCTAACAAAACACTAGCGGTGCAAAGCCTGGTTACTTTTATCGTAAATCAAGTTATATCCTATAAATCATATTCTAACATTTTCACCGTCCAGAAATGTTTTAATACAAAATATTTTTAAACATCATTTGACAGTTGCAATGTAAATATGATATTCAAGGCGAAACATTCAAATTAACCAGATCACGGTCAATTGTTGTAAAGTGTGGTCCATTAAACCACATTTGGGTGGTCAAGATGTTACAGAATGGCATTTCTTTAATCTCTCACACGGCCACCGGCGTTGTACTAAGATGGCAAAAGATCGACATTTTGACTAATGAGTAAAACAAGAAACGACACGGCATACCTTGTGGTGGCAATCTTATGAGAAGAAGATCCGGTATAGTCAGAACATAGTTCGACGATATCACTAGGAGAAGGCAAAATGGGATTGTTGAACATGAGCTGACAAATCTTACAAAAGTTACGAAAGTTACGAAAGTTACGAAAGTCGCTTATTACAATGTGGTTTGACAACACTAGAGACCAGGAGACTAAGAGGAGACCAAATAGAAGTGTTTAAAATAGTGAACGGTTATGAGGATGTTGATAGGAATATGTTCTTCAAACGTAAAGATGGCAGTAGAACCAGAGGACACAAAGCAGCATTAGTTAAGGAGCAGCGTAGGTTGGACATGAGAAAGTACTCTTTCTCACAGAGGGTGATAAATGAATGGAACAAACTGCCAAATGATTGTGTTAATGCTATAGTAGTGTGAATATGTTTAAAAATAGAATTGATAGAAATCTGATAAGGGTGGGCTACACATAGATGAGAAAATTATTGGACTCTCGATAAGCCAATGGCTTCCTTGTCGACTTGCCATCTGGAACTTGTTGTTTGGGATGGCAATCTTGTTCAATCTTGTTAAAATCGGTGGACGATAAAAAAGAAATATGGGAAATTAAGGATGACGATGTAGACATGCTTATAAATAAATGCAGTATAGATGATACATCGTGGACAGTGGACTTAAAGGAATCCGAAATTGAATTAAGTTGATCATTGGCCATGACTGCATTATTTAGAGTAATGGAGAAAGACATTTCACTCAACTGAAATGTACGTTCCAGTATGATGCTTTTATGCGTAATCCCAATATAAATAGACGGCGTGGGCAAATGTTATTGCATTTTCACAAAGGTTCAGTTCAGTTCGCCCACGCTACACAATGTGATCAGCGTAGTTAACTGTGCGTGTTGTGTCGTCGAGACGATATTCATTAACAAGTTATGCCATTTTGTAACCGTGGATTTTCGTCACGTTCTTAAATTCGAGAATAACATGTTATGAAACTCTAAAATGTATTGCAAGCAGTTTGTTCAGTGATTGTTTCGTCTTTTGTACGATGTTAATATGATTTCTCTATGAATGATACTAAATTTAAATAATAATGGAAGTATATATATATATATATATATATATATATATATATATATATATATATATATATATATATATATATATATACGAATATATATAAAAACGAAACCTCCAACTAGCTCTGTATCAGTTAACCAATGAAAATCGTCGTATATATTCCCTTCAAGCAACTTCTTGGAGCTGTCTTGGGAGCGTACGCCACGAATCTCAAGAGACATTATATTGTTGTGATGTCTGAGATGAATAACAACATTTTTCTTTGACTTATTATTATTATTATACAAATTTCAGTGATAGGACAGAGACAGGACTGTCGCTCATTAAGTCCACGGCAGGTTGCACGTTTGGGGTCTTGCATTTTCTCAACCCGATCATCAGGTCGTACGGACTTCGGCCTTATCGCCAGTGGGATAATAAAGTGTATCGGACGAACACAACGCAGGTTTGGCGCTGACACACGTACGACATCCGGAGTTGTGACCACATACCCACTACTGATGCTTATCTCAGTGTCTAGTATATCCAGGGTAACATTTAACTACCCCACGACCCTCATGTTGACCCATCCGCGTGAACCAGGGGTGGTATTTTATGATCGTCCCTAAGGGCACACTTCAACACCTGCGCCAGCCAGAGATATTTGGTTGCGTTGACCAAACCCCGCATTGCGTTTTTAAAGATCGTTAACTGGGATTCGACAGCCAAAATGACGTCATCTCTACGCAGAATGCTTTCTTGGAAGCAGGTGAACTTCTCCTAGCGAGATGAAATTCGTGAAATGGATATAGGGCACTGGGTAATAGCTAATAACGGATAGGTGTACCGATATTAATATGGGTTTGCATAATCTCGTTATAACGCAGTTACCAGGATCATTGGACGCATGCAGCATGGCGTGTCATTTAAAAGGTTACATGAGGTCATTCGATTCAACTGCGTTATCTACTGTGTCTGGCACCGTGGATTGTTGATTAAAAATGCAGTCGATAACTTCACAGAGTCAGCACAAAGCTGGAATTAACATTGGTATAAATATTTAATAAAAGAAGAACCCGGGAACACGAAGTAGTGTTAGTAACGGAACAGTGTATATTGGATATGATAAAGCAGTCCTTCTCACAGAAAACGTTACACGAATGGAACAGATTATCTGCTGATTGTGTTAATGCTGTATAGCAATGTGAGTACGCATAAAAACAAATTGACATATATCTCAGAAAGGTACACACATATGAATAATCGTTGGACACGATAAACCAATGGCTTCCTTGTCCACTTGCCATTTGTTTTGGTTTTTTTGCTCTTGCTGTACCTATGTTTCGAGTTTGGAGGCCACCCTAAGGCGACTGTGGACTGTTTGACATCTCGAGGACATTCGTTATCTTGCGACTCAACATTGACACTAATCAGGCGCGCTGCCACGAGAGCGTATAATTTGTCGTTCAAGTGTCGGGCATCATCAGCGGGGTGCTGTTGGAGCGTGTTATTCATCTACACGTGGCGTACCACGGCAGCAGTACTGAAACGCCCTGTTGGATTGTACTTGATTGATGACCCAAAACATGCTCTTTTGAGTTTCAGACCAAAGCTACGTGGTCTTGAGGCAGTGACACTGACAGAGCAACAACAACAGAAGCTGCAAGTTTGCGAGAACAACTGGGTTCGGAGAATGACAGGAGCAAATAAGGTGGATAGAAGAAAAGGGAAGAGATTGGGATGCATTTCAGAAGAATAATGACAATAAGCCGGATATGCTGTACTTAGTGATTTCGTATACTTAATGCGCAATGTGAACACTTGATAAGGATGTTAAAAGGGGGCGTGCTAAATGTGGATTTAAATACATTATTTGGACATTTCCTGTAAGTCAGAAACAACAACTATAAAATGCTTGAAGAAATTTCGATGAAGAATTCGGGACACAACAGTCTGTCTGTCTGTCTGTCTGTATGAGTCTGTTCACGTGTAGTTTGACAGTGAAATACAAGATTTCAAGAACGCCAACATAAAACTTACATCCAAGATACACACTACTCACATCAGGTGTATATTGTACATTTGTTGGAGGTTCTTGAAATCAGCGTAGTTTATCAGTGTACAGCGGTGCGATCCCGATTGTGAACTTGTTGCTGAGTTGACGTGAATAGATTCATAGGCTAATTGGTCCCTAACAGGGACAGGTCCCCCCACTCAGTTGCCTACGTGCCAACGGGCAGGCGGGGGAAGTATTTTATCCCACCGTAAGATCCGATGTCCTGATTAAACGAACGTGTTTCAAGCCCGGGGACGCAGTACACTTTGACCGCGTGCCCCATTTATTGTCATAACATTTCTGGCCAGTGTATCACTGGTTACTGGAATGGGGATATCAACTTTAGTAGTCACCTCAGTTCCTGTTCAGTTTTCCCAGTGTCCGTGCAGGGGATCAGACCTAATGACACTTCCGGGTGCAGTGCCTTCAAACCCACGCAAGTTAGTCGATTTCAATTACTTTATTTGCCAACACGTAACTGTATTCGCCAACAAGGTGGGAACGTTTGAAATATTAAACTATTGACAATGAAGTATAATAGGCGTATTAATATTGTGCCAAAACAAAAACTGCCAATGTTGATAGTAAACGCATTTGCAACGGGATTAAAAGAGCTGTATATATAAGTATATTTGATTTTGACAATGTTGTTTACCACATTGGTAACATAGAGTGCTAGTGGATATCGTGAAGTTTAATACAAATTGTTATAGGCTAGCCGTGCTGATATCCACTCAACGTTCACACACGTACGTTTGACATATAGGATTCATAGAACGAGGTTGCTGTACATTATCTGGATGGATATATCACGGTAATAAGACTACCTGATTGATCTAGAACAGTTTACCGTCAACCCAGATAATACACGGCAGCCTCGTTTTGAGAGTCCATTTGACGTTTGAATAATTTCGACCGCGACCGAGTACGTGCGTTGGTACGTACAGGCGATTGTTCGAACGATTTGCGTGTTTTCTGTGATTGTTGTGATTTACGTAATCTTCGTCAAACGTCCGCATCAGTTCCTTCGAACGGTTGGAATGCTTCGTGAAACCGGCCCAGCAGCATATTTACAAATGTATGAAATGAAAAAGTATGCTAAAGTGTTAATTAACCGTTATATAACGGGAATAACATATTTATTGATATCACTCGAGGGTCACCAGCCATATAACTTCACTCGTGCCTGAGGCACTCGTGGTGTTATCAAGCTGGTAACACTCGTGGTGTTATCTGGCTGGTAACATTATCGTGACATCAGCAAACAGTGTATTATTCCCTAAATAATCACGTTTTTCTACAATCTACAAGTATTTTCTGACACCAGCAATGTCTGCCCCTTGTGTCAATAGTGAGTAATTAATGTGAGTATTCCTTTACTATTCCGCCCACCAGCTCTGCACTTTTATCACTACATACTTCATTGGTCAACAACATCTTACCGGGATATACCCATCCAGACAAAACACAGCTGCCTCGTTCTGATAATCCTTGTGACGTTTGAATCACATAATCTTCGTCTAACATCCGCACCAGTTCCTTCGTACGGTACAAACGCTTCGTGAAACCGGCTATTGCTGCATTCTTATAAATGTACGAAGTGAAAAAGTCTGTTCAACGGTTAGTTTGCCGTTATGTAACGGAAATTACATACTGTTGATGTCACTCGAGTTTGACCGACACTCTCGTAACATCAACAAACAGTGTATTGTTCCCTAAATAGCACATAAGGCTCATATTTATAGTGATACAGTATTAGTATATTACTTCATATATACGCATGGTGCTATTTCACACGACATGATGCACAAATATTATATTATGTAAAACGAAGAGTGGAGAATTCCTTTAAATACTTCTTACAATTTTCATATCATCAGAATTTTTTTTTTCAATATTTGTGACGTAACATATGGAAACATTATTATACAGTTTGTTTAAATAAAATGTTACTTTATTAAGTGCTATATGAAATATAGGTGTGGAATCTGTGAATATCATCCAAATGTAGTCATCGTCATGCTGCCTTTAAAAATGAATACAGAAACGTCAAAGAAAACCAACAGCTGTTATCATAAATAAAATGTGAAGACGATATATGAGACAGTGTCGACAACTGAGAAGATGGATTAAAAGGGTGCATGTATACAAACAGCCATATAGACAGATATATATATATATATATATATATATATATATATATATATATATATATATATATATATATATATATATATATATATATATATATATATAAAGGTAGACACAATGAAGCAAACACCGATTTCGTAACACACATGCATGAATAAATACAAATTAATAATACTTGCGCATCATCAACTATTGAACGCCGCATAAAATTCGAGTTCTTGCTTTAGAAACGTGAATACACATCCTACAGTTCTAATCAAACATTTGTTGAAGAATTTGATGTCCTGCGTCACCAGTACGGCGCTCCGTCATTGAGACCGTAATATTGAGTTAGTGGCGTCATTTACGAGCGACCAAATATCAATGTGTCCTCGATGAAGCTGCAGGAC